>OW028578.1:1891413-2303913 GCA_932294295.1 Alitta virens | reverse complement strand
TTTCACAAAATCTATAATTTGGTTTTGTTTACTTAATCGAAGCTGTCTTTGAATTCATTGACTAATCTAATTAGATCCTCAAAATATTACTTTCAAAATATGAAATAATACATTGCTTAGACAGTGGGAAGTGTGAGAAGCATATGCTCTGGGGACGGTTCATGAAATTTGCAATGTCGGCAATGAATCACAAGCGAGATGTTATCAAGTACATTTTTCAGAACTCTATGCAATATGACATTTCACGTTTCCACAGTAATGTGAAATATTTTTTAATGATTTAAATGTGCTCAAACTTGGCACATATTCTGAGTCACTTATACAACATATTGATATAATCTGTAATAGAGTCTGTAAGCCAGGGACTACGAAATGTGATGGACTTGCTATAAAAGAGCTATGTGCCACTAGAGATGGTCTTATGACAACTGTTTTAAATGAACTATATTAAAATGTAACTGATCAATTTTTCACATGTACGCTTTGAGCGTGAATAAAGATGTTAATAATATACTACAGTTGCGTAAAGAAATGTTCCCATCCTCAATTTAATGTGTATAACAACTTCAGTCAAACCTGTCCTTAGTGGCCGCTAAAAGGAAAAGTTGAATATGGTCGTTTAAGAGATATTGCTGTTTAATAGAGAGGTAAAATAATTAATTTAAAATTCAAGTGGGATTTTTAATATAGTGGTCGTTTGCAACCGGTAATCGCTCTAGTATATGATATAGGTGAATGTTATGCCAGGTTTGATTGTATTATGACTGTATTATCAGACAGACAGACATACAGACAGCTAGACAGACAGACAGACATACAGACATACAGATAGACAAACAGCTAGACGTACAGATAAACAGACAGACAGAGAGACAGTTAGACATACAGACAGACAGACAGCTAGACATACAGCTAGACAGCGTGACAGACAGCTAGACATACAGATAGACAGATAGACAGATAGACAGCTAGACAGACAGACAGCTAGACAGACAGATAGACAGCTAGACAGATAGACAGATGGCTAGACATACAGATAGATAGACAGACAGACAAACTATCAATTTGAATGTGCTTTAATTTTCTTGTTATAGCTCATTGGAAGCATATAATGAACCGGCATCACAAGGAAAGCTGGTTTTCGTTCTTTTTGAGGACATAGCTGATGCCGAGTATGAACCTTACACAGGAAGAGAGGTAGGCAACAGTCCTATTGATATAATGATGTATCTAAATGTGTTATTAGTCTTAATGCTACTGGGTCTGAAGCTTAGTCAGCTTATATGACCAGCCGGAGGCAGATGTAATGATGAGATGATAATGCTGCTTGGAGTCAACATTCATGTTACGCATTCAACCCGTGGGTGGGTCTTTTACTTGCCTCAGCCCAGACACCGAGTTTACAAGGCACCTCATGAGATCGACAGCCAGCTGAAATGTAGCTCATTTAGAGTGCCCAAGCCTAGTGGTGAAGGTATACATTTGCTTGTCTTGGGTTCGATGATGTAAACAAAATCTGAGAATTACATATACAGCTGTATATGATAATATGTATTGTCTTGTATTCTGTGGCTGTGCTGGGTCAAGAAAAACCCCCATAATATGTCATATGTAGATAGATACAGGGTGCGGCCAAAAAACTTGCAGCAGCAGCGACTGCTCTTTTGTTATTATCTCAATTGAAAATAATCACATGCAGCTGCATAAATATACACAAAAGTATTAATAATCCTTAAATTAACTTTATGAATATATTTTCTCGTTTCCTCAAGAATGATAGATAATATGGATCTAAATATAGCACACACACACTAATCACTCCTTTGGGTCATTTTAACCTCGGCCTTTGCAATACAAGCATTAGATTATGTCACTGATCATACAGATGTGTTACAGACACCTGTCTTGACATTTTCCCCAAATAGGGCAAATAGATTCTTGTTTAATAAGAAGGGAGAGCATTGACACCTTTGAGGCAGAGAGTGCCTTTTTGGGTTAAGGGCTATTTTCTGTCTTTTGTACCGAAATAACTGGCCCATCCTCCTGAATATCATGCGATAATTTCCAGATTCCTTGGATATTCAAATAGTCCCTTCGGAAATGTCATTATATTTCTGTTTCAATTTTTATGACCTTGCTGGATCAAAACAGTAGCCAACTTTCTTTTCAAGGAGGATTCTGTGCAACTTTAATATTAAGGAAATCTCTTATTTTGTAAACTTTTCTGCAACTAGAGACATCATGCAAGCAGACTGAAATCTGACTTCTGTGATATATGTCACCCAGGACACGCCCTGCAGCATGCACCCTCTTAATAATTCATACTGATATTGTCTGACAGTATAAGATCAACTATCACAATGACCAATTGCTTATACCCCTGACTAAATATGGTACAACTTAAAAATACCTCAAAAGAAATTTAGTAACCTATGGCTATCCTTAAAGAGAAGATGCCTGGTGCAAGTTTTTTGGCCGCACCCTGTAGATAGATAGATAGATAGATAGATAGATGGATAGCTAGATAGATTGATAGTTGGATAGATAGATAGATAGATAGATAGATAGTTAGATTTTACTAAAGTCGCACTCCTTTTTACTGTATCTCATTTACTTACAGTATTTTACCAACAGAAAATAGTCTGAGTGTGCTGTTTAAAGAATCAAAATGGATTTTGTTACTGTCTACTTTTTTCTAATTTGGCACTCTTCATGAGCTACATCCTAGCTAGATGTCAGTCACATGAGACGTTAAATTTGAGGTGCCTCGTACTCAGTGTCTATGTTGAAGCAAATAAAAGACCCCACCCATGGTGTAAATGTGTAACATGTTGTGGTCTCCAAGCAACCTTATCATCTCATTACATCTGCCTCTGGCAGCTGATGATATTAGCTGACTTAGCTTCAGGCATATAGACACTCATTGACAATTTTAGACATTGACCATGAGTCATAGGAGCTTGTCAGACCATGATTTTAACCTAATACATCTTACGATGGCTTTAGTAACCTTAAACACCATTGATATTAAATGATTATTTGTAAAAAGTGCAGTAAAGCGGACCCAGATTTACGACCATATTTAACGAGCCTCATTGCCAGGCCTAAGACGTAATAGCTTGAAATCTTTGTATGACGTCACAAACTAATGTAGTTATGACAGCGGTTTCATCTTCACTGTAAAGACAGCGTTTATTTTTTATTTTTCCCCAAACCCCCGCTTATCTACACCAAACGTTATTTTTAATTGATTTTTTTTTTTTTTAATTTGCATAAATTTGGGTCCGCTATACTGCACTAAACCCGATTATTTTGTCGATCGTTTGTGAGTTTGTGAGATACATTTTCTGTTTTTAGGTGATAATGGACTTTTCAGGCCAGCAGATTTTGGCCACTATTGTCAGGATGGATAAAATGGCTGCCGATAAACTTAACATTGGTGGCCTGCCAGTGCTCTTTCGCCTTATGCCAAATATGAGACTGCACAAGATTGCTGAGTAAGTGAACTTTATTGGACAGGGCCCACATGGTCACTGGCCAAAGCATTATCATGATATAGGACATGTTTGGAGCCATTGCAGGGTTGTATATGTTACTGCCTGTTCAATGAAACTAACTACACTGAGTCCAAGCAACCCACCACAACTGACCATGTGACGTACATGCAAGTGTGGGCTCAAGGCAAGCAGTGGACAATAGTGGGTGAGGGAGGGGGAGACTGCTGAAAATTTATATAAAACTTGCTGCTAAACCATCTGGCCGCCATTTAATCCTCCCTGGAACCAACAGTTATTTGGGCAAACAAAAAACTTGGCCAGAGCTTCTTAGCATGACAACACGTCCAACACTTCTGTAAATCTCAAGTGTGAAGTTTGATTGAATGCTCTACAAGAGATAAAAGTTAATACATTGTAATGGTGGCGTATTCTGATACACTGATTTATATTTAACACAGTAAACAAGACAGAGAAGGATTCAGAACTGCCATTAAACAAACAATGCAAGAGCATGCCATTGCAGTTGTCTCAGTGTCAACTGTAGTTCCATCAACAACACCAGAGGTCACTACTAAGACCAGTGGCTCCACCACCCGGATGTGGTAAGAGTCTTATGTCTCATAAACAATTACTTTAGTAATATCTATAATGTAATTCAAGTAAGTTTTATTTCGTATTCCTAGTAATTTCTTATTCATAAATAAGAAACTCCCAGTAATTTGTATGCAACAAACAAGTAATTCTCAGTAGTTTAATTAATTCCCAGTATTTCTATTGTGATAAACAAGTAATACTCAGTAATTTTATTGTAATAAACAAATAATTTACAGTAATTTTAATGTGATAAACAAGTATAGTTTTCTGAAATTTTATTGTGATAAAAAAATACAATTTTCTGTAATTTTATTGTAGTATAATTTTCTGTAATTTTATTGTGATAAACACACAATTCCCCTTAATTAGATAGACATGTCATTATCTGTAATTTTATTGTCTTAAACAATATTTTATTAATACTTAATTTGGTCATAAACAAACAATTTCCAGCACTTTTTTTGTTTTAGTCCTTACCGTTTAGATACATTTGCTTATGATATGTCCTTTTTGCAGGATGCCAACCGTAGGAGTTCACATGCAAGACCTAGAGGCTGGCTTATATTATTCTCTCTGGATCGAAGTTGGTTCTCACAGAAATATCGGAGGACAAGCTATGACAGCTTTGAAGGAATATGTACATATGCTAGCTGAGGTAGGACAACTAAAAAAGATGTGGAACCTCATTTATAGACACTTGCTGTTTTAAAGGCATCTGGTTATAAATAACGATAATTAAGAAGATTGCTGACCTCTTAAGGCCAGAGAAATGTGCATATCTTGACTTATTGATTGTCTTCAGTTCAGTCAATCAGATATAATCAGATGTTATCAGATGTAGACAGATATAGACAGATGTAGACAGACATAGACAGATTTAGACAGATGTAGACAGATATAGACAGATATAGACAGATGTAATAAGATATAGACATATATAGACAGATGTAGACAGATTTAGACAGATTTAGACAGATGTAGACAGATGTAGACAGGTGAAGTAATGGCAAGGTATTACTGTTATTTAAAGTCTCATGCAGTATGTGAGTTACTTCCATCTGATAGATAGTGAGATAAATAGATTAGATTTTATTTCATGTCGCAAGACAAAAACAACAATTATTAGCTCATAGAGCTATTGAGCTATAATATATTACGATGAGATGTAGAGCTCAAATGATAATTCTTGGGAGTAAACCTGGGATCCCTATTTCGCCATAATATAGAACGAGGTGGTAAACCTGGGATCCCCTACTTTGCCATAATATAGTAGAATGTATATCAACAATGGGGAGGAAAAATACCACAAGAGGTCACTGACACCGTAGCAGACAAGTATTGTTGGATGACGTCATATACATTGTGACGTCATCAATGTAACAATTAAGTAGTGATGTCATCTTATTGTCTTATCATATGCTACAGTCGTAGTGCTCCCTGTAGGCTGTTATTTTTTCTCCCCATTGAACTGATCAAAAATGCTGATGCAACACCAGATCAGAATGCATGGGTCAAGGAGCATCTGTGAACCAACAATATCACTAAATAATAATAAAGAATGTTGTTTAGTCTTACGATTATTCTGTGTTGTCTTTTCCAGTACTTCCCAGGTTCTCCAAATGTAAAGCTGTTCCTCCAAAAAGCCGATAGTTGGCTGCAGCTCAGAAGGGGAAGTACTTCCGGCGCATTATGGAGAAGAAAATTTGAGCGTATCAAGGTATATAATAGGCATCGTTAATCTTTCAAACTTACTGTTTGCATAAAGGATCTTTATGTATAGCCAACATGAGTCAACATTTTGCATAATTTCAGTCTGAAAATGCCTACATCCCATCTGCAATGAGGTGGAGAAGTTGTACCGGAAGTCAGCCTCATTTCAGAGGATACCCTTGCGCCCTCTGGACGATATTCCACACACTAACTGTTGCAGCCTACGACAAACATGTAGGAGGTCAGCTTTGATTAGTTTTACCTTTTTGCGGTGTTCTTACCTTTAAATGTTTCAAATTGGAGCTCTCTAATAAGGCTTACGGCTTGCAAGAACTTGTTGAATGGCCAGCAATACAGAGATTATTAAATTTTGCTTATTTCTGGCCAAAAGAGAGGTGACATTTGGTAAGAAAGCATGCAGCATCTAAAGTGTGGTTTGATTATACTAAATTTAATATAGCAAGACTTGCTTGGAAACTCATCATTTATACCATTATCTGCTTAATAATTAACCTAAACTTGTCACACTAAGTTTACAGTGTGAAAAAACGTTATATTTATCAAAATGAATCGATAAACAGGTAATGATCAGTTCATTTTCCTTTGTTTACTACTCATAGATGAAGAATATGACCCACAGGAAGTCCTTTTCACCATCCGGGACTATGTACAAAACTTTATGGGATGTCGAGACTGCGCGGAACACTTTGTGCAAATGGCTGCCTCTGTTACTAATGTCACTGATTCTGAGGATGTAGTTCTATGGCTGTGGCAAGCTCATAACAATGCAAATAAACGTCTTGCCGGTGATGTCACGGAGGACCCACGACATCTGAAAGTCCAGTTCCCGACTATGTGGATGTGTCCAACTTGCAGGTCAGGCATCGATCCAAACACCCAAGAAATCATCTGGAATGAATCAGAAGTGCTGGAGTTTCTGAGAAGATTCTACGGAGAGCATTATATCATTCAAACGCCATGGACACCACAATCGACCCTATCAACTATCAAACCTGGACCTAATGATTCTTTGGATGCAGCTCCCAGTAAGATCAGAATGTCACGTGTTATTATTGTTTAATTTATTTAAATTGATTGTTATTATTACTTGCCTTGGTCCTATTTTATTGCAACTTTTCTGTAAGATATTTTTCATTAAACACAGTGTAATCCTGGACCATTCCTGGTAAATATATTTTCTTCTGAATCAACTTCATTACAATTTTTTAGCAGGTCATCCTCGTCCACCCAAATTGAGGACTGCTCCTCCCCCTGTGACTCTTCAAAGGCTTTCTGCAGAAGAGAGACAAGTATGTTTATTATTTCACATACTTATTTATGTTCTTGTTAATTTTTTCTGTAGTGATACCCATCACTGATGTTTAAATTCAGCCATCCAGGCAACTAGCCAAAAGCTGAAACACTAGCTTGAGACACTTAGTAGTCAAGTCAAAAGAAGGCCAATGAAAATCCTTCCTAATACATATGTAGCTACTTAATAATAAATGTGACATAAATTATACACATACCCTGCAATTAAGTATCAGTCATCATGTGGCCTCAACATTTACAAGAACTTAATATATATAATATGGAGTATCTATCAATCTATCTTAGTAGTTATCAAAAGACAGCTATGCAGCTAGATGGTTTGGTTTTGTGGCAGGAAGGATGCTTGAATGGTGGTTTGGTGGTTAAGCTGCAGTATTGTTACCAAATTTTAAACTTTTACAGGACAGTGTTCTTGCTTTCCATGGACCAGACACCCGCGAGTACAACAAAGGACCAAACAGATTATCGGAGGACGTACAGTCAGGTGAATCCATCAGTTTTTATCTCCATCACTTTGAGAAATTTAAAACTGATGATATTGTTAAAAATTTGTACTTGAAAGAGTGAAGCATATTTCATTATTTATTTACTTATTTATCTTTATTGACAATTTGCATTATCACCAGATGTTACATGTAATGATCTGTGGCATATCAAACAGCAGACTTAAATGTATAGTATCAGAAAAAGCTATCAAAGCTGAGGTTTTACCAATGTCAGTCAGTCTTTAATAGTGAGTGCTATTTATTTTTTTAGATTCCACCACACCGCGTTGGGTTGCCCCACTGGACCAAAGAGGTCACAGAAATACAGATAGGATTGGAACAAATCCATTTAATCCCGATTTTCCCCAACGAGGACGTTATTTTGATCCTCATGCAAATAAACACTCTGATCAAAATCGACGTGATCACTCAAATCGTAATGACACATCTGCCAGCACGAGCACTAAAACCAGTTTGCGATCTACACCTCAAACAACCACTGTTGAGACAATGCCTCTGCTAACAGCAACTATTACATTGTCCGAATCATATCGAGAATCGCAAAGGCAAAATACAATACATAAGACAATACCCACCAGATCCACACTTACAAACGTTGATAGCATTCATCATCCACAATTGCATACAACAGGAAGACCGATTCACAATCAATATCCACCCACACGAAGATCATATGCCCAATATCCAAATGTGCCAACGACATCAAGACCAAACTATGCTCAGTATCCCCATAGGCAAACACAACAAAGAAACAACTATCCTCAACCACAGCCAACCCAAAGACCATATTTTCAACAACCGCAGCCAACCCAAAGGCCCTATTATCAACAACCGCAACCAACCCAAAGGCCCTATTATCAACAACCGCAACCAACCCAAAGACCATATTTTCAACAACCGCAGCCAACCCAAAGGCCCTATTATCAACAACCGCAACCAACCCAAAGGCCCTATTATCAACAACCGCAACCAACCCAAAGACCATATTTTCAACCGCAGCCAACACAAAGACCGTATTACCATCAGCCGCAACCAACACAAAGACCATATTATAGAAACTTTAACACACCACAAGAAACTCCAAGACCACATAGCCGCCATTTTATCCACCATGAAGATGGTTTGATAAGCCATGTTTATAACCACAATAACAAACTGTCTAAGCCAGGATCCACCGCAATTGGGCGGCCAAGAAATTGCACGCTGCAGAGCACAACTTGGTCGCAATGCTCTAAGTCTTGTGGGACGGGAATGTCAACTCGATTCAGCAATGATAATCCGAGATGTCGCATGGAGATGGAAATGAGGATTTGTAAACTACGACCTTGTAATATAGCTTTTAGAGAGGTAAGTTAATTACTAAAACAAGCTGAGAAAAGGTGGCAATTTTATTTACTATTTTACCTAATACAATACATATTAAACTTAATGCCACAAGAAACAACTGCTGTAATAATTGATCTATTTATTGTAGAATAGATACTACATTGATAGATAGATACTCTGCAGTTGATAAATCATCTGTGTGGTGGCAGCACTTGTCACACTATAAGCCCTCTGGTGACAAATGTAGGAACAGCAATCTCATATCTGCCATATACTACTGATGCCCTGCATATTATATTCTTTTCAGCATGTTAGGCCAGGATCATGCGGTGCCACTTTCCGTGCTGTTTGGGAAGAAACGATCGAATATGGCTCATGTAGTTCCGTTGTTAGCCGGAAGTGGCACTACTGTGGCTCTTGTCCTGGCATGTGCTGCCGCCCTGTGGTGGAGGACACAAATTGGATGACATTCGTCTGCAAAAATGGAGAAATGACTCATTCCAAGTTTATGCGGATAAAATTGTGTAGATGCCTCCCAGGCAGATGCTAAAAAACGGTGTGTAAATTCTAGGTAAAACATTGCCTCCCAAAAAATGGTCTCCCACAAATAACATGAATGTGCACATGTATTGGAGCACACAGCATACTCTTAATGTCATGACCTGATAAAATGTATCAACCAAATATTATGTAAAGATTGCATTTCCAATAGTATTTCCATTTATTGCAAATATGAACATACAATATTTTATACCTCTTCAATAAATTTTACAAAAAAACTTTTGTCCTATTTGAGTTGTCCATATACTTCTTGTGTGTAATATCAGAGATGAACGCAACAGATTGTACAATACCTCTGCCAGACAGGCTGTTTATTTTGTTGTCAAAAGACTTATACAATCATCATACATTGCACATTTTTGTCAGAAAGATGTGTGAACACAATTAGTGAATGTTGAAAAGTAAAAAAGAATTCAAATAAAAACATAAGCAATGGCAATCTAATGCAAGAATTCAATAAATTAGATAAATAAGTTAATAAATAAAGAAAATAGACAACAATACTTGAGTCACAAATAATATAAAAGTAGACCATATTCACAAATTGAACATATTGTAAAGATCAAGGGAACAAAATTTTAAAAATATATTAATATAAATGTTGAGCTATATGTTAAATGCAGTTATGTGATAATAATTATACAAAACAATGCATCTTTTCTTCTATTATCATATTGATGCAAATCTCATAAATGATACAAATCATGATTTGGTCCTCATATAAAACACAGTGTACTTTGATTTAATTTTTGCAGTTATGATGTAACTATGGTCCATTGTGTCTTAATTGTGACAATGACATTTTTTAGAAAATAATACCTTGAAGTGCTCAAACCCGATAAACAAAGAATTAGCATTGATCCCGTCAAATAAATGAATTAATTAAATTCATTATAAATTCAATTAAATGCATCAGTGGGATGAGATGTTCCCATACTACTAGACGAAACGTCTGATGGCGCGTATTCTATATTCGAACGAGGCGGAACCCCCTGGGGATTCATAGATGGCGCTGTTGGATATCTTTTCAACGTCGAATCAGAGTCCCTGCTAGCTTGTCGACGATATTTGTAACTTTCGTAAATATGTTCGTCCTGCGGATATTTTGGCTGTTCCTCTTGACCTCCATGATATTCTATGGTTGCCATGGCAATATGTTGCGCTTTGTAATTATCGCTCTCTGTTTTCGGTAGAGGGCGCCCATGTTGATCACGTGTCTTCGCCAAGATGGCCGCTTGGTTTATGAGCTCGTTCATAGGTGGCACTGGCCCTGTTGGGGGACGCTGCTGACTCGGTTGTCGAATTAAAGGTTCATTGTCCGGACAAAACCTAAAAATAATATTAGATAAAGAACATTAAACTTTTGCATATACTTGGAAGCATAAGTACCACCAGAGGTCACCGTCACCAAAGCTGATAAGTGGGAGTGCCCCCTGGTAGTTGTTTTCCCATTGAAATGAAATATAGCATCTGTCAATTTCATCTTTCTATCCATTTCAGATATTAAGCAATTTTCCATGGAAATAATTTCCCAATGACATAACTTTAAAAAAAAAAATTTCTTTATTTCTCAAGACAGCTTTACTACTGAGATATTCATGCCAACAATTACCAACATGGTAAAAGTGGTAAAGTTAAAAGTACTGCTTGCTAATTTGAGAAAGACAAAATGTGTGTATATATATATCGCTCTCATCATATCACAAAGTTATGAATATAATTTAACTTGATTTAATTGCAACCGATTGTACTTACCATCTTCTACATAAACACACCAATCCCAAAAGACTTAATCCCACGACCAGTCCAATGCCTACACCAATGGCCACTGCTACGACAATGCCTGCAATTTAAAATAAATATTATTGCATTATGTCACAACTGTGCAAGATTTAATGTAGTAGAGCTACTTACAGTGTGGCTACAATGAATGTGCCATTATCATGGTTATGGGGTATTGGGAAACTCATGTACAGGTCTACAATGACTTAATTACAATGAAAATAGGACCATCATAACAGACAATACATTTTCAAAGATAGGACATATCAATCACCTGAAATCAATTACCGAATCGCCTCCCTAAACAAGAAATTACAACGATCCAGACAAAATTGGGTTATGTGTGATTGATATTTGGTACTTGACAGAGAGAGAGGTCTCATTAATATTTGGCCATTGAATGCTTATAAAAATCCATGAATTTCATGAAACGGAGTATATTTTCCAAGATTTGACAATGGGGAATATATTGTCCAATATAGGACAATAACAGACAATAATATATGTATTTTCCAAGATAAGACTATCTTAAAATATAATAAGGAATACATTTTTCAAGATAGGTCCAAAATAACAGAAAATAGGGGATACATTTTCCAAGATAGCACCAACATAACAGATAATATAATTGTCAAGATATCTTCATAACAGGCGATAGGTAATATATCTTCTAAAATAGGACTATTATATCAGACAATAGGGCATATATTTTCCAAGATAGCACCATCATTTCAGACAATAGGGAATAATTTTCCAAGATAGGACCATAATTTCAGACAATACGGAATACATTTTCCAAGATAGGACCATCATACCAGAAAATAGGGAATATACTGTCCAATATAGGACAATAACAGACAATATGAAATGAATTTTCTAAGATAGGACTATCTTAAAATATAATTTAAAATATAATAAAGAATAAATTTTCCAAGATAGCACCATCATAACAGACAATAAGGAATATATTTTCCAAGATAGCACCATCATTTCAGACAGTAGGGAATATATTTTTCAAGATAGCACCGTAATTTCAGACAATAGGGAATACATTTTCCAAGATAGGACCATTATTCCAGAAAATAGGGAAAATACGGTCCAATGTAGGACAATAACAGACAATATGAAATGAATTTTCTAAGATAGGACTATCTTAAAATATAATAAAGAATACATTTTCAAAGATAGCACAATCATTTCAGACAATAGGAAATATATTTTCAAAGATAGCACCATCATGTCAGACAATAGGGAGTGCATTTTCCACAGCACCATCACAACAGACAATATTAACCAAATTCTAAAATCTTACCCCATGGAAATTGAGTCCTCTGCTGGCGTGGCAGAGATTTTGTGCAGTTGCCAAGTGTTCCCAACCAAGAAGTGGTGCCACAAGTCAGAAACCACGTCTCCCCAGTGAAGTTGCAGACGACTGTCGCCAGGTCTATTTCATAGGTGACGTAAGTATTGGCGGGAGGTTCAAAATAAGCACAACCAGTTGCTGAAAATTAATGAAATTAATTATTAGAGATTATAATATTTTTGCATATAAATTCTTTGCTCCTTGTTTGAAGCACAGTTTCAGTCCTTACCATGATATTGTATGAGAAAGTAAGGCATGGTATTGATATTTTTGGTGAGGTAGAACTCCACTTCATTGTTGTTGCTTGTGTACAGGTGGCGCTCTCTGAAGTTCCCATTGCATAGACTAACTCGCTTGGTGGCGCCACCATCAATGACGTTCAAAAAGACGCCACACGTGCTGTCTGACGAACGTGATGATGTAGGCAATGTTTGGCCTGCTTGAACGTTGTCTGCTGCAAAGTATGCATAAAATGATAATATGAATTTGCCTAAAGTGCCGTCGTGATCGAATTACTTGTGTATTTAGTTGGCTAATTACCAGAAAATCTTCGGAGTGTAAAATCGTATATCACAAATCGCGCCCTTCTACCAGCTTCAAGTGTAACTCTGTACTTGCAAGGTTGGTTCATATTCATTCCCTCAGAGAGAGCTGCACTAGCAATATATCCGCCCTCTGGTGGAAGTATTAGAGCATTGTTGCCTCTAACACAGCCTGACAATACTGAAAAAAATAATAATAAATTATATAAAATATTCACAATTTTCATCAGAAATGTATTTATTACACTAAAGATACTGTTGTTTTTCAAATCTATGCATAGCATGTCAACAGAAAATACAAGTTTACAGTTTTCATCAGAAATGTATAAACGCCTATTGTTGTACCTACTAGGTTTCTTAAAATGTTGTACTTTTATAGTTTCATCAGAAATGTATTTATATAATTGCATTGTTATTTAAAAAAACCATGTATGCATTCAGCATAAAATATAAATAATTTTCATCAGAAATTTATTAACACATATTGTTGTACATAGCTTCAGATCATTAAAAAATAAAACCTAAATAGAAGAAAAAGTAAAAAAGTAAACTTACGAACCTGATATACATGAATATTTGACCTCCAGATAAGCGAGAAGCCCTTGCGGACATAAACTGCTGGAAAAGTCTTGTCTGGTTTTTGCATAATCGAGCAAATCAAAAACTCGGTAGCTGCAAGATTTTCGGCCGGAACATGTCGCATCAAACAGTTCCAGGACATCTAAGTAACAGCCAAAGTATCCCAGACCTTCGTTTACCTGAAATACAAGAAAATATTTATGCTAGGATAGGAATTATACAAGCGGAGGCGATCGAGAATACTACTTTCAAGTCGATTATTAGACTGATAAAACTGATTATCGATTTTGAGTAAGTTCCAAATTAATTAAAATGATTATTGATTTAGAATAAGTTCCAAATTAATTAAACCGATTTGGAGTAAGTCCCAAATTAATAAAACTGATTATTGATTTTGAGTAAGTTCCAAATTAATAAAAACTGATTATCAATTTTGAGTAAGTTCCAAATTAAGATGATGCATAATCAAAGTTTGACAGCAGAAAGTATGTGATGATTAATCGCGAAAGCTACCAACATGCTTTGCTTTGGTGCAGAATTGCTGTATTTTTAGTATCATTCAGATTTTTATCATATTTGGGCAATAGATAAAATATTAAGTATAGCGTATTATAAAATGAATATAAAAAAACTACACCAATCTGTGTTTCTATATCACTCTGATATCTGATCTGATACATCATAGAAGGCAATAAATGGTCAGGGACGCTATATGGAATCCAGCGAAATGTGTCTGGTCCAATATCCTTGGGACATATTAACCCTTGCAAGCGTCAATACCCCCTTGACCCTAGCTCTTCAACAGTCCATACACAGACCTTTAAATGGTACTTATACCCTTTGCCATACTTAAACCACCTTCCCTACCCAACTCTAACCAAATAATATACATTAAGGTACAGTACAGCTTATAAAAAATGGCTCATCCGTTATATATGTGCTGTAGATGTATATTTTTCGGGTTCACTGTATGCTGGTACGTACATAGCCAATTGTGCCAGGTGCGTTTTCCATGCATTTGGATTAACGCATGGAAAACGCATGGTTTTTGCCTCATTATAATTTGCTAAAAACCATGCGTTTATCCTTCTCATGGAAAACGCACGTGGCACATTTGGCCATGTAGTACACGTGATCCGCCGTCGTTACAATTACACACCTTGACAGGCCAATGCAGAGTCTTCTCAACCCCCTGGGGAGTATTCAGCCTTGAACATAGGGATAACCACAAGGGCTTAAGAGCTCACACCAGTGCCATCACTGTGGTTGCCTATTGCCAAGTACCCATTACACCGGGGTGGGTGAGGCAATGGTTGTGCAAGGGGATCTGCCCAACAGGACACTAAACCATGGTATCTACCATGATAGCTGGTACTGCTGCTAAGCCACAGCAAGCCACTATTTATGGACTGTCCGTAATGTGTGCTTTGTTTTATGACAGATGACTTCTTGAAATGATAGGTCAGGCTATATGCCATCCAAAGAATATGACATGTTTAGATATGTCAGCATCTTTGGCGTCAGACAGAATCTGCCATCCAAAGAATATGACATGTTTAGATATGTCAGCATCTTTGGCGTCAGACAGAATCTGCCATCCAAAGAATATGACATGTTTAGATATGTCAGCATCTTTGGCATCAGACAGAATCTGCCATCCAAAGAATATGACATGGTTAGATATGTCAGCATCTTTGGCATCAGACAGAATCTGCCATCCAAAGAATATGACATGTTTAGATATGTCAGCATCTTTGGCTTCAGACAGAATCTACAAATGGCTCAAACACTTTAACCATACATTGTGAGTCTCCTCACGTTCTACAATTTTGAAAAATCTAGTCGCTTGAAAAAGTCATAAATACACCAGATGGCGTTTTAGAACGCCACCCTACGGACAATGTGTGCACCACTTACCTCACAGACTCCAAATCTCATTCTTCCATAAAAGGCAGACTCCATGAGGATAACTTGAGTAGCACTGCAGTTGCCTGCGAATGTGTCTGAGATGCAGTAGTCATTGTAGTTTTCTGCAACAGAAGATATATAAATATTAATATTGATATAAAACAGCTGAATGGTACAATAGTTAAGGTATCATCTGGGTCCATAGGTAGATAGATAGATAGACAGATAGATAGATAGACGGATAGATAGATGGATAGACGGATAGATGGTTAGATGGACAGATAGAGATAGAGAGAGATAGAGAGATAGATAGATAGACAGACAGACAGATAGATAGAGAGATAGATAGATAGATAGATAGAGAGATAGATAGAGAGAGAGATAGACAGATAGATAGAGATAGAGATAGATAGATATAGACAGATAGATAGAGATAGAGAGAGATAGATAGATAGATAGATAGATAGATTGATTAGTTTTGTGAACCTCATTTAGTGATGTAATGTATTCATTTCCTATGCTGAGGCAAGTAAAAGACACCAACCATGGGGTAAATGTGTAACATGGTGTGGAATCCAAGCCTTATCATCTCAAAATTATAACTGCTGTGGTTGGCTGACCAGTAGCAATCATACAGAGTCAGGTTAGATAAGTTAGAATAAGACAAGATAAGATAAGATAAGAAATCAACCACATAATATCGTCATATATGTGACACTCAGCATTTCTGCTTTTTATCATTTGTTTTTTTTTATCATATCTGGTTTTTTTTATCATTTCTGCTTTTTATCATTTCTGCTTGATCATTTCTGTATTTTTATCATTTCTGTTTTTTATTAATTCCGTTTTTTATAATTTCTCCTTTTATCATTTCTATTTTTATCATCTATCCCAGCTTCATTCTTTTCTCTACATCATCACATCATATTTCTTGTCTTTTTTTGCCATATTCATAACAGAAATATTTCATCATTCTAATATTCAGTAATAATATTCAAAAGACGGAAGTTAAAACTTTATATTGAATTTTTGGCTTCAGTCTCTGAAAGAAACCGTCAAATCGAATTACAAATGATTATTTTTCTTTCCTCCATATTGACTTGTCTTTTATAACTGCAAATTAGTTTGATATTACGTCTTCCTATCCAATTCATGGCGGCAATTTTTTCTCGCGACACCCAATAAAGGCATATAAGCGGCTCAGCTGCGGTGAGACACTTTAAAAAGAAAATGGAGTTCATTATTGTAGGCGACAAGCATACTGGTTGCCATGGAAACGGCCAAGAAATCCCCAATTAAGTTTATAATTAAATTCATGATGAATCAGTCCAGAGATTCTTAATGTTGGATTCAGAACATCACTTGTCAGTTATATGTGAGGAATTACAAGACGTGACCATAATAAGATTTAAAAATCGCTCAGTTAGTTTGTAATAATCTCATTAAAACAGCTACAACTTTTTTAACTTGATGGATGCGATGGCAAATTTTTAGAGTGCTTTTTTAAATGGATGATTATTTCAATTGAATGTCGGATAAGATATTTGATAAGATATTTGATAAGATATCGGGTGAAATCTGTGACAATGCAAAGATGGTTTAAGTGTTTATTGACTTAACACAAAGACATGGGTTCGAATCCCTACCTTAAGGTTTACAAAGCTAGGTATATTTTATGTATAAGGCCTATCATTGCTGCTTTAACCAGAGAAAACCATTCAGTTACAATGCACCCAGAGAAAGCAATTTGAATTGAATTGACTTTAATTTGTTTGACTTGACTTGAGTAAAATTGAACTGAAATGAATTGAAATAAACTAAAGCGTGAACAGGTCTGCAATGCACAGCATAGATTTAGTTAAAAAATAGGCATACTCATATTTCTAAAAACCATACTATTCTATTCTGTTCTATTCTATTCTTAGACTATTCTATTCTATCATATTATATTCCCCTGCAATGTATTTGATAGTACTAGAAAGTTGGTCTATTGCAATCCATTGCTAAATTATTTTCTATTGAACATATTTTTAATCAGTTTCTGTTCTTTTCTACTCTATTCTATTACATTATATATTCTATTCTATTCTATTCTATTCTAATTATATCTTATAACGCATTGCATAGTATTTGATATTTGGTCAATTGCAATAATATTGCAGTCTTTTATATTCAACATATTTTCAATCAGTTTCTGCACTATGCTATTCTATTCTATTCTATTCTATTCTATTCTATTCTATTCTATTCTATTCTATTCTATTCTATACCATTCTATTCTATTCTATTCAACTATATCTTATAACGCATTGCATAGTATTAGATAGTTGGTCAATTGCAGTAATATTGCATTCTTTTCCATTCAACATATTTTCAATCAGTTTCTGCCTGTCTAACGTACCCCTAGCGACCACTACTCTTCCAACTCCTAAATTCATTCTTTTCTTTTCCCCTTCCCCTTTTTACATTTACATCAATAGAATTAACACTTTTCCATGGAGAGAAAGGAGTCCACCAGGGAGGTGCAATTTCCCTCATCAATCTTATTAGAGTTGACACTGAGTTCTTAAAGACACTGTTCAGGGAACAGGCATTGACAATAGACTGGACTGGAGCAACTCCCAAATGCTGAACACACCAGTTGCTACAGAGCTAGGTGAATTTGAAGGATCTATTGGTTGGTTGGTTGGTTGTTTGGTTGGTTGTTTGGTTGTTTGGTTGGTTGTTTGGTTGGTTGTTTGGTTTGAATATAATGCATACATCACACAATTAAATAGTTTATCCATTATATATCTAGATTTCATAGTGTTTTCTTTCATACAAAAGGCATTTAAAAGAAGTCCACGAGACTGACCACTGGACTCGCGAAGTGGACACTGGACTCGAGCAGTGGACAGACCTTCAATCAAAAATGAAAAGGGGGCAATCAGCAGTGACCAGCGGTCAAAGAATGACCCTTACTAAGGCAAAATGTCAGTCTAATGGAATATTATGGCATGACAACACTACAGCTATGACATGCAAGGGACAGCAAAATAGGGCTATCTATCTATCCATCTAGACATCTATCTAGACATCTATCTAGACATTGATCTAGACATTTATCTAAACATCTATCTAAACATCTATCTTGATCTTGACATCTATCTAGACATTTACCTACTTATCTATCTAGAAATCTAGACATCTAGATGCCTATCTTGACGTCTATCTTGACGTCTATCTAGACATCTATCTTGACATCTATCTAGTTTTCTATCTCGACATATAGACAAATTTAAGGAATAGACATCTAGAAATATAGAAAAAGAAGGATAAATCTATCTGACTGACTGACTGAATAAATGAATGGTTGAATAACTAACTCACTAACTACTAATTCAACTACAAAACTCTCGAATGTTACAGCCATCAACATGTCAAAATATCCAATATCTCAAGTCAGTCAACCCGTCAACTCTTGGTGCTTTCTTGGCAGTGGTAAAATTGCCAAGCAGCTCTTGAAAAATGACAGAAGTTGTTAACTCATTGCTAACTCATTTTTGTCACAAAGTTTGTTATGAAACCCTTCAAAATTTGATACAGCCAACAGCCATTTTTGAGTAATTTCATTTTTATGTTAATGTCGCTTTTTTTTTGTCTTGCGATTTATACTGTCTGTCATGAGTCAAAATGAAGGGAAAAAATGGCTAAGAACGACAAAAAAAAAAAGGAGAAAAATCATGAAGCACTAAAATCCCTGAGGGCTAAAAAAGAGAATGGAAAATATTATTGATTTAAGCCTGCAGCTAGTAGTTGTTCAATATCAAATGGAATTTCTTTTTGGTTCTTTTCAGAATATTAGTCCCCTCAAAGGAATAAGCAAGATTTTGGAAGGCTTTCTTTGTAATGTTGAAATAAGATTAAATTCCACGTCCCTAGATTTCAAATACACTGCGCATGATGTTTAAAGTGACTCAGATGCATGTTTCCATTGCAGTGAAAGGGGTGGGGGTCTAGCTCAGTGGTAGTGCACTGGGCTTCCAACCACTGGGTCCCGGGTTCAATTCCCGGTCGAGCTCAAGTTGGATGGCTGTTTCATCCATCATCTCAATGCCATGGTCCCTGCCTCAGTGAAAGGGGTGGGGGTCTAGCTCAGTGGTAGTGCACTAGGCTGCCAACCACTGGGTCCCGGGTTCAATTCACGGTCGAGCTCAAGTTGGATGGCTGTTTCATCCATCATCTCAATGCCATGGTCCCTGCCTCAGTGAAAGCGGTGGGGGTCTAGCTCATGGTAGCTCACTAGGCTTCTAACCGCTGGGTCCCGGGTTCAATTCACGGTCGAGCTCAAGTTGGATGGCTGTTTCATCCTTCATCTCATTGCCATGGTCCCTGCCTGTCCTAATTAGACCATCAGGATCCACCCACCTACCCAGGTACATTGTAGTGAAATGTGATCGAGTGGCCTAATTGGTAAAGTACTAACCAGCTCCTCTGAGGGAAGGTCTTGAGTTCGAATCCCCAGCCAAAATGTTAAATATCAGTTAAATGTGAATTTCGAGTCATTCGCCATGTTCATGAGATGTTACATTAGTAATATTACAGCGCCTATGCTGAAGCAAGTAAAATACCCCAGTCTATGTATGTAATGACCAGCTGCCAGAGGCAGACGTAATGATGAGATGATAAGGCTTAGATGATTACTTCATGTCCAATCATCTCATCATTATGCCTGCCTTCTGGTAGTGAATCACAAAACCTTACATGACTAAGCGATACAATACAATACAATACAATACAATACAATGTATAACTAAATAAAGCAATAAAATACAATGCAATTCACTACAGAACAATACAATTAGGTACAAACAATGCACTACAATGTTTGACTAAACAAAACAATAGAATACAGGTCAATTTAGTACAAAACAATACCAAACTATATAGTATGCTTATGCTATACAATCTATGACTAAAACTAATAAATGCAAGACGATACAATACAATACCATACAATACCATACAATACAATACAATACAATGCAATGCAATACAATACAGCAGCTATATGGTTATTATCGCATCAGAGTTCTTATTGATTCACAATCTCTAAACCTGGAGTCGAACCCTGGCCTAGCACATGCACTGGTGAACCATTTAACCATTCGACCACTAGGCTAGACTCCAGTCCCACCTAACTAGCATCCAAACCTTCATCCAATTTAATTACCCTTCTTTTCTTTAATTACCTTTCGTAATTACCATATTCCATCCAACTATCCTTTTTTAAATCTTTTTTCCAAATATTCTACAGTCACATGTGAACCCCTGCATGCTTCTTCGGAAATATTCGAAGCAATAATCTTTTGTTCTCACTGCTGCATGAGACCTAATTAGGCTTTCAAAAAATTTAAGGCCCTTGCAAAAATTTAATGTGATTAGAGCAGCTGCTGTCATCAGATGGGGGCGCGGGGATGCGAGGATGCTGCAAGATGGGGGAATTTCAGAAGAGCCAATTAGCCAAGTTCATTAGTGTGAAGTCTTGCTGAAAGAAAGGATCCATGCTACAATATGATATGTCATGTTTACCAGTGAAAAAAAAAAAAGTGAAATGAAAGGATGATGTTTTTATTTGAAGTCCCCAGTCTAGATTTTAGTTAGATGGTATTGTTAAAAGTGGCTGTCCGTCCATATTGATTATGTTGTTGATTGTAAAGTTAAATGAAAAACCATATTGATAAAATCTGTTAGAAAATTATCTATTATAAAAGCTAGTCTGTTAAACGTTAAGCTTCTAAATTGATTAATGCATTTAATCATGGGATAGACATACAGCCAGACAGACAGACCGACAGACAGACAGATAGATAGTTAGATAAATAGATAGATAGACAGACAGATAGATAGATAGATATATATATAGATAGATGGATAGACAGACAGATATATAGATAGATAGATGGATAGACAGACAGATAGATAGATAGATATATAGATAGATGGATAGACAGACAGATAGATAGATAGATAGACAGCTAGACAGATAGATATATAGATAGATAGATAGATAGACAGCTAGACAGATGGATAGATATATAGATAGATATATAGATAGATAGATAGATAGATAGACAGATAGATAGATAGATAGATACTAGATAGATGTATAGATAGATGGATAGATAGATAAATAGATAAATAGATAAATAGATAGATCTCAGTAAATACGCTATGATTTTGATTGCCGCAACTATGCACTGATTTTATACACTTATAATATATAGCTGAGAAAGACTCAAGCTTCGTTTGACCAGAGCAGCATGCTGCTGAAACAATCACGTGTGATTGGCTGCTGTCATCACGTGATTACTTCACTTAAGGCAGTGCATGCCACCCCTTAAGTCAGGCCAATCTGTCACAACTAGGGAGTTGAAGTTTTGTTGCTCTTGGCAAAAAAAAAAAAAAAAATGGCGGCTCACATAAGCACAGCAAGAAGCCCACATTGAGGACTAAGTCAAAATTTAATTTCTTTTGTAAAATATTGAGTTTCTTCCTTTTTATTTGCTCATATGAGGTTTTGGGAATGATTGAAATTCTCAGCATTATACAAGAGTAGTGAAGCAATATTTGTTTTTGTTAATGTTGAGGCTCAATTCCACTGAGTTAGGCTGGCCGTAGACCCCAAAGTAAATATTCATTGGCTGTAATTGCATTTCTTTTAAAATCATGAGCTGAGAATGTGTGAGTGCTTGCCTACAAGAAAGAAATGTTGAAATTTCAGCCAAACATGCATACAATCCAATACCAATGCTTTCAAAATGATCATTTTCCAACTTAATCGCTACTAGGACGAAGATTTTTCGTCTAGTTGTGAAATATTGATTTTTGCTAAAAACATAAAATCCTCTCAAGTCACAGCGCATTTCACGGACAACTTACAATATTTGGGCAAACCATTAGTACGCTGTAATATAAGATGCTATGAAAAAATGGAAATCTTACATATGTACATCCATATATATATATATATATATATATATAGATAGACCAAATCATAATCTATCTATCTATCTATTTATCTATCTATCTATTTAGATCTATCTATCTATCTATCTATCTATCTATATATATATATCCACTCCTCTCCTCTCCTCTCCTCTCCTCTACTCTATCTATCCACTCCACTCCACTCCACTCCACTCCACTCCACTCCATTCAACTCAACTCAACTCAACTCAACTCAACTCAACTCCACTCCACTCCTCTCCTCTCATCTCCTCTCCTCTCCTCTCCTCTCCTCTCCTCTCCTCTCCTCTCCTCTCCTCTCCTCTCCTCTCCTCTCCTCTCCTCTCCTCTCCTCTCCTCTCCTCTCCTCTATCTATCCACTCCACTCCACTCCACTCCTCTCCTCTCCTCTCCTCCTCTCCTCTCCTCTCCTCTCCTCTCCTCTCCTCTCCTCTCCTCTCCTATCCTCTCCTCTCCTCTCCTCTCCTCTCCTCTCCTCTCCTCTCCTCTCCTCTCCTCTATCTATCCACTCCACTCCACTCCACTCCACTCCACTCCACTCCACTCCTCTCCTCTCCTCTCCTCTCCTCTCCTCTCCTCTCCTCTCCTCTCCTCTCCTCTCCTCTCCTCTCCTCTCCTCTCCTCTCCTCTCCTCTCCTCTCCTCTCCTCTCCTCTCCTCTCCATGTATGCCTAGTCTTAGATGAAAACTGAATGTATCAAATAACAGTTGCTTTTTGTTTTTTCATTCAAACATTGTCAGACATTGTTCTACAAGTCTGTCATTGTTCTTAGTCTCATGCATTGTTCTACATGGAAACAATGCTTTTCTGAGGACGAGGCGAAAACAATCGTCTGCTGCTAAGAAAACAAAATGGCTGCGCACTACACAGTTGGCGGGTGGCGCAATTTGCAAATCATTTGCATTTTAATCAACTTTTCTTTGGTATGTGCTGGGTACTCCACATTGTCTGCTGGTGAAATATTCCGTTTTTTTTTTCTCTTTTTTTTTTTTAAGGGTGCTATTTGCCGGAGATGGATTTTTCAAGAGGATTCCATCAAAACAGCTGTTTCGTGGCTTGTAGCAATTCGTGTTGTAGTTGTAATCCCAGTCGTCAATGCAAAATGCAAAGTACGTAATGGGCTGCCGAAACGGAACACGCTATATATTTTCACTGTTTTGTCGTACTGCAAATTGCTTGTATTGTTTGTCACAATTTATTTTGTGATTGCCGGATTTCTATCATTGCTATGAGAATAGAGAAAATATATTTCACTTGACTGTTATTAAAAGCAGTGGAGTTCATGCTCCTCCGAAGGACCCAGGTGCAATCTCCTGATTGGTGGTACCTTGTACTGGGTATCTATGCTGAGGGAAGTAAAAGATCCCACTCATGGAGTAAATGTGTAACATGGGTGGATTCCTCCGCTCTCACCTCATCAACACTAGATAGTGACAAGAACTTGCCTTAGAGTGTTGCACTTCCCATATATATCTGTCTATCTGTCTATCTATCTATTTATCTATCTATCTATCTATCTGTCTATCTCTCTATCTCTATCTATCTGTCGGTCTATCTATCTCTCTTTATATCTCTCTATCTATTTATCTATCTATCTATCTATCTGTCTATCTCTCTATCTCTATCTATCTATCTATCTATCTATCTATCTGTCTATCTCTCTCACTATCTATCTATCTATCTGTCTATTTGTCTATCTCTCTATCTATCTATCTATCTATCTATCTTAATCCAAACAGTGAATAATGTATGTGCATTAGTCTGTTGAAATAGCAATTCCAACACCAAAATTCGAACTCTGGACCAACAGTTGAGCTGTCTTAACCACTGGGCTATACCCAAGTGACTGTCAAGGCTATCTTAAGATGTTTTAAAAGAGTTATATCTCAGCTTCTGTTAGTCTGAGAATGTAATGCATTTTCTATCTTACCACTTAAAATTCTTTGAGTAAACAAAGGCACTTTATCATGTGCATTGTGAAATCAAATGAACATTTCATACCCCCTATTTTGCATACCCTACCCGAAAAAAAGACACCGCGAATTCTCTATTCAATTCCACCCCTTTTTTAATGACTTTACCGCAGCTCATCCACATTTCACATGCCATCAAATTCAACATGGCCGAACATGTGTCTTAACTTCACTTTAAGTGAGTCTATTCACTTCAATTAACAGTGCTCAGGCAATTTCCAAATTTTCCACCCAGGCACTATTTTGAATTTCCCCTGCGCGCAAACAACACATCTGTCCACCGCCAGCCTCATTACTTGGCGTAATGAGACCTTAAATGAAAAAGTAGTGCGTCTTCTGAATGCTGACAAGGACGAGTCATGTGACTTGCACCCCTCAGTGTCCTCAAGATATTCTGCTTGCTGTAGTAGCATTTTTACCTCCTTAATGATACCGTTTCGATGCTTAGTCAACTCATGGAGTCATGGTCAACTTAAGAGGTCATTGACTCTTACTAGGCAGATGTCATGATGAGATAATAACATTTTGAATTTACACCTTGTTGCATTTAATGTATCCCTTGGGCGGGGTTCTTTTACTAGCCTCAGCATAGACACCTAGTACAGGCAACCCAGCTTAAAATATACATTATCATAATTGTATTACTACATGGCCAAATGTGCTACGTGCGTTTTCCATGCGTTTGGATAAACGCATGGTTTTCACCTCATTTTATTAAGGCAAAAACCATGCGTTTTCTATTCGTTTATCCTTCTCATGGAAAACGCACGTGGCACATTTGGCCATGTAGCAGCACAGGTGTATTACATCATTAATCATAGCAGATAAATAGCTATACTTTTATATTCGATGAAAACATATCTCTCTGTAGGTGTATTTATATCTATATCTTCTGCAATCCAATAGTGTCTATAGAAAGCTAGTTTCCAAGGGTTAGGGTTACAACCAGGACAGCTAGGTTTTGGTTTGTGACCCCAAAAATAATGTATCGATTCAGTGTATTGGGTAATAAATCTCAAACTATAATATTGGGTTATTAAGAGACAGCCAAAGTGGGATTCCGAAGATTTAGTAAAACAGTTCAAAATGGTGGTTATACAACTTCACTTAAGTCCAAAGCCTCTTACAAAACAGTGCATTATTGAAGACTTTCCACAGAAAATCTCAGTTTTGGTGTTAAACTTCCATGAATGAAACAAAAGATCTGTACATAAAGCAAGGCAGGCTAGACCTTTTTGGTGTGTGAGACCTTGGACCTAGGTAAGACCTTGCAAAGTGTACCACAAGGTTCATTTGTATGTCCTGCTATTATCTACTGTGTCAGATTACATCAGTGAGTATCGTTTTATTGACAACAGGAACCACCAAGGTTACAATGTGTATACACGAGGGATGAGAAGATGAGGAGTACAGCTAATTCTATTTAATTTAACTATATTCAATTCAATTCAATTGGCAGTTATTGACCACTTACACTAAATTTAAACTAATGTATACAAAGATAATAGTATTTCATGTTGCAAAATCCTGTGATGTGATTTTAAATAACTGACCACTCGTTTTTAGCTATTTCACTATTTACTAAACATTATTTAGAATGTCAGAAATGTAGAGTCCCTCACTATTCTTTTTAGGGTCATCTCATCTCCAATTTCATGTTTTTGTGTACTTGTATTATTTGATGATGGCCATGAGCCATAGATAACTCTATCAATCTAACTCCAACAAATCACTTTGACCAGACGACACTGAGATGTGACTCAAAAATAGTGGAGGAAGGTCAAATAAGAAAAAAAACCTCATATTAAATGCAATCACTACAGTTTCAAATATCTCCAATTCCTCAGACATAGCCTTCAGACATTTGGGGATGTCAGATTTGCGCCATATTTGAGCAGCTTGGTCCCCGAAATGAGTTTGCCCTAAAGCATGCACCCAGACGAGCCTTTTTGCCAGCAAACCGGAAGTCACCCTGACACTTGACCCCTATGACCTCAGGTCACGTGATTTTTGCTGCGGAGCTATGCAGGCTCACGTGCAAATCAGCAGCCATATTCGAAGGGTTAGACACTTGATATGAGAACAAGAAAATGTCATAAGAACGCATTGAAGCCTCATCACAAAACCATTGCAAGGATGAACAAAGTTCCTTTTTATTAAATTTTTTCCTTTTTGCCTATGCCAATGTCTAAATGCTACGGGGTCTGAAGCTTAGTCAGCTTGTATGACCAGCTGCAGGCAGAAATAATGATGAGGTGATGCAGGTTGAATCCACACCATGTTACATTTACCCCATGGGTGGGGTCTTTTACTAGCCCCAGCATACCCCACAAGTGCAAGGCACCTGCAACAGTCTTTTCACTGAGCAGCCCTGAATTCAGTAGGTCATAACTAACTGTTTCCGTAAATACAATTACTGGGAAATAATAGAAATCAACTTAATGTTAAGAAGTTAAATATACATTAAAATTCACTAAAAATACTGCTGCTGAGATGCATTTTGCTTCAGCCAATCAGAGTCAAGGGCGGGAACTTTTCAGCCAATAGAATTGCAGTATTCGGTCGCAGCCACCTGGTGGAAATACAGAGAACCTTCCGTGAAAATCCACTATTTGGCACCCTTCTTTTTCCTAAATGGCATTTGCAATGTTGATGCCGGCTCTTCCTGCATATTTGTGGCATCTGTATGATAATTTTTTCTTTGCTTGTTTAGTTCTTTTTCTAATTTATGATTTTTTTGCAATTCTTACCCAATTCTTTTGTCTGGCCACAAACCGCACAACCACAAACATGATAATTTATGAAAACAATATTCCTTTTTGCTGTGTGCATGCAAAACCTCATCAGATGGCTATTTCACAAATATAAACTACATTTCCATGGCATAATATAGAGTAGCATAATTATTACACAATTACCAAATAAGGGATAATTGCCAACTATATACCTTAGAAAGTACTTTTTATCATCATTATTAATTTACTGATTTTTTTATAGTCTTTCAAAATATGATAACTTTTGTTTGATTTAGATTGTTACAAACATCTAAAATAACACACGTTATTTTTCATTTCTTCTCTGATTTCGTAGTCCGGTTAAAATATACAAATAATTACTGTAATGTGTAGTGTCTCTAAAATCTCTTATTGCAGAGAAACTCAATTCAAGTTATTAATAACAATCAAATATAATCATCAAATTTGACTTACCATCATTAGGAGTTTGGCCAACAGCTGTAACTACCAAATGAAACACCAGGGCTATGTAGGGTATTGTCCATTTTAAATTAAGTGAAAATGTCTGCACAGTGGCGACTCCTGGTGTATGAGGATATATATTTGCTGACGTCATCATTATTCAAAATGTCTGACCAATTAATTATCTCTTGAACGATGTTGTTATTTAATCATATAGTTCTTGCAGCATATTACAATAAAAGTAGTTCCTCACTGTTCATGACAACAATGGCCTAGAAAATGAGTCCCCCATTGTTCGGTTTTATTGTTGATATCTGAAAAGAAAAAGAAGAATGATTTATGCAATATTATATCATATTATTAAATCAGGGAGAATACTTTGGTTGATAATTGCCTTGTGGGTTGGGAACCCATGACATGATGTTTAAGTCTGAAACACTCAACATTCTGGACAACTCGAAAAAGTCTATTCTGTATTATATATGACCAGCTACCAAGAGGCAGATGTAGTAATGACATGATACAGCTTGGAGTCTACACCGTGGTATAACACATCTACTCCATGGGTGGTGTCTTCTTCTTGCCCCAGCATAGACACCGAGGGATAGAGCACTGTTAATCTGAGTCAATTCTAGTCTATTCTATTCTGACGTTTAAGGCTGAAACAATTCAAACATTCTGAATTTAATTATAACCAGCTACCAAGGGCAGATGTAGTGATCACATGACAAACCTTGGAGTCCACACCGCTTCATGTCCCAGCTTAGACACCGAGATAACGTACCAATAATTTAACCATATTCAAAGACAGCACACTATTCTATTCTGTTATATTATATTCCATTCTATTTTAATCTAATCTATTCTATTCTATTCTATTATATTCTAGTGATGAATGAATTTATTTTTGCTAGAACAACAGCATTCCAGCAACAATATGAAATATTCATTTACACTCCCCAGACCATCACAGAATGCTTAAAGTGCTTAACTTCATTTATGAGAGCTCTATGAATTTATGTAAACAATGCTGACAATTTAAACATTGATAAGTGGATGAAGCATAGATACAAGATAACAATAGAAAGAATGTTCGCCTGCAAAACTTGCAACATCATTCAGTATTTTAATTCATTGTTAAACTGATACACAAAGGAATTAAAAACTGGCGGAATTCCATGAATATTTCGGATAGATTGGAATAGATTTAGTCCTGTGGGGTTTTAAGCTGAAGTTAATACTGAGATTTGGAGAGTTATTATGTTAGATGATGTGATCATAGCTTCAGAATGCTATGAAAACATGTAGCGTGCGAAATAGGAGAAGCCAGTTATGAGATAGGGAAAAATGCCGGGGCGCACAACAGCTCCCTGAGGTACAACTTTGCGCAACTTGGGGAAAATGAGAATACATGCAGTCCAGGTCTATTGATTAATAAAAATGCCAGAAAAGGATGTTCCATCACAATTAAAAACACATAACATCATTTAAAAAGAGAAAAATCCATCAGTGTTTGAGGTTTAAGGTTTATTTGGTAAGCCTTGATAGACATAATATTTTAATTAACACCGTAGTGATGAAGGTAACATATTCTGTAACAGTTATTAGAGTTGCTGCAAATTTGTATTACAATGAAATGAAATATTTTTGTTTATAGTTTGGTTAGCCGTTATTGATACATTTTAATAATTAGGACATTGGTGACGCGTATAGCATATTCTAAGGCAGTTATTTGTGTTGTTTATTTTTTATTACAATAAATAACAAAAACATTTCGATTAAAATTACTTATGTAATAAATATTGCAATTATTAAAGAATGAAAAAATATACATCTACAGATATTATGAAGTAGAATAAGTTAGCAATCCTTATATACTCTGGTTTCTGAAATATTGAATACTAAAACTTGACCCCATCACACCCACCCCCTTCCTCCCCCAACTAAATAATATGACATGAGTGGAAATATTATGGGAAAATACGCTCGTCGTGGGAAAGCAAATTGGGGCATGCTTAATATCAAAATACATCCTACCCCCCCCCCCCCCCCTTGGGGTGAATAACTCGTAGAGAGGGGTAAGATATGTTTTGGGGTGTCTTGAGAGTTGTATAAGAACCCTATAAGAACCCCAGAGAAGGGTCATTGAGGTTTATGATGCCTTGGGTTGTTTGGTGCATAATATGGGAAAATGTGCATTTTACAGATTATATTTATAATATTCATATACAGTATTACTTGCAAAGAATGTTTAGCTGAACCTTTCCAGAGCTACAAACAACTAACTGAAGCTACAACAAGCCAAACCAAGCCATACCAAGCTAAACCAAGCCATACCAAGCCAAAACCAAGCCAAAGGTGTCTAATAGTCCACTCAACAGAACTACCAAATTAACATAAGCATAATTATTAACTTTTGACTTGTGCTATATGTAAATATATCTTACAAACAACGCATCATAAATTTCAATATTTTCAATTTGTCCGTCACTATGGGATACTAAAGTTATAGCTTTCACTAAACAGCTACGGATAGATTCTTAAGTAGCTCAGTATAGCTTGTAAGGACTGAACTTTTATTGCAAGTTGTACTATATAGTTTGGCACCTACCCTATGTCTGTCACTCCCTATGTATATCAGCCCTCTCAGACTGTCTGTCCCCCAGTGTCTGTCATCCTATGCTTGTCACTTCATGTGTCTGTCTGTCTGTCACTCTGTGTCTGTCTTTCACCAGTGTCTATCACCCCCATGTCTGTCTGTCTGTCACTCTGTGTCTGTCTCTCACCAGTGTCTATCACCCCCACGTCTGTCTGTCTGTCACTCTGTGCCTGTCTCACACCAGTGTCTGTCACCCCCATGTCTGTCTCCCTATGTCTGTCTCCACTCTGTCAGTCCATGGTGGCTCCATGATCTGTCACACTTGTGTCTGCCTCCCTATGTCTGTCATTCCCCGTTTCTGTCACCCCTGCATGGGTCTGCCACCCCTATGTCTGTCAACCTGTCTCAATGTCCTGTAGAGCAGGTGACATCATGCAGGGATCATGCAAGGATCATGCTGTCCCCAATGCCATTAAAGGCCACTTAGTCCTGGGGATCAAGGGTTAATGAATAAACATGGGCCACAGTCCCCCACAGTCCTTCACAACTTAACAGCTCTTCCATGTTCTAAACCAGCAGGAATATTCAAAAGGGCAAATGCAACTACTGCTCCCTGTAGTACTCCCACATAGCTGACAACACCTAATACTAAAACTAAAATCCAAAATTATCACAAACTACTGTAAAATAAATTCTGATTATAAAATTGAATGAATGCAATTTGTGTTATATCTTGTTCAAATTCCCTGCAGATACATTGAAGTCATGATGTGGTCTTAGCATTACAAAATGTCAATGGTGTGAACACCAAGTCTTATCATCTGGTAGTGGTGGTGGATTAGGGCTTTACGTCCTGTATTTCTGCACCTGATGGGCTAATTAGGACAGGCAGGGACCATGGCAATGAGACGAAGGATGAAACAGCCATCCAACATAGGCTCGACCGGAAAATTGAACCCGGGACCCAGTGGTTGGAACCCTAGCACGCTACCACTGAGCTAGGCCCCCAGCCCAAGTCTTATCTCATCATTACATTGGCGTGCTTGTTAAGCTTCGGTCCAGTAGCACTGGTGTGGAAACTAATTGGTGTGGATTTCAAGACTTTTATCTCATACTTATGTCTGCCTCTTCTTGAAATACTGATAATCTACACAAAGCAGACGTAATAATGAGATGATAAGATTTGGAGGCCCCTTTGTACAGCGTTATGATAATAGTGGATAGTCAGGTGAGGAGTCCAACATAGAGGTTTGCGGGATGAGGAATAATATACAAAAACTGTATTGGCCAAGCCAAATCCCACAAAACTGTATGTTGGACGACACACCATCCACCATTGCTTATATCAATACAAGGAAGCATTCTTACTGGCACACAGCAGTGGGTAGTGTTCTGCATATATCTAACTGTTTCCACTGACATTGATTAGGCTACATCATCCCATCTTTACGTCTGCCCCTGACACCATGAAACTTTGAAGTTTAAACTTATCAATATTGAGAGCTACTTCAAATTAACACCAACTGGGCAATTCAAACTTTTACTAAACTTTCACTTTTTGAACATTTTGCATGATATCCTAATACAACACATGCAGTATATATATCTCATAATTAATCAAATATCTGTCTTATATTTCCCTGTCAATCTGTCTGTCCTTACAACTACATGTACATACTATGGAATGACAAAAGCTTTGGAATCTTCTCACCAACATAGATAGATATATATGCTCCATATCCAACAATTTTGACATTTCAATCGCAATCAGCTCTTATAAACTCCAATTAAATCCAGCATAATCCTGTGCATATAATTATATCCTTCCACTACAGAATACCAGTGAATACATACATGAATTTGGAAGCATCCCAGCTGATCCCAAGCATATGGCATGCTTTTACAAGTGCATATTTTGATCCCTTGATCACGCCAACCCTGGATCATTCCCAACAATGTTTGGATCATTCCTACTTCATGCCTCACCTATCCCAGAGTGCCTTGCGCGCCGCGTGCACCAAGTCTCGTGCTTCCACGAGCTGCGCGAGATTTTGTTGTACAGAAGGGGTGCACTTTTTTAAGGGGTAAAGGGGTAAAATATGATATCAAGAAAGGGTTTAGGGTTTTATTAAGATGTTTAAGTATCAAGGCGTGATTCAAGGATAGTTCATGTGCCCAATAACCTTTGTGTATATTCTTTCATGTTATTGAATAGCTGTCAAGATAGTAAGTATTTATCTAACCAGGCAGTAACTGTGTAAATACTATCCTGTCATGATAATGTAAGTATTTATCTGAACGTAAATTCGGCTACCTACCAACAGGTCTGACAGTATTAAAACTGCCTGACATATAAGACCACCAATAAATAAATAAATATATATATCTATATATAATATATATAATTGGAGTAATTTCTCTTTTAGTATCTAACTCTTTGAACAATTTTTAACTAATTGTAAATACCCAAATTTCATGTTAAAGTACAACAAATCATAAATCAAATCCAAAATATTATTTTACCTCAGTATTACGATACCTCGCCATTAAGAACACCAAACTTAGAACCACATTCTCTGTCTTATTGTCTATATATCCTGCACAATGCTACAACGTGTGTGTCTCTATTAGCTCCATCTATGCAATGTAATTCCTCTTGTACACTTGTTCAAAATGAAACGAGGCTTGTAAAGTGTGTACAAGTCAGGATTTGAAATCGAGACCTTCGGAGAAATAAAAGTTCTGCTGACTTACAAAATTTTCAAGACTATTTATGATGCCCTTTGCCCCACCCCCCCCCCCCCTCCTCCCCCTTTAACTGAGATGTAAACTATTTAAATTAGTAGAAAAGATTGGGCAAAACGGGTAATTTCACAGACCTTAGCTTCGCAATCAGTCAATTGCAAAGAGTAAACATAAAAATAAATAAAAAATAGCAGAGTTAATTAGAATTGATTGATATATGAAAAGGTGCCAGCAGACAAGGAGCATTATAACTTTTTCTTATACCCATCCCTGTCAACCAACAGTCATTTATCCTAGCATGATTTCCAATGTTTTCAAAGTCATTTCTTGATAATAACATTCTGCGTGGGATCTTTTAACTTAGGATCCAAACTGATCAAAAATAAAAAAAGTCAGTCTCACCTCAGAGTCCAGTATGTATGCACGCAGTCCAATTCACTACTCCACAGTCCTGAAGAATCTTCCGCCAGCCTTTTGGTGACAAACTAATTGGAGTTTAGGGGAGTCCAGGAAGGGGTGGTCAGTTTATAAGCACCAGGGGCATTTTAGGAGCTCCTATGGACAGTGTCATCAGCTCCCGGTCGATCCATCAGAATTAAATTGACTGCAGAGACGCGCCATGGCTGCTCTCTTGATTCATGATTTGCCGCTGGGGGCGCGCTTGTTCAATTATGCAAATGGCGCCCTCTCCACTGATTCGCTCGGCTGTCGTCTGCTCAGCACCTCACATCTCTGTGTTTCGGCGGTCGGCTTGGAAATAGAAGGGAATGAAAATTGAGTGAAAGGTAATGGAAAGAAGGCTAGTAGGCTGGTATAGTAAGTTGCATTTTATATCCATTTAAAAAGCCAAATTGAGACAGCCGCTGAAAGTAAGTTTTGTTACAATGCCACTGAAGACAGAGAAGTTCAAAACTGAAAAGTAAACTCTATACTATAGGATTCTATATTTTAGTTAGCTCAAAAGATGCAAGTCATTTGTAAAATTTCAATTGATAAAACCCAGGGTGCCTTGTATTCTGTGAATAGGCAATTTAGGCCTAATTAGAAAAGTACAAGTAAAATTTCACTTGTTTTCCATGGACTTGAAACTTCTTAGTAGTACTATCATCTCGACAACACAAGCTCCTATAGGTCAACATGCCCTATTGATGCTTTATTTATCAGCCACTAGGAGGCGTTTGATGCAACACTTGTGAGCACGCCATCTGGTGTTAATGTCATTATTCAACTTCAACCACAAGCAGGGTGAGTGGGCCTTTCCATTCAGCTTTATTTATGTGTGAATTATTTATGTGTGGAACATGTGCGCTATAGATGCCGATAAAGCAGCTGATAAAGCTGTTTGGGGTGAGCACAAGTCTACCATACAATGCCTGGGCCAATGCTAGCTAATGCTAAGGTAAATTTAAGCATGTAAAAAGTTGCATGTGCAGCATGCGCATGTCTATATGTAAAAGATGGAACTTCCAGGCTGACCTAAGGAATTTAATCTTAGAAGTGGATAAACTACAGCTGTACAATTTCATTATAAAAATTCAGTATATTTATTCTGTTTTATATATCAACTTTCCTACATATACGATTTTGGAATTTCAAACTTATTTTAAATGGTCTAGTGGTAAATGTAGCCTATCATGCAGCATCTCTACCTAGGCCTACTTCAAGAGGTCCCAGGTTCAAACTGAGTCTGAATGCATCTACTTGTATATATATTAAGTAACATTCGGCTAGATTAGATAGATACGCGTAGGCTGGACTAACCATTTGGGATTTTAATCGGGGACTTCCCGTAGAGCTACTAACACTGATAGATGGATATATGGATAGATAGATGGATAGATAGATGGATAGATAGATAGATAGACCCCAGGTGCGGACTGGGCCGCCGGGAGGCCGGGAGGTTTCCCGGTGGGCCGATGGTGTAAAAAAAAAAAAAATAAAATAAAAATAAAAAAACCCAGAGATACATCTGGGCCGCTGTTACTCAATTTCCAGGTCCACTATTTCATCCCAGTCCGCCCCTGATAGACCCTGTGGTGTATCAATCAAATCATGTTGTCATATACTTAATTTCTTGAGGAATAGAAAGCAAGCTGTAAAATTAGGTAACATTAAAGTGATTGGCTCAACCTTAAAACAGGTGTGCCCCAGGGATCTCTCATGGGTCCTATTCTGTTTAATATTTTTATAAATGACTTTTTGTATGATCTGCAAAGCACATGCGATGTATATAATTATGCTGATGACAACACACTGTTCTTAAGTGCTTTTAATTATAGATGGGTTACTGTGAGAAAGACAATCCTCTCAACAAGCAATGTGATGGTTTAATGTAAACTTCATGAAAGCCAACCCATGTAAATTTCAGGCCATCCGCCTCAGCAAAGAAAATGTATTGACTTTGAAATTGGTAGTAAAGTAATCAAGTCAGACACTTATTAGGGGTAAACTTTGATAACAAGTTAAACTTTCATAACTATGTATCACTTTATCTGTAAAAAAGCAGCTCGGCAGATAAATGCCATGTAAAAACCAGTAAACTCAGGATCTATGAGTCTTTTGTAGCTTCAACCTTTGTTTATTGCTCAACTGTCTATAATTCTTTTACAATAGGGCAGGATAAAAACTTGAAAAACTAAACGAAAGGGCGATAAGACTCATCTGCAATGACTACGATAGCCCCTATGATGACTTACTGTTAAAGACAGGTAAAAGAATGTTATATGTTACACGTAAAATTAATCTAGCTGAATTTGTTTACAGAGTGTTGTACGGTATGGCACCTCCAGTGGAAAATTCCTTCTTTACTAGACAAGTCACTCCATATGAGGGATAACTTCAAATTAATCAAACCAGTATACAATACAGTCCAATTTGGCATGCGTTCAATTGCTTATCAAGGTCCTCTGGTATGGAATGCGTTACCTATCAATGTAAAGAACTCAACAGATTTTATGCAATTCAAAAATTCATTAAGAAGTAGCAATGTTCTTTTAGGGGTCTGTACTGGTTCACGATATAGCGATTAAACTGGTTATTTCAATCGATACGATTACATGAATCACTTTATTGGGTCAACCGATAATCGTTTGACTTCTTAAATCCGTCCATTTCCTTGCACAAAACTCATACTCCGCCGAAAATGAAGTGTTTTCGTGGGTGATATTACTAATTTCATTAAATGTTTCCTTTGTGAAAAGAAGAGTTTTGAATGTCTTTGTCAATAGGGGATTAAAACTTACTGATGCAAATGTTTAAAAACAAGAAAAAAAATTTCATTTCGCGCTCGTCCAAAGAATCTTTTCAAGTTTTCGTATCTTAGATAGATAGATAGATAGATAGATAGATACATAGACAGATAGACAGATAGATAGATAGATAGATAGATAGATATGAAGTGCTGCCCTCTAAGGCAAGTTCTAACTGCTTACAAGGATTGATTGAAGAGCGCACCCATGTTATACATTTACCCCATGGGTGGGGTCTTTTACTTGCCTCAGCATAGACACTAGACCACTCAGATGGGTTCACTCTATTTGTGCTTCATGAATGGCAATGATTTGTTTTTGAGGGCTGTAGTTACAAAATTTGATCATTAAATATAATTAATTCCAGGGATTGGCTTATCCAACTGTGTACAATATATATTCAACACAATGCGTATTATTCCATCATTGTTGTCACAGTATTGTTAATTTATTTGATATATCATCATTTCAATATAATACACAGTAGCATCTTGATATAAAGGGATTTATTATTAATGCAATATTTACCGGTCTTAATAGTGAGGTATAATTAATTACAAATTAATAAAAATGCTCTATAACTGATCGAATACAGTCCTGGGCAGATTACAGTGGCCTTTATAGTGAGGTGATCTTAATATTGAGGTGGTCTTAATAAGAGTTTCAACATATATAAGTTTTTGTTTTTTTGTGCCAGTGCTTTCATAACACATTGGGTAACGCCCATATACTCAGGAATGAGTTCATTGGAAAAGAGTACAATTCTGGATTCACCTGTCAATGTTTATTCGTTAGATTGCATAAATTAAGTGCCAAGAAATTAAAAGATATCACACAAGCGTGAATGATTGTTTTACACACCTCTTAATGTCAACATTGAGTGCGTTTCTATTTTTATCTCCGGTATTGAAGAGTTCGAATAACAGGAATTAAGCATGAAATATGATTGCATATATTTTACAAAATATGGCATCATAAATTGTATGGCTTCAATGCCAACTTTAATGTTTGGTGTTGTGTCAATAATCTCTATAAATTGTTCTCAGAAATTTTGGATCATTATATCAGATATAATCTAGTAAGGAAGTTGCGGCTAGTTCCAGGTTAGATTCTAGGCTATATGCTATATTCTATATGCCTATAGATAGATAGATAGATAGATAGATATGGAAAGTGCAGCCCTCTAAGGCAAGTTCTTGCCGCTATCGAGGGTTGATTGATGAGGTGAGAGAGAGGAGGAGTCCACCCATGTAACACATTTACCCCATGGGTGGGATCTTTTACTTGCCTTAGCATAGACACTGAGTACAAGGGACCGCCAATTTAACGTTTCATCTGAACAACATCCAGCACCACGCAGCTCCATAGAAACCAATTTAGCTAGCTAGCAATAGTCACAGTTTAGCAGTCTATAGATAAAGCTTATTTTTCTTGTGCGTTTTTATTGAGCTATATTTCTCCCCCTAAAAGCAAGGTATATAATATTATGTCACTTTAGGGAAAACGAATATTAAAAAAAATTTAAAAATAATAAATTAGTAATATTATGTAAAATTGCAGTAATTAGGTTGTTAACTTCGGATTTAAGGCCAATTTAGGATTAAATGTAGATTTAACCAGTTTTCTTCATATTTAATGATGAATTTCACTGTATTCAACTGTGGATAATAAACTGCATGATGACCCAACTTTTAACCATATTCTGCCAAAATCAATTCGGAAATTTAAAGTTTGAAGTCAATTTTACGCCTCATTTCAGAGATTCAAAAGTATTTCGGGCTTCAACCCAAAATCAATAGACTTCAGAATTCAGTGCCAATCAAAGTACATCAAAATGTCATGGAAAACGTTTGTTTCAGCATCAACAAATATATTTAAGTGATGTGAGCATTCTGAGGAAAATAATCTCTTAAAAGTTATTTCCTGAAACATGTAGGTTTCCTACACCAGTTGCCAAAAAAACTGGGTAACCCCAGAGTTGGAATAATATCAGATTTCTTGAGTATGGTCAGTACCCCATTACGTGGTACATTGCTACAGCCAAAAGACATATATATTTTTAAAGGTGATCGAGCAAGCTATAAAATAGCTGTCATATAAATTTTGATCAGCTTTTTCTTGAACAAATACATGTATTTTTGCTGTTAAACTTTCATTTCTTCTTCAGGCCGCCATATCTATTTTGTAAGGCCTATGTCTGGAAGAAGCGTGGTCAATAAACTTTTTATTTCCAAACATTTTTAAATGAACCTCTTACAATTATACAATGTTTTGTAATTTGTAGTTTAATTAATTTAATCATTGTATAGTTTTCTTTAATCATCTATCCATCATTTTAAAGAAAAGCATGAATAGTGTGGACTCAAAGACTTAGCATCTCATTATTCCGTCTGCCACTAAGACAAAATATAACTAGTTCCTATCAAATATAACTTTTCCTATCTAACATAACTTTTTCCACCCAATATAACTTTTTCCATCCAATATAATCCAGGATAACAATATTGGACAGTCATCTGGTATGAATGAAGAAATTTCATTGGACAAGCTCATTTCATTGGGGAATATGATATCATAAGTACTCTTGATAAAAGCATCACATCGAATATAACACTACAATTTATCATGCAATATTGCATGAAACCAGACAACAGAAATAGCATTTAAGGTGCAGCGCTTCAGGTGAAACATGTCTGCTGCATGTTGCTGAGTTTTATTATATCAAAATGACAAATTACATGGTAAGATCTGAGTGCCGTGGTATAGTGGTATATCTATCTATCTATCTACCTATCTATCTATAAGTTGAGGTTCCAGTTTGAAGTTCAAACCCAGCCATGGCATGGAGGAACTGAGCAGATCCTCCTTGACCCACTGCTCCACTCCACCCAGGTGTAAATGGGTACTTGGCTATAGGCAGTGATGACGATTGTAGAGCGCTTGACCAGAGGAGTGCTTTGATGGCTGCACACTGGGTGCATACTCCCAAGGGAGTTGAGAAAGGCTCAAGCTAAAACAGGCCTGCCAAGGGTTTAAAGTGTCATGATGACAGAGCTTCATATATATCGGAATAGCATAAAAACCACCACATTTATAAAAGACGTCATTCAAATTGTGTGTGCATCGTTTAATTATATTTTGTCTCATTCAATTCTCAGAACTCCCCACGCATTTTTTTTTAGAGAAAATTGTTTTAGTAATGATATTACATATCAAATTTATTACTCATGTGTGTAAATTTAACTACACCAACTCACTGCCATATTTGTAAATGTCTCAATGGTCCTGGATCTGAAGCTTAGTCAGCTTAATTGACCAGCTGCAGGCAGACGTAATGATGAGATGATATTGCCAGGAATCCACATAATGTTACACATCTACTCCACGGGTGGGGTCTTTTGCTCCAGCATAGACATCGAGTACAAGGCACCTCCTATTTAACGTCTAAATTGTTGGTTTTAGTGGTATTTCTGTATCATGCTGATTTTGAAGTTTGAACATTCAAAAACTTATTTATTTGCAGATATAGGTAATTGTATGTCACTAAAAGTACAACTTGAAAAGTATTCACATGCAGGTAAAACTAGTTGCATGTATACTTTCCAACTGGAGACATTTTTTTATTATTTTTTGGAGACATCTTGACCTTTTGAGTGTGGAATATGTATACCAACACTGCTGCAGTGTTCAGATCTCTGTACATTTCATGACACTTCCATGTACTTGAATGGAGTTTTATTTGTGAATTAAATGAAGCAGTAGCCACACATTTAATTGGACCACTTTCAGTCGGAAAATATTTGTATGTACATGTATTTTACTAGTTTATATGACAGGTGCAATTAATTATACTAAATATATCCCTTAATATAGTAATATAAACTATATTCATATAATTACTCAGTATATGTAAACTATATTAATTATTGTTATCATTAATACTGCAAAATATAATAAATACGGATGTTATGGAGAAAAAAAGTATCAATAAAGATTGTTATAATTACTACTACAAAACAAATATACCTCTTTAATGCACGTAGAGTTGTTTTTTTTTACATAAAAAGATATTCCCATAATTGTTAACACTACAAAACAAACAATACACATGTACAGTTATATAAGAAAAAACATACCTTAAAGATGTTCCCATCACATGCAACCGCATCCTTGGTACTGAGGCAGACTGTCATTTCCATCCAGTGCTCCCAGAAACAGGTGAGAGGGCGTGGCTCTAACAGGTAGAAGTGCATGAGAACGCATCAGCTATGCACACCTCCACATTAGGGAGAATTATCCACAATATACAAATCAATTACACTGCAATTCCGCTGTGTGTACTAACAATTGTGAGGATAAATTTGGTATAACTGATTGGATGATGGTGGTATATTTATAAAATGATTATGTGACATATATTTTGTATATTTGTTGTAAATGTTTTGATTTTTGCTATGGTGTGAAAGGGCATCAATTACTGGATCCAATAATTTTGAAGTTAATTGCTAGTTATGATATTACAAAACTAATTTTCGGTGATTTAGTGATTATGGAATTATATATAGTGACACAAACCATGGAACTGTGCAGTTCTTTGCATAAGCACAACCTAAGTGTAACATGGTGTGGACTCCAAGCAGCCTTATCATCTCATCATTACGTCTGCCTCTGATAGCTGGTCATATAAGCTGACTAAGCTTCAGACCCAGTAGCATGGAGACATTGAGAATTTTCCAAAGAATCAGAATATTAGAAACTGCAGTTCAACCTGTTCTAACTACCACCTGCTTTAAACGACCACCTGCTTTAAACGATCAGTTTGAACCCCTTTAAAGTAGACTTTAATTTGTTTAATTACCCCTCTATATTACGGCCACCAGGTTCCTGAGACCACATTTATCTTCAGTCAATTTCTATGGATGGTGACTTAACACAGGGTTGACTGTAGATGAGCCGATTTGCCTTCAAAAACTTTCGCAGTTGTTCTATTTCCAAAGTGCAACTGAAGGACGTTGAAATCACGTTTTCTAATAAAAGTGGACATACTTTCTTTAATTTTTGGAAGAGAAATTGTTGTCAACAGTCATAATATTTAAACATACCTGAGGCAGTTTTAATCTTTAAATCCATGATCGTCGACGGCGCCATTTTTGTAAATGACGCATTCTGGGAGTATGAAAAATGAAAACGAGTATCTAGCAATGACGTCATAAACCAACAACGTCCCTTTAAGTGTTGTGATGTCATCAGAATATATTTTCCCATAATTCTCAGTGCAAAATGGCGATGAAGTTTCACTGACCAAAAATCGTCATTATTGTAACAATCGTCAGATCACTGCCTTCATTTCTCTTCAAAAATCAGACTATGAACTCCTAAAGAGTGGACAGGCAAGGTCAGTGTACTGCTGCTTTGTGACATCATTATTCTATTTTGAGTGCGAAAGTTTTTAGTGGCCAATCGGTCCATCCTCTACAGAGGATAGTATATAAAGTGCTTTTTCAGCCCTTGGGGGTATGGTTTTTTTAGCTACTTTTAGGTTTTTTTTATCTTTTTGTATTACGTAGAAAGGTTTTTAGTCTAAGTAGAAATTTGATGAATTACGCCTTATAGTGAAATGCTGGTGGTCAGGTGTCCCTTGCCACTGGTTGCAGGATTGAAATTTGAAATACATTCTTTATATTAAGACTAGGGTGGCCCCTTGGCAGTGACATCAACAATAATCAAAGAGGTCTTAAAGGGGTCACCCTACTTAAAGCAAATGATCATAAACATGATTGTAATTTTTTTCTTTCTTTGATACCAGCTTTAAGTCAAATAAATATATCTGAATCTGAATCTGAATCAAGTGGTAAAGGTGTTTTTCCGTTTCTAGCAGTACTGAGTTCAATACTAATGGATATAAAATATACATGCAACGTTGCAAGTTCGAGCCCTCACTATGGCACGGAGGAACTGAGCAGATCCTCTGTACATAACTCTTTGCTCCACTCCACAAATGGGTACTTGGCCAAAGGCAACCACAGTGATGGCACTGGTGTGAGCTCTTAAGCTCCTGCAGTGTCAGCCCCAACTGTTTTCAAGGCTGTATACTTGCCAGGAAGTTGAGAAAGACAGCTGGTCTCATATAAGCTGATTCAGCTTCACACATAGACCATGTAGAGTCACAAAAAACAAAATAATGTTCAGTTTATAGTTTCACTTTATTTGGGATTATGCATTTCGTATCGTACGTGAAACAACACATTTCATAACTTAAGAGGGGCAAATTATCATAAAATTTCAGGGCCCATAATAACCCCTTTAATGGCGGCTTCGGATACACCATAGGCAAACAAACAAATATACTATTTACCTATTTACAATTTACGAAGATATTCTTTACGATGTCAAACCTTTGTATTTTCCTTAATTTCATTATTATGTCAAAGAGCGTATAACGTAACTCACGTTTTTGAACACAAATGATAAACATGGAAGAAAAAAATTAAATAACGCAAATTCGAAAATTTACGAAGACAGGCTGCAAACAGCGAATTACAAAAATGATCAATAATTAATCATAATCAATTATACCGATCATCGATGAGATCAATTTTACAAAAATTAGGCAAGTATAATAAGCAAAAAAGCAATCATTTAGTAATTGATAAACATTTGCACACTGAAAATACATTAAAGTTTATATTAAAAAAAATTTCTTTGCATTCGAACACCAATTATTGTTGTTGAATTTTTGTTAACCTATTCATAATACATATTTCTGGTAATTAATAACATATTGAATAAAATGACAATTCCATTTTTAGTTTTAGCAAGAATATTCATTTCTTAGTTTCCAGAAATGTAAATAAATTCAATTAGCTATTAATAAATAAGAGTAAAGACACTTTTGACGATGTATATTTATAAAGTTACCTTTTTGTAAATAGAGGTAATTATTATAAGAAATTAAATCAACATTTATAATTTTACATTCTAACACAATGTCTAGAAACATCGACAAATTTCTAACATTTTCGCTTTGGAAATCTGTGCCGGCAATATTATCATATTATCTAAATGTGTAAATTTTAAAGTCTGTGTTAAACATTTGAAATTCTCAACGGGTACAATCCATTCTATATAAACGATGCTAAAATATGGCAGCATATTTATGGCATATTTCTAAGTGAATATATTTACAGTGAGTGCAACAAACTGGTCAACTCAATGTTTCTCGTAACACAATCAAATTGAATTATTTACAGATTTAAAAAAACCGTAACACAAGAGCAAGGCGTTCGTTTCTGACAGAACTGTGGCTATTATTATAGTATTAACCGCTCAACAAAAATTAATGTGCATAAAATATGGCAACATGGTTTTTATCAGTAGGTTATCTGCAAGAAAAACATTTTAAAACAATTCACAATGTATGTTCATCTATGACAACTACATTGTTATAATTATTTGAATGCATCATAATTAAAACAAAATCACAACTTATTCAACAAGATCACACGAATATTTTAACAATCCAATGCAGAAAAATGTATTAAATACTTATTTTTATGCTTAATTCGTGGCCCCGGAGTTGAACCAAAGTGCAACATTTTTTGTGAGACTGGAAATAATTTGAACTGTTGAAGCAGTTTTGAGGGGGTAGCGGATTTCGCTGATTGGCGAATTTCATTGATTCTGAGTGTACAATGATTTACAAAATAGTAACTACAAAATAGTAACTATAAATGTAATAGTATTGATACTGCTTACTAATTTCAAAATAATGCTTACTAATTTATTAGAAGCTTTTATGTCTTTATCATCAGTTGCGTCGATCACTAAAATACAGATTTTTATCTCACAAAATAGTTACACTTTGGATAGACACATACCCTCATGATTTCTCTGACACAAGTAGTTTCCGCTAACATTCATTCATTACTATTACAACCGTACATATTTCCATCTAAAACCTATCATTACATTTATTAGATTGACTACATTTTTCATTTATTTTACACTTAAGTAATATTTATTGATATTTAGCAATATAACGATAATAATCTCGTCTCTGAATATAAATACTAACATAACTCAGTATATTTTTACAATATACATAGAGCTAAATTGTGTTCTGTTGCTAATTTACCGCTGTCATGCAGTATTTAGTTTTAATTGTTATATGAGACATGTCAATCAAAATTGAATATTGTAATTTGAAAATATTTTAAACCATATTATTATATACTTTTTAATTTGCAGTTTGATGAAAATTTCACCAAAAAAAGTTACCATACTATAGAGTAAATTATTCTTAAAGCCAAATTACCTTGTTCTATTGTCATTAAAATATTAAAATTTTAGTTATGAGACATTTGATTTGACTAGAATGCAAAACTTTTTTTTGTAAATTTCATTATTATTTTTTTTCAAAATTTCCGAACATCTTTAAAACACCAACATTATTCAAACTCCTAAAACACCTTTAATTTTCATAATGCCATTAATTAATTTCAACAGGTAAACAACTTCGGAAGACTCGAATATTACAAGTTAAAAACGAGAAGTATTTTACAACAAAATGTCTTATATTCCCACAACTCTTGTCCTTACACATATAATTTGACACAATAATGTGACAATCTCAACTATTTTTATTTACAATGTACCAGTGCGTTCATGCAATTTGTTATAACTTATACATGCTTGTCTCTATTTACACATAACTATACAGGCATATCTACATTTAATAATAATATCTTAAGTACTCAATGATAACATGAAAATACAACTGCACATTTATAAAATGATGTCATTATCAATTACATTATCTATTTATTGGGACTATCTGTGCTTTAGGCATGCTACAAAATATGCAAGCCTTTGTCCTGATAATTTTCGCAGTATATTACCATACATCATCGTCATCATCATCATCATCACATGCTTTAAAATCATAGATCTAAACATCTCCTGAGTGTGGTTTTCATTATCTTTTAACACACCAAGTCAGCCAGTTATGTAATATGTAAGTATTTTATGTTTATGATTGACCTATATAATGGCCATTTTTGCCGCCGTGCACTTAAAATGTCCCCTCAGAATTATACAACTGTCGTGGAATTTCAATGGGGATAGTACGCTTATTATATTCCAGTTTTCTTGCCTTTAATTAGAACATTTTTACATTTAAATAAGAATTAACTTCAGCTCAGTTGGTCTATGATTTGCTGGAAAAGATACCTTTACAATTATTAGAGAATACTCTCAATTACAGCCGTTACATTTCAACTACAGCAAAGCAAACAATCTCTATAAGCTGTAAAAATCACAGTGATAAAAAATCAAATGGTGCGTGTATAAAAATCGATTGCAATTGACATGAAGTAACAAATTCAAGGTGTAAGGCAAGATTGCAATTAAACCCCAGATGATACGAGGCACACTTCGTACATTTAAAAACATTTTTGCTAACTGGTCATTGAAAACTCACACTGGTGCAAATGTAGTGTCTTCCGTGCGAAATATACATTGACATTCATGGCTGAATCATGTTACAGAAGTACTATTATATAAATGTATATTATATCGGTGCACTGAATAACACATATATTATGCTATTACATATTGTGAATGATATATATATATATATATATATATATATATATATATATATATATATATATATACATGGCTACTGTTACCACAACGACTATTGATGTCCTAAATAAGTGTGCAAATCTGAGACATATTCTATAATCTTATGTTTTAATAATGCCGCAGTAAATTATCAATATTTGTGTAACTCATTGTGACATTTTCACTGTGTAATTAATTCTCGCTGTGACATTTCATTGTGTAAAATTGAGATTGCTATAGTATGACAGATTAGGAAAAAAAGAAGTGTACTTTTTGCATGCTGACATCTATTTATTTGGCCAATTATCACTAATTATTCAATAAAACACAAACGTGCTATCTAACATATCACAATTTCAAATATAAATTACATGCTCCGACTCAATTGTAGGCGTCAAATAAATATTTCTTAAAAACTTCCTTGATGTGGTATGGAAATGTCGCACTGCCGTGTCAAAGCTCGATGCAGGTATAAATATTTTCTAGTGTAGCAATTTTCATGTTGTCCTCAATTTCAGCAAATCAAATACAATCCTGTGGACATCCACTACAGTTATTTCGAAAAAAATAAAAAAATCAATCACACACACTTCAATAATACCCTCATTTACTTCACACATCACGCTTCCAACATTTCCGACCACACAACCACACAAGATAATATTTTACAGCGATAAATGAAGACTAAAACCAAATGCAATGATTGTAACAGTTCATAAAGGCACCGGTTCCCAGTGCTATTTTTTCCGATTCAATTTTTCTGGAGTGTTGTTTGCCATGTTGGTGAAGTCTCTGAATACTTCCGTGAAAGTTTCATCCCCTGTGGAAAATAAATATGGATATAAAATAAGCTGGAAAACTACGCCAGTTAGGCATAAAATAAAGTTCGATAAGATCGAAAAATGTCTTCAAGTACTACCTATATTTGAGCTGTACAAGACTTTAAAGGAAAATAAGTAAAGTAGAACAATCTAAACCTTGCTAACATTTAAAACTCATGTCAAAAAAATGTTTTTCTGTTAATTGTTATTTTAACCAGTTTTTATTGTGAAATTTACATTAACTGGACCACATGAAAATCTTTTCTACAGATTGTGTATCCAGTCAAAATATGTTTTTAAATAAAAAATAAAATAAAAACTATTTATCCAGTCAAAATATGTTTTTAAATAAAAAAACATACCAATCTTTTTTTCCAAGATAAGATATGATTATTTGTAATGGTAATATAGTATTGATTGGATTGAAATGTCTGGTTTGACAGTAGAACCTCGCCATTAAGACCACTCATTGTGAACTTTACTGGCCTTAATTGTAAGGTGTTCATATAACATGAGTTCCACTGTAATTTGGTCACATTAATTCATTGAGGCAGAATTAACATCATTTCCCACGTTAATCTTTAATTACAAGTTTATCTTTTGAAAATTGTTCAGTTTATTTTGTACAAAAGGTTTAATAATACTTACCAGGCCCCCCTATGTATCCGTCATGTTCCCGCATTTCTTCGTTGAGTTTGGCAAGTCTTAGTCTGAAATCGGAAAAAAATGTCAATATCAACAAAGTGCAACCTCTCGTATTAGTTGTTAATTATAATGTTTCTTAACATATTCTTCAAAACTCTAAGATAATTCAGACAAAGAAGTTATCACATATAAAATTTGAGCATACAAATAATGATATTTTAAAATAAATTTTTTCTTTAATTTAAGTGTACCATAGAGACATTTATTGATATTATGCAATACATTGATTTTTATTGACAGCAAAATATCAGCATGACAAAATAATAAATGGCAAAATTAAAAAGATAATAGAAATACATGGATCAACAGTTAAAAAGTAGAGCTATATTATGACTAATACAAATGAACATTACATAGTCTAATAAATTCTAAATACAAAGTGTCTTTTGCCGTTTATAAGTTTGAGTAATCTTCAAGGTTATGCGACTGAAAAATTTAAATTGTACTTACAAAGTTACTATATCTGCATTTGCAGCGTTGATTGCAACTTTAAGAGGATCCTGGAAAATAAGGAAAATGCAATTAGTATGAGATAATATAAAGTACCTTAATAATACAACAAAAAGAAAAATATGAAAAACATAGACTGCCACGCACCATCCCCTCAGCATCCACTGCATGCTGATTGGCGTTCCTCTTCAAAAACTGGCAAACTTGGCTGTTAAATAAATAAAGTGGTGAAGTTCATACATTTAAATTTAATAATAAACTCAGTTTTAACTAAGCAATCCATTAACCTATTCCAAAAATATATCTTCCCTTTTGATAAAACACCTATTACAAAAAGTCTGTTTTGAATAAGCAATCCATTAACCTATTACATAAAAAATCTTCCATTTTGATAAAATATCTCCTCCCAAAGTAGCATATCTATTCAATTAAAATTAAATTTATTCATTTATGTTAAATAGAAGAAAAATTAGTTACCTGCTGGGTACAATGTAACCAAATAACGTTCATGGAATATCAAAGGACTAAAAATAAATTCTTACCCTGTATTTCCTAAAATAGTGGCGTGGTGGAGAGGAGATCTACCCTGGCTGTCCTTGACGTCTACTTTGGATCCGTTTAATAAAAGAAGTTCACAAGGAGCCATAGAACCCTGAAAATTAAAGAAATAACATTACATATAATATATATATATATATCTTTATTCATACACATGAGGTATAATACAGATCAAAATTACAGTAAAAGAAATCAAGAATTGCTACAGCTTATATATGTGAAAGTCTCCACTAAAATTTATGAATGATAGTAAACAGTAATTTCTACACTATCACATCTAAGAAGTTGATTACCATATTTTTCATAAAAAAATTAATGATAGGGTTAAAACCTACACTCTCCACAGCTTTAATCAATGGCGTCTTTCCGTCTTCCTCCTCATTATGCCAGTTAGGATTTCCCCCTAAAGCAAGAGCTTCCAACATAACGGGAAGATTTCTTGCTCTGGCCGCTTTATAGAGCAACAGGTCCGGATGCAGTTTGCTGCATTCCTCGAAAGATGTGATGCTGGTCGTGTCCTGCTCCCCCTCCGGTTCGCTAGTGGACTCTTCCGAGTCTATATCTAAAGCTGAAAAAAAAAATAAACCAATGAGATACAATGTTTATTTATACTCAATAGTTAGAAAGAAAAAAATCAGCAGTATTGGCACCGAGTTGATACAAATGAAAATTGAATATAAAGATAAAAGTGAAATAAAATGACTAAAAAATTAATATATATATACATGTCTATAAAATATGTAAACATCAGAACAGTGCTTGAAAGCCAATCATGGGGTGAAGTTTGTCTCACATATATGGGCATAAATTAGAGGATAGTGCAAAACAACATATTATAACAAGTACCTCTACCATTATTACTTTATCATTGCACTTACAGTGTGTAATGACGATATAGTTTATGGCAATGCAATTCTTTTTACTTACATTCAGCTGATTTGAATGATTAGAAAATATCACTGGAAAACTACCGATATTAATTGAACATTGGATTTATTGTTAAGTGAAGGTTTCTTGATTCCAAATCCATATAGTATATTGAAGGATATTTTCAATATATGATATCTATTACTTGCTTCTGTACCTTATATAACAAATCTAACCAAATGGACTCAACCCGATGACAAAAGTAAGAAAAAAATTAAAGTAGTTCCATCTTGAAAAATAATTTTAGCCCGGACCTACCTCTTACACCGGCAGCATCTTTATTAATATCTGTTCCAAAAATTATGACGTCCGGGGTGCTACCTCCCAGGCCACTGTCTTGGCTGGCACCTGGAAGAAAATATCATGAAATTACAACTTAAAATTTTACAAATGATGATTATACAACTCTGTTACAATACAATTTATTTGAAACTTATCAAGAAAATATAACGACACAGTTTCTGACAGATAATATTACCTTTTGGATGACATGTTTCTTGTGTTCCAGGTAAAACACAAAATTTTGAACTTTCAATTGATAATTTCACGAAGATTTTTGTTCTCTTTACAAGAATTTCTTCTTAATTTATGACAATTTGTTTATCTTAATATTTTTTTTATTGTCTAATATCTTCTCCTACTTTGTTAATTAACCTACTGACCCATAAGTTAACATAATACACATTGAGGGCAGGTGTCAACAATCCTCTTGGGGATTCTTGCACGTCCTGCTTGATATTTTATATTATATTATTACTATTCAGAAACGAAATTTATTTTGTTCAAGATATGTGTTAATCATTTAGCAAATAAAATGATCTATTTGTATCATAATATCATACCTTGCACCATTTTCCTATCCTCTGACTCGGGAGTAGATCCAGGCGTCATCCCTCCTTTGTCCGGCGACCTTCGTTTCCGTTTTCTAACACCCCATTTTTTTTCGACGGACTGACCTTCCTTCTGCTCTAACTTTTTAACGAAACATTTGTTGATGAATTTTGCCTTGATCCAGTTTTCTCTTATTGTTCTGAAAGAAAAGATATAAGAGATTTAAATAAAGATAGTGATTATTTTCTTCCAAAAAAAACAAAGAGGATGTTAACTGGATACATAAAGGTTGGGGGCCTAGCTCAGTGGTAGCGCACTGGACTTCCAACCACTGGGTCCCGGGTTCAATTCCCGGTCGAGCCTACGTTGAATGGCTGTTTCATCCTTCATCTCGTTGCCATGGTCTCTGCCTGTCCTAATTAGCTCATCAGGTGCAGAAATACAGGACGTAAAGCCCTAATCCACCACCACACCAACTAGATACATAAGGCAACTTCAATATGTCCCTTCTGGTATTTTGCTAATTTTTTGACAAATGGAATTGGAGGTACAATGACTATGAATCATAGAATCATATATACATGAATCATAGAATCATATATACATGATCTTTATGATCATAAATTATGTACATACTTGATGTTTTTGATGTTTTAACTTGACACATGTATCTTTTGATATGGTTTTTGTCAATAAAAGTTTATATATATATATATATATCATGTTTTTATAATAATAAAAAATAATGGCTCAGTAAGATTAAGTCTTTCACATTCATCACTAATTGAAGCTTAGTTGTTATCATTCAGCCACTTAGAACTTGGAATAACATATTTTTTCCACCTTTTGCTTTCTTAATACTGTGTAACCCACCCGACGATTTGCTACTATCACAGCCCATTATTTCTAAACTGAGCTACCGTAAACTCATCTCATAAGCCTTGATCCATATATATGTGAGACCAATTTGTAGCAAATATTATATATAAATATACTCAGACATACCTGTTGCATTGGGGAGTGGCTCTAGGAGCGACGTTTTCATCAACCTCAGCCTCGTAAATGCTGTTCACCATTTCATTGCCCAATTCCGACATCACTTTAAGCAACTCTGGTTCCCAAGCATCTAAGGTTATTGAACGGACTTTTGACATGTGGACACCAAAACTCCTGTTGATAAACAAATAAGCAAACAATTCATATCAATAGAATAACAGACACAACTGATAGATAGATAGATAGATAGATAATAGACAGAACTGATAGAGAGATAGATAGATAGACAGAATAGATAGAGAGATAGATAGATAGATAATAGACTGAACTGATAGATAGAGAGATAGATAGATAGATAGATAGATAATAGACAGAACTGATAGATAGATAGAGAGATAGATAATAGACAGAACTGATAGAGATAGATTGATAGATAGATAGGCAGAATAGATAGATAGATAGATAGATAGACAGAATAGATAGGTAGATGGATAGATAGATAGGTAGATAGATAGATGGAGAGATAGATAGATAGATAGATAGATAGATAATAGACAGAACTGATAGATAGATAGAGAGATAGATAATAGACAGAACTGATAGAGATAGATTGATAGATAGATAGGCAGAATAGATAGACAGAATAGATAGATAGATAGATAAACAGAATAGATAGGTAGATGGATAGATAGATAGGTAGATAGATAGATGGAGAGATAGAGGTAGATAGACAGATAGATAGATAGATAGATAGATAGATAAATAGACAGAATTGACAGAGAGATAGAGAAATAGTTATAGAAATCCCAGCCCTCTGAGGGAAGTACTTGAAACTCGCAAGGGTTAGTTAATGATAAGCAATTGTACTGAATTTAATTTACACCAATTTGAGTGCCATGTTGACATTTGCCCATCGGGTAAAAAAAGTTATGATGGAATATTACAAAAATTTTAAAGAGAGGAACACTAAAAACTCTGACAAACACAAAATATATGCAACAGATGCTCTCTAGATAGTTAACAAAACGTATTTGACGTAACGGTAAATTGCAAGACTGAGATTCACAGTTGATTGAAATATTCCATGTCCACACTACTAAATTACACCTCTTGCTTTAATATTACGATAAATCAGTCAGTCATCTTAATTCAGCATAGACAATTAGGCCTATTAGTAGAGTTCTCCTGCAAGTTGATGTGTTATGCTACATTTCTCACCTGTGTATTCCAGAGCACTCTATGCAGAGCGTTATACCCAAATTGATACTGGCCCATCTTGGGTCGGCCGATCCGCAGTCACAGCATTTTCTGTTTCCAGGTATTGAGAGAATTTGTTGCATTCTGAAAATATATTTAATTGCAATTAATACATTTTTTGTAGAGCGGTATGCATTTTAGTTTTGACTTGAATAAACTAGTATAGAGTTGAGAGGTCTAAGCGAAGTAAATTTCTTCCTCAAAAATTTACCGGTAATTGTTAAAATTAAAATATTCCGAAATGTTATCAATACAATGTAATTTCATTCATAAATCCTGTGAAATTTACTCAGACTTCGAGTTACTTATAATGCATGCACTTAAATTTTATCTCATCGTTTTCTGAAAAGAACAATATTGATCATTCTAAACTATTCACAGGACGCCAAATTACTAAGAAACTTTAACGAACAATATAATTCAGACATGTCAAACAGCATGCATGCAAAGACGAAAGACCATTGAAATCACCAGTGAAAATCGCATGACAAACCAAAGCACAAGAACAGCTAATATAATAATAATTCTGATCATAACTTGACATTTTGCAAAGTTTTGATAAATTCATAGTATTTTAAAAACCGACATTTATTGACTTTCTTCATTATTTTGTTTAAAATTGTTTTTGGCTTATTTCTAAAACTCTCAACACATGACAAAGGATGGATGGCTAACCGTAATACAAATAATTGAAGTCTCCAATAACCATTATAGGCCGGCTAATGGCTAGCTAATTGCCGGCTACCATCCCTCAGAATCAATCATTTGTAAACAGCAATCATTTGTTCACAGTTAATCACCCATCTTCTGCTACTTCGGGTGCAATTTGTGAATTGAACCCTTACAAAGAACTTGTGCATCAAAGATTTATAACTTTTGTGCAGATTGATATTGCATTTATAGTCATTTAATGCAAATTTAATCTAATCATATTTGGTGACATAATTAAATAATTATCATTAGTGCAATAAACTGTCTTATAAATTTTTTGTGAACCCCCCACAATGGTGATTGGGAAGTTTATTTTTCACAAAACTAGCATTAACACATTCAGCTAAAATAGTTTTCAATGATTTTTTCAGATCGTCAGTAATTTTTTTGATAGTCTGTGAAAAATAAACTTTAAGAAATATTGGAACATAAAATATATCATGTAAGACAGAAAATCTTTAGAAACAAACTTATGACAGACATTTTTTTAAATTGTAAAAAAAACAAGAAAATAGCCTACGCTGAAGTTCGAGGTCTGAAAAGTAAAGATATAATTTGGTTGTAAGTAAAAAGCGAACTTAACATATATATCATAATTTATCAATTTCTTGCTCAAGCCATTCTTAAACACATTCAAACAAATTAAGGCCATAAAATACAATTCAAAGCGTATGAAGTCACAATTAGCTTCATGCCGTAAAATATTCAAATCAAACAACATTCCGAAACTATAAAATATCCAAAAAAGCAATAGGGATGATCTGCAAAATATTAGCATACAATGGCATACATGTATGAAACAATAGATACAGGCCCATAGCCAGCCAATGGCATAGGGTGGGTCTTTTGTATGAAATTGTGGACCTTCAGGACAAAGTTTATTTACATAGCATTCCTTGATGTGGACCAATGTGTGGACATGGATCAAGTTGGGTGGGTCGAACGACCCCCTCGACCCCCCCCCCCCCCCTTGGCTACGGGCCTGAGATATCATTTCATAGCATGACAGTATTTCTTATGTTATCCTATTAGTTTTACCTTGCTGCTTTGGCAGAAGGTGGCGTACTCTGAGGTTTTGATGATTCCGTTGCCGTGGCAGCTGCAGCACCAGTGGCGGCCCCTTGTGTATTGTCGTTTTCCTGTAAAATAAACATAATGAATTTCTTGACTTGGAACAGTTCATTAACTTTAATCTCATTGAAAATGGATCAATTTATTACTAATTTATGAAATGAAAATAAATATAGTAAGCAATGCCAGTTTTACACTGGTGGTTATTTATATAAATACAGATAGGCCTAGATTTGTTTAGTATACTTCCTATAAAGTATCATGATTACATCAACAATTAACAAGCTAATAATTGTTTATTAATATAATTGTATAAAATATGAATTTTATACATATGTAGTGTAGATGTAATTTTTGAAATTGTTTTGCATTCGGCTTCATTATTTACTATTGTAGGGCTTGAGAATTGTTTATTATATAAACTCTTGATCTCCATCAAAATATTTTTGGTATGGATCAAGTGAATACTACAGTGCATCAATCAAAGTTTACAACATCAATTACAGAAAAGTGCAATTATATATAAATAAGATCTGAGAGATAGCAGGATAGTGTCACTCCGAACTAAATTTACATCATACAAATCAAAACTAGACTGGTTGAGTTTGACAAATTTTCAACAAGTGTGAATTCGTACAGAGGGATTTGTCTTTATTTTAATGACACCAAAATCAAACCACACACTCATAAGACACTACATATGTACATGGTAATGTTACAGCATTTAAGAATTAAAATTTCCATTTCCACGATATTTTTGTTTTTTCTCACAAATCTAAAAAGCACCCACAACCTCGACAAATCCGGGTGCCGGATACCTACCGAGTTCATGTAAACAGCAGTCAGTTTAGACTAAGAACAAATATATAACATTTGGATTTATTTAGCTTATTTGAATAACATATGAATTAATTTCAAAAATATGCGACAATGTTTCAAGTAATATATATATATATATATATACCACTACTCAGAACATTGCTCATTTCCCCTACAAACACTCAAGAGTGTACAATTATTCTTAAAACTGGTCTAACAAGACCTTAATCCTCACTGATAGACTCACCTCAGACTCTCGTATGTCCCTGTAGGCCATCGACACTCCTGCCTGGATCGCTGTAATCCAGGACTGGCATTCAAGCTCAGAGTCCGCTTGTAACATGTGGTTCCTGGCAGAAGAGCAAACAAAATAAATAAGAGAGAGAGGGAGTTAGGACGGAGAAAATACATGAACCCTGTACAGTTAAACCACGCACACTGGATATGATTGTTTACATTGTATTTAAAATATACATCATACAATACAATTGTGTCCAGTGTCCATGAGTTAAACGGGTCTGGTTCTGCAGGACTGTAATGTATACATGTATACAACAGATGTATTGGTAGCATTATGAATGATTGAATGCATGAACGACGGGGAGAAAAAGTACCACAAAAGGTCACTGACACCGTAGGAGATAAGTATTGTTTGATGATGTCATCTATATTGTGACGATGTCATCCATGCAACAATGGTGCAGTGACGTAGTGACATCATCGTATTGTCTTTTTATGTACTACGGTCGTAGTGCCCCCTGTAGGCTCTGTTACCTTTTCCCCCCATTGAAAAGTAACATACTAAGAATATAGAAAATACATGAAAGTTAAAATTGTGTGGTTCTGTAGTACTGTGGATATGAATGAATGAATGAATGAGTGAATGAATGACTGAGTGAATGAACTACAGTTTGTACTTACGAAGGAGATAACTAAAATTTTTGTAGGTTTATATCCAATAGAAATAGAAAAAATATCAAGGTGGAGCACAAGAAAAATGTTTATCAACACAGAGGATGGATGCCAGAAGAGCCAATGTTCTGTACGACAGAACTCCTAATGTCATGTCTTAATGCTACTGGGTCTGAAGCTTAGTCAGCTCATATATGACCAGCTGCCAGAGGCAGACGTAATGATGAGATAATAAGGCTGCTTGGAGTCTACACCATGTTACACATTTACCCCATGGGTGGGGTATTTTACTTGCCTCACCATAGACATAATTAAGGCACCTTCAATTTAACGTCTCATGTGATCTACATCCAGCTGGGATGTAGCCCATGAAGAGTGCGTGGGCCTGGGATTGAACCCGGGTCCCAGCACCTTCCACACAGGGGTTCACCTGATCATTTATCACGTTTCCAGTACATAGTTTTAATAACATTCTGCTAATGGGGTGCTAATGAGGTGATAACTCAAGTTTCAGACAAGCAGCGTCACTTGATCATGTTGGACCGATATAACTTGGCTTAATTAGAGTCTCCCTATGTCTGTCTAATTCCACGTTTAATTGTTCATATCATGTTCATTTCCCCTGCTGTTCACCTTACACCATCTTTTCCTTAGGTATATATCATTCTCTTTTAGCGTTCAACATTTGACTATAGTACCATATAGTTTATGTTCTGCGTCCCAATGATGCAGGGCTGAAGCTTCATCTGCTTACATGACCAGCCGCCAGACGCAGATGTAATGATGAGATGATAAGGCTTTATATCATATTTCTTTGCTCGATCCCCTACCACAATCTTGTAACTCTCACCTGGTCGGTGACACAACTTCGAAGCAGAACCGCCGTTCGATGTCATGGACCGGTTTCACCGTGCACAGTCGCAAGTCTTCCTCCATGATGGTCAGGTTGTCCTTCGCCCTTTTGCAGTAAACTAGTTGGTTGTTTTGAATCATGAACCACCGTCTGGAAATAGAAAATAAAAAGGAAGATCAACAAATTGTGGTCATTTAGAAGATAAAGAAAAGGTATAGAAGGATGCAAATAAATGGCCACCAGTTATTCAGTCATATTTTACCATAAATGACACGAATCAGCGCAAAAGGGACAGAAATGTTCCCCACATTTAAAATCCCAACTTTATAGCTGATGAAAGCACTTCTGGGCAAGAAATAATTTGAAAGTTTGTTATATGCACTAATGCAATTTCTGCTGCTTTTTTGTGCCTATAACAAATGGCTGTAATGATGAAATAACGCAAAAAATTGTCTTTTTAAAAGATTGGAAACTTTAAGGTAATTTTTGCAGAGAGGTGCTTTTATTTTTATTTTGGATAGGTTGTAATATTTATTATAATATATCTTTTTTGTGCTTCTCCATGACATGCATATAAAAATAAGACCAAAAAAAAAACAAGTTGACATTTACTTTCGATTATTCTATAGTCTGGATAACAGGTCAGTTTCGAGCAAGATATTTGGACAGGGAAATTTTTGTGCATTGTTTGCTTAATTTAATGGGAAATAGTCCCTCAGCGTGCAGAAGACTCATTTTCTCAAGCATTTTCCTTCCTTCTGAGTCTTCATTGCTTCCGAGCGAGGCCAGACGAAAAAGAAGATTTAAGAAAGCGTTATTGAAATTGAAGACTCAGAGGAGCAGAATAAGAAGCAATGATCACTTAGAGGAAATGAGGCCTCTGATGGGGAGGGGGAGGGGAGAACTCAAGAAAGGACTAAAAGATAATTTATGAAACCTGCAGCTGAAAGATGGTTGCCCAGATGACCAAATATGGGCACCCAGGGTGGGTGGATTAGGGCTATTTCTGCACCTGATGGGCTAATTAGGACAGGCAGGGACTATGGCAATCAGATGATGGATGAAACAGCCATCCAACTTAGGCTTGACCGGGAATTGAACCCAGTACCTATATATATATATAGTGGTTGGAAGCCCAGCGTGCTTCGGGGACTCAATTAAGACAAAAACAAAAATAATTGGTAAAAATGCTCTCTTAAACTTTACTCAGAACAAAACTCTAACCCTACATAAATGAACTATGATAATACACTCATAAATACCATAGGTAATAATGCTATTACAGTCAACTCTCATTTATCCCGGCCTCACTTTTCCGGTTCCCTCGCTATCCGCACACAGTTGGCTGGGAACAAATCTGGTTGGTGCATTTATATATATACAGTTATCTGGTTCCTTCATTTATCCGCACAGTTAACCGGGGGACGAAGGTGTGCGGATAAATGAGGGTTGACTGTATAGGAACATGAACACACACTGAATACTGGGAACTCGACGCGACATCTCAAGGGATCACGGAGTACCAATTTAAGCAAAGTATAATTATAATAATCATAATATACGTATGAATCTCCTAGGAAACTACATGTATATAACTAGTATGGATACTACAAAATGAATCATTTGGAATAAGGTTCAAATTCAGGAGAAATATGTTGGTAAATGAAAGAGCTTACCAACAAAAAAAAAAAATAATAATAAAAAAAAAAAATATACAATGTTTTTACATTTTTCAATCTAACCATTCAGCAACTAACACAATTTTGTCCCGATCTACAAAATTTCTTGTAAATTTATCAGTCTACTAAGCCCCACTCATTAGAATGCTGAACCCCTACACCAGGATGAGTCATCCAGCTTTAAGCGCAGTCTCCTCATCTATCACATGGTTACATTACAGTAAAACCTTGGCATACAAACTAGACACTTGCTACTTTATACAACTTTTGAACTAGTTGACCTAGGATGGGAGAAGTGGGGATTTTTAATTGCTTTTTGTGAACTCATATGTAATGAAATATTTCATGAGCAAATCTGCCTTTCTGACATATACCATATGTTACCACATATTTATATTAGGGTTGGTTACTATCTAATGATTCTCAATCTATCATCATTAACGGGGAGAAAAAGTACCACAAGAGGTCACTGACACCGTCGCAGATAAGTATTGTTTGATGACGTCATGCATAGTGTGACGTCATTCATGCAACAATGGTGTAGCGACATCATCTTATTTTTTTTAATGTACTACGGTGGTAGTGCCCCCTGTAAGGTCTGTTATTTTTCTCCCCATTGTGAGGTCAATAAACCTGATAAAGGCTTCATCATTTAGACCATCATTTCTTTATATCTAAGAAGAAATAATTGTTTTGTTTTGTCTCAATGCTACTGGTCTGAAGCTTAGTCAACTTACATGACCACAACAGGCAGACGTAATGATGAGATGATAAGCTTGGATCTACACCATGTTACACATTTACCCCATAGGTGGGGCCTTTAATTTTCCCAAACACAGACACCGAGTACAAGGCACCACCAATTTAACGTCTCATGCGATCGACATCCAGCTGTAATGTCGCTCATGCTGCGAAGTGGCTAGGCCAGGATTTGAACTCAGAACCTTCATGGTAAGTATTTAAACTGTATCTATGCTCATATATTTATTCATAATAAAATACAAGCATTTCATACCTAAAATCTTGCCATAATTTCCCGGTTACAAACTATGACTCATATTTAGTTCAAGTTTTCGATACAGCTAATACAGTAACCTAGCTAATACAGTAACCTAGCTAACAATTGACAAAATACGGTACTTATGAGATTGTTTATGACCTTAGATACTTTGGCAATAAAAAACCATTCAGCTACATGTACTTCATCACATTTATCATGTAAGAAAAGCAAATGCAATTATCCATATCTCCATAATCAATCCAAACACCTGGCTAAAGTAACAAGGAGTACATGCTAAGAATAACAATCTTTCAATGGGGGGGGGGGGGGGGGCACTATCAATAAAAACAATCTACTGAAATGTACAACAGAGTATATTTTGACAGACATAAGGCAGACATAAGTTCTCGATGGGCGAAATCCCAGCTCAGGAACTCTTCACGAGCTACATCTCAGCTGCTGGATGTCAGTTGCATGGGATGTTGAATTGGTGGTGCCTTGTACTCGGGTGTCTATGTTTAGTCAAATAAAAGAACCCGCCCATTAGGTAAATGTGTAATAGGGTCTGAAATCCGAGCAGCCTTATCATCTCATCATTATATTTGCCATATAAGCGGACCAAGCTTCAGACCAAGCGGCACGGAGGCATTTAAGTTTGTGAATAGTATTTTGGTGACTCTTATAAATAGTAAAAATTAGCAGAGACAAAGAGAGAAATAACAGCACAGAAAGAAATTACAACCTTTATTTCTTTCCAGAATATTTCCCTCTCTCTTTCTAGTTTTTTCCTTTTTTTCTGTCTTTTCTATTTTCTTTCTTTCTAGTTTTCTCCAGAACAACAGAAATTCAGACATGTCTGTTATTCCCATAATCATCGGCACGTGGACCTAGCACAGACTTTGTCTGGAAAAACTACACACTTTGCTTTCTTTTTTGAGATAAACAAATCAGTTTCCATGGCAACAAGTCTGGTGAGATGAAAGAACAACCCCTTTTCCTTCATAAGATTTCATGATTTTTCCAGAAACGAACGATTTTTCCACATTTTTTCAAAAGCAATCCGAGCTAAGTGCTATGTGAAAAAGTTCACAGACTGGCTCAATATGGCGGCCAAATATCTCAGAAAATATTGAATTTCTTCAGAACACTTGAATAAAAATATAATAAAATGGAGAATACTTATAGTTTATGACATTTAACTGGAGGATATGATACATGTACGGCAATTTTCCAAATTAAAAAAAAATTTAAAAAAAGATATACAATAATGATATCAAATCTTTTACTTATAAAATAAGGAAGTTGAGATAAATTAATTTTTTTGCTACATTTTGATCATTTAAATTACATTTACTAATCAGATAACAAGATAAAAACTCAAATTTTACAATTTTTATAATATTTGATAATAGAGCCTATTTCCTGAAAACTTGATATTACAATCACTCTATCAGCCACTACATTCGTTTAAATTACCAAATTTTGTGTAACCTATAGATAATCTTAATGGTGAGGTGGTCTTAATAGTGAGGTGGTCTGCAAGTGAGGACAGCTGCAGTCTATTTTGGATTCAATCATATTATAACCATTGTAAATACTTACAAGATTTACTTGACGAATTTATAATTAATAAAATTGTCATGTATTACACACAAGTGTAATAATTTGATAGACTAAAATAAATATCAATTCTAGCAAATATGTACGGAATATATAGAAATCATAAGCTTTATGTTGCAAATATATTTTCAATTTCTTTAGTACCTGATCATAATATAAATTCTAGCAAATATGCATAAAATATATAGAAATCATAAGATTTATAAATACATTTGTAGCAAATATTCCTTCATTTCTTTCAACATATTTAGAGTCTTTCAACTGAGTACCTGATCATAATATATCTTTCATGGAAAAGTAAGAACTACCTAGAGCCATAAAACACTTTCACAGAAGTTTGCCTCCAAGCAATTTTGAAAAAAATCTTATAGCCTATGGCTATGAGAATACCATTAAGGAAGTCAAAATATACATGATATACTGGTATCAGCTCAATTGACAACTAATATGAAATTATTAATATATAAATATGGAAGACGATTCTGGATCGTTTACCCTATAAAACAAGAATCTTTATATTTAATTAATTTACAAATTATTTTTTATTTCTTTTTCATATTACTTGGTACTCATAATGCTTAAATGATTTCATGAGACAAGGAAAAGTCCGTAGTTATAATGCTACAAATTCACCCCATGGGTGGGGTCTTTTACTTGCCTCAGCATATACACAGAGTACAGGGCACCTCCAATTTAACGTCCCACGCGAACGACATCCACCAGCTGAGATACAGCTCATGAAGAGTGCCTGGGTCAAGGGTTCCAACCCAGGATCTCAATAGGAGCTGGCAAATGTCTAAACCACTAGACTAATATAATAACACTCAAAGTATTATATTCCTTACTACCTGGGGATAATGATGCCCATATAAGGTGAATATATTACAAAAGGGTAACACCCCTTTTTTATGTGTAACATAGAGGGGTTCAGGTGTCAAAGGGTGCTCACAGGAAATAACAAAGGATGACAAAACCACAGGAATTTGAAGGTACTTTTACAGTAGTTTAAAGTATTCAATGCTCAGTAGATAGACTTCTTAAATTCTTATGTTAGCTGCCATTATGTGTACTCATTGCAAACGCACAATATAATTTCACTATTATTAAGGCACTTGGCCTAGTATTATATCTAATGGACTTAACAGGATATATTGAAGTGGTCGTAATAGTGCTTTTCACAATTAGCAATGAAGTTACATACAAAAAGGGCTTAAATGGGGAGAAAAAGTACCACAAGAGGTCACTAGCTGACACCGTAGCAGATAAGTATTGTTTGATGACGTCATGTACTGTATAGTGTGACGTCATCCATGCAACAATGGTGTAGTGACATCATCTTATTGTCTATTTATGTACTACGGTAGTAGATCCCCCTCTAGGCTCTGTTACTTTTTCTCCCCATTGTGACGTCATCTTAAATAGAGAGGTGGTCATAAAAGTGAGGGTAACATTGACGATGTACTTGGTTAAATAATGTTAAAATAGATATTTGATCTTCAATTTATCGGTTAAGTTAGTCTTAATTGCAAGATAAATTTAAAGGTGAAACAGGCACATTGCCATAATTATCCTAAAACTGAGACTTTTCATATTATTTGTGAATTGACCTTACAATAGAGTCTCTTTGTACAGGTCTATGTAAGGTGTTCTGTGGAAATACAACACACATAAATCTCAGAAAATTACTTTTCACGGAAAAACGACCACACAGAAATCATTATTTCTCTGTATTTTTCATTAAATAAAACATGCTTTGTCTGTGGTCTGGTACACAGGATGATAGTTTCGGCAAGCCTTAACAACTTTGAGGAATTTCAAAATGGGTGTTTTCATCATTTTAGCAAGGGCAGTGTCACTAGCTAAACATTACTGAGGACGAAACTAATCTAACATGCTGATGAAAATTGGGTTTAACTTAAACTAAAAACTAATAGGCACAGTTCATGACATTACAGCAAACATTTTGTGTTTCAATTCAATTTGTCTGAAGCAAGACTAGTCAGCTTATGTTACCAGCTGCAGGCAGACGTAATGATGAGATAATAAGGCTGCTTGGAAGCCACACTATGTTACTCATTTACCCCATTGGTGAGGTGGGGGTCTTTTACTTGCCTCTGCATGGACACCCAATACAAGGCACCACCAATTTAACATCTCGTGCAATCAACAGTTCAACATCCAGCTGGGATGTAGCTCATGAAGATTTCAGCGACCCTCGAATTATTCAGATGTAACTAGTGCTTATAGAAATACAGCTTGACATTTGTAAGGGAAATGTGTAATATGATATTAGCGATATTGAATATAGTAGAAAAGGTATAACATATGTATTTATCGCATCGTATGATGATGTAACATTTGACTGCGCCACAAAATGGCCCGCCATAAAATAGCACCAGACCACCAAATAGGTGTACAACATGAAATATACAAATTCAAAATGAAAAATTTGATACTTCTTTTCCTTATACTCCCACATACTACAAAATATATCGTGTAATTTCCTTAAAGGTTGATTCCGCATATTGTATTATATAATTCAGTGGAAAAAAAATTTGATTTAGAAATCAAACCCTGGACCGTATGTTGCCAAACTTTTCCAAAATGTCACACAATTGTTTGAAAAAAAAAATTGAAAAAAAAGGGACGTACCTTATCCAAATGCCTCTAAATATACAATATGAAATTTACCATTAACTACTGAAATTTAACATTAAATGGTCATTTGTACAACTGAATTATAGCGAATACAGCCAACGAAGCTCTTTTAGAAATAGCTTATACACCTCCGAAGCCTTGTTATAATAGACTGACATAAAGCGTCCCGGACAGAATATAGGCATACAAGGCCAAATATGGGTAAAATCACAAGGTCTTTGCGCTACTTGATGGCTAGAAACAAAAACCATAAATAACTACAAGGCTGAACGTTGTCAAATAATGGGAAATTTTCAATAGTAAAGAGTTGAACATGCAAATTGAAGTGTAATGGCTAAATGTGGTCTTGGCTGTGTAATTTGTCATATTGGTAAGAATTACTTATAATATTTAATAGAGAGAGATATATTTTTATTCCAACCATCCTTTTTTATTTTATTTAAAATAAATGTGATAGTATAAACCAAAATAATTTTTTTTAATATGGTGTTGGAAACAATAACTTTGACAAATTCAAACCAAACTTAACCATATATTAATAGATATAGATCTATGACTTTATGGGATGGCTGTTATACCTAGAGTGGATGGTCAATATGTCACATAAAAAGTAAATGATTTTCTGCAGGGACCAAAAAATGTCAAGCGGGACCATCAAGATTAATTTACTTTAATACTTATAAATGAAAATTTAGCTTTCTTGAATTAGGCATCTGAAAGAGATTCCTCACATCTCAACATCAAACCAATCTCATTTATAAGCAAGATATGACAACCATTGTCGACTACAGATCTACGGACTACGAAAAAACAAAAACGTCGAAAAGTTTTTTTACGGCTGAGCAATAAAATCTGATCTTGAAGATTAATTTACTTTACTACCTATAAAATGGGAAACTTCACTTTAGCCTAATCAGACCTCCAAAAGAGATTACTTACATGTCAAATTCAAACCAAATCTCTCTTTAGCTTAATCATATATCAATTGAAAATTAAGACATGAAAACTAGTTGACTACACAGACCAATGGACAACTGAAAATATATCAAATAGGACCTTCGCAATTTATTCGCTTTTCTACTTAATAATTAAATGAAGACTTTCCTTTCTCCAATCACATCTAAACATAAAACCAAATTGTACTTAGGCTTAACAGTACATGGCCAATTGTGCCACGTGCGTTTTCCATGCGTTTGGATAAACGCATGGAAAACGCGTGGTTTTTGCCTCATTATAATGAGCAAAAAACCATGCGTTTTCCATGCGTTTATCCTTCTCATGGAAAACGCACGTGGCACATTTGGCCATGATATATAAGTAAGATACAACGACCAGTCTACTACAGACCTACATGTAATGCATACCACACTCAAACGACAAACACTTAAGGACAACAAATCGTGAAATGTCATATTTACACTCTACTGATCTATTCGAACACCCCCATGACACATACCTGACCCAAGTTTTGAAGGCGTTGCTCGTCCTCTTGAAGAGGTACCCCTCCATCTTGATGTGTTCATGGTTGTCGACGGTGATCGTGTTTTCTGGGACCGGTTGGTTTAACGACGTTTCCTGAAATACACAAAAGAAATTGAATAAGCTTAATGATATTTGAATGGTATTTGCTTGTGAAAATTCCTAATTCATATAAAAGTACATGGCCAAATGTGCCATGTGCATTTTCCATGCATTTGGATAAACACATGGAAAACACACCGTTTTCACCTAATTATGATTAGGCAAAAACCATGCATTTTCATTTTATCCAACTCATGGAAAATGCACGTGGCACATTTGGCCATGTACAGTATGATATAATGCTTGATATTGCTTGAAAAAGATGAATGAAACCTGTTCCCATATTCTAAAAAAGATTGGTTGTGTTATCAAATTTTAACAAATAAGAGAACAACCAAGATTTTTGGCTAAACAACCAAGATATTGTTTGACCTGACAATTATATCTGGTTGAATCAAGTAGCCTTTTTTGATGGTTTAATTCACCAATTAGAAGGTTTGGGTAACCATAATCTTGATTGATCATTTACTGATTAAACAAATTGGTTTATACAACCAAATATGATTCAAGAGAGCATCACCACCATCACACCAGCAAAATCTTAAGTAAAGGCAGAAAAAAAACCTGTTGTATTCAAATTGATTAATCTAAGATAAGACCAGACTGTGCTCTGGTTTGAGTTATACATTTTAAAGGGATTTGTGGGGATGTGTACTTAAAACTGTTTCTTTATACCTTTTCCAAAAAGACTTAAAATGACAAATGAGGTTTGGTTTGGTAACGAAGAGTGGTGGGGTGGGTGATTGGGGCTTTACGTCCTGTATTTCTGCACCAGTTGGGCTAATTAGGACAGGTAGAGACCATGGCAATGAGACGAAGGATGAAACAGCCATCCAACTTAGGCTCGACCGGGAATCGAACCCGGGACCCAGTGGTTGAAAGCCCAGAGCGCTACCTCTGAGCTAGGCCCCTGCCCTTTTGGTAACGAAGATATTCAAATTTCTAACAGATTCAATCAATGAATTGAAACTGAAAAATCTGTGAGAATCATAAGTGATAAATTGTGAATAAATCAATTGCACAACGTCAAAATTAACAGATCAACCACCGCATACTTTTCACCGTAACACAAGGTTCACCAATAAATACAATATATATAATTGAATGTGTAAAGTTAAACCAATGTACTGCAAAGCCACCATGCATACAACATAATATTAAAAACCTTAATCAGATTTATGATTTGCAACTCTCAATCAAGTTTACTTTAGTTATTAAGGTTATTTAAGAGAATTGACGAAGAACTGCAAAAACATGGTGGAACCATGATGATCATTCTGGGCACTAGTTGAAACATTTTGAAGGTTTCTTGAGGCATGGCACCAACCCAAGACAAGACTTGTGTTTTATTAAATATATGAGAGACTATAGTTAATTCTTCAGGTATCTTCATAGTTTATAATGGCATTTACTTAAATATGTAAATCATAATTATATCAGACAGTCTGTAAGAGAGAACAGGGTGATATACAATATCCCGCGAAAGTGCGAACACCTGTTGAACATCGAACATATTCAGAAATGTTAACTTTAGGTTACTCCGCGTTTTTGGCCAGTTGAATTGAACATTGTCTGAAGTCAATTAATGCCATAAATTGAACAAAAAAGCAACAAAAGAATATTTTGTTGAAATTGTAAAATCGCTCAAAATTTTCGTTGATTCCAAACTCGATTTTATAACGTTATACAGAGCCTAATTTGAGTATAACGAGATAATTTTACTTTGTTCATGAATTAGATAAATTATTGATTTCCCAATACACCAATGAATAATTCATAAATCACTAATTATATCACAGTTCAAACAAACCACAATGTTTTGTTAATAGAAAATATTTTATCATTCATATAGTTATCCCAAAAACTATGTAATTCTACATAATGAACCGAATTCTTGCCCTCAGCAATTTGTTATTCCTGATAACACGAAACGACTGGTCCCTGGTATCCTGGTTTTCTCAGAATTCGAAAAATGCTGGTCAACAATAATCAAGGACCAAGTAGAACTAGTTGAAATTACATGCACAAATAAATTAATTTCAGGATATGCATTTGAGTAACTTGTTTGCAACATACAAGGATATATAGATATCATGATTATGTGGGGGGTATGATCAATTTAATAAAGAAAGTATAGAAACAATGGATACATACAATATAATTAAATATAATATATAAGCATAGATCTGGATGAATATAATTGTGAAAGAAACATGGTCAGTCAGTCAATTAGTCAGCTTGTCGGTCAGTCAGTCAGTCAGTCTGTCTGTCTGTCTGTCACAGCGGGTCAGTCTGTCAGCCGATCAGTCAGTCAGTCAGAAGAGCTGTGGAACCAGTGTAGACTCTCTAACCCAGATCAAATTGAAAATGACCATGGAAATGATTAATGTTATATTTCACAAATATAGAAACAATTCTATCTTTCCATCTATCCATCTATCTATCTATCTATATGTCTATCTATCTATCTATCTATCTATCTATCTATCTATCTATCTATCTGTCTGTCTGTCTGTCTGTCTGTCTGTCTGTCTGTCTGTCTGTCTAGCTGTCTGTCTGTTGTATGTATGTCTGTCTGTCTGTCTATCTGTCTATCTATCTATCTACCTATCTACCTATATATCTATCTATCTATATATCTATCTACCTATCGATTTATCTATCTATTTTGGGAAGTTATTTCCTCATCTTCAAAGTTTGACAAAAAAAAACATGAAAAAGATATTTCATGTTTAGGCTCAACTATTAAATTGAAATTGAACTTGGCTCCAGTAGCAAAGCAGTTGACCCCAAGGGAAGTTGAAAACAAAAAAGTCTAACAACTTCAATGTGGTTGAATTGTTGTTGAGTGTCATGAAATGTTGTACGAGTTTAACACTCCAGTGACAAATGGTCTAAAGTCATGAGAACTCGGTTATTATAAATGATGGGACTTGTGTGAGACTGTTTATGCGGACAGGGGTCAGTCAGTTGACCATGTGATGAAATGACCAGTGCTGTATTGTAATGTATTGCATTGTATTGTACTTTATTGTATTGTTTTGATTTTTGCAGTGTTGTATTGTATTTGTATTCAGTCAAATTATATTGTATTGTGTTGACTATACTGTATGATATAGAGTATGATATTTAGCTGTTTTGTTCAGTGTTTTATTTTACAGTACATTGTATATTGCATTTATTTTATTATCTGATATTGTATTGAACTATATTGTATTGTATTGGCTCAGTAGTATATTGTTTTATGTTCATCAAGAAAGTCACCGAAAGTCAGATGTAATGATGAGATGGTGAAACTTGGACTCCATACCGTGTTACATATTTACCCCATGGGTGGGGTCTTTTACATGCCTCAGCATAGACACCGAGTTCAAGGCAACTCCGATTTAACGTCTCATGCGTCTGACATCCAGCGGCTGAGATGTAGCTCATGAAGAGTGCCTGGGCTAGGATTCGAACCCAGGTCCTTCGGAGAAGCTGATTAATGCCTTAACCACTAACAATAGTACAATAACAGACAGTGAAATATTTTTTATAATTTTGCTAAATGATATCAAATGGAATTATTTACTCCTGTTATATTATGGAAGTATTTGGATGTATATGCAGTAAACCAGATAAGAAAGTCACAAGCTGAAAGTAATAAATTCAAAAATTTATCACTATGACCAAAGTTTATGAAGTATTATAAAACTTATATATAGAATAAGGACCACGTTGTACTTTCAGTTCAGAACTATTGACACTTTTCTCTGTAGTGAAAATCTATAAACACTTTTAAGTAACTCGATATCTCAATGGGTTTGAACTGAAGACATCATTGAATTTCAAGTCAATTGTCCTTCTTAGAAAGTAATCCAAACAACTTGGAATCGTGTAACTTGAATTATTCTTCAATTGTTTTGTGTTTGGACTATCAAGCCCAAGGTCAAAAGTACCATTAATGTTCAATACCACATGCATTAAAGTGTAATTCAGCATGTAGTTTACATGATTATAGAACATGTATCAAATACATATTGTACATAAATGTAGCAATATAGTAATACACATGTATCATGCATGACCATATTTGGAAGAGATGAAAGATCACATGACCTGGGGGCACTCTATGTGGTTAGAGGCTAAGTATCCATGGCAACAAGCCAAAACAACTTCTGTAGCAACTTTTTTTGTAAGTTACATGTAATTTTTTCTAAAAGAAGTCATACACATTTACTGAGGACATATTTTGGAAAATATAGACAATGTAGGTGTTGTGTTAGTGAAGAATGTTCAAATATCTATGTCTAATGTCTCAATGCTACTGGGTCTGAAGCTTAGTCAGCTTATATGACCAGCTGCCAGAGGCAGACGTAATGATGAGATAACAAGGCTGCTTGGAGTCAACACCACGTTAGACATTTATACTCGCCTCAGCATAGACACCGAGTACAAGGCACCTCCAATTTAACGTCTCATGAAGAAGATATACAATAGAATTAGGCCATTAAGATTACTTTTGGTGCAAATTTTAATGGTCTTAATAGTGAGGTGGTCTTAATATTGGTTCACCTGTATACAGTTAGTTTCATAACATATGGTTGACTCTTGACAGCTGTAAGCAACCTATTTCTGGCTGTAGCTATAACTAGCTAAAGCCAGCCGCTTCTTTCTACTTCTACCTTATAGTCAGTTTAAACTACCACCACTGAAAAAATATAAACCTTGGTAAATGTAAGAAATGTATCTAATATATCATAAATGTGTATGTACAATAGGCATGCATCTTTTCAACAATAAATGATACGTAACTATCAACTTATGCACCAAATGGTGCTGCATGTACTTTTAGATTTGGCATCGAGTAGCCAGCTATAGCAAGACAGCTCCGTTTAGTGGCAGGTAACATCGTATAGCAGAAGTTGTCTAGCTTTGTCTAGGTCCAATTTGACGGGCCATTTCTAATGAAACTAACTGTACGTCAAGTGACCCTAGTCTTAAGTTAAAACTTGATTTATTGCGTTTGCTCAGATCACATCTTGACATCATGAAAGGTGAAAACATCGAACGTAAAATGAACATCTGTTCTTGTCTATTTTAAAAGGTGATCTTTTTGATCAGAAATTGTTATGGGTCTACAACTTGAATGTTACTGCAATCTGCACTCGATGTGTATGACTCCATATTTCTTATTTTTGTGAGCGTTTTTAGTGATTTTGGTTTCTTATCTTTACAGTTTTAAATATTTATGTTATTAAACCGATAGTTTACATCCTGCATTGATGTTCTGGTGGCTCAATGATAGAACTAATGCAAAATAAGAACCCAATTATAAAGATAACTTCAATTTGGAATACACACATTTGGGCCAAACTACAACAGAAGCCTTCAAGACCACCTCACTTTTAAGACCATCTTACTATTAAGACAACCCTCTGTATTAAGACCACCTCAATATTAAGACCTCACTATCTAGACCACCTCACTTTCAAGACCACCTCACTTTCAAGACCATCTTACTATTAAGACCACCTAACTATTAAGACCACCTCACTGATAAGTTCACCTCACTATTAAGACCATCTAAATATAAAGACAATTTAATTTCGAAAAGTGGTCTTAATAATGAAATTAAACAGTTATTCTTTTATTGTGTACCATGTTATACTGTATACCGTGTAGCCAAAAGGTGCAGAATTTCCACCTCACTATTAAGACCATTTCATTATTAAGTCCACATTACTATTAAGACCACTTCATTGTTAAGACCACCTCACTATTAAGACCACCTCACTATTAAGACCAGACTATTTAATTTTGAAAAGTGGTCTTAATATGATGTTCCACATTATATTCTTTTATTTAACCAAAAGGTGCAGAATTTCCAGGTCATATGCACTGAACAGTTAGCAAAACACACCCCGCTTTAAAATTATGTAAATGATGATGGATTGAACTTTGTATGTTTTGCTGAGACAGCCTAAACACACACAAAACCATTGTGACATGTATACAGTTGGGACTGATTTAACTAACTATTTCGGACTGTCAAATAGCCTTTGTTATATATGTTGGCCCCAAATGTAAATGATTGGCAAAAATCCAATCCTAGCTAATAGCCCCGTTATAACCGACTTACGTTATATCTATGCGTACTCGTTATAAAAGTGGCCATCCCGTTATACAAGGGTTCAACTGTACTTGATAGTATGTGAAAAATGGAATTGGTTTTGTATTTAAATACTCTAAATTCTGTATCATCATACACATCATACATTCGAACCAATGCATCTGTCACCTTTCAAATGTCATGTTGTCTAGCCGCAGCAAAAAACTAACTGTATTTTACATTTCAAACAGTGAAAACTTTTGATGGGCCAAGAAAAACCATGTTCTACATTCTCTAATGCACTTTATTGTTGACATGAAAGTATATACAGTGCATTACTTTGCAGTACTATATTTCATAATAGCATTAGGAGTTCACAGTGTTAATCTCAAATTATGACATTCAGTTTGCAATTGAGTTTGCAATTTATCTTTTTATATTAATTGTTTTATCTCAATATCCTTTTCAAATATCTGATAAATGTTTAATATTATTCCCTTTGATTCAGATACTCCACATAATATTTTATGAATTTCTTTATTTGACATTTTTTCCATTATTTTTTATAAAAATTTTTCTTTAATATGACATTATAATACAATTTTATCTGAACTATTCGTTAATTTAACTAGAAAAAATTCTTCGCAGTATACATATAGTCAGTTATAATATAAAATATTAGTAAAATGTTATTTGATCTGAATACCAAATTCTCAGTTAATCCGTGTTCATGCAACAGGTTTAGTACATGACCCAACACACATTTTAGCAAATACAGCGAAACATTTTTTGCACATCTTTGCGTAATGAATCATGTTAAAATCACGTCATGTTCAATAGATGCACCATATGTTCCGGATCAATATTTCTCAATACAACAGATCAAGCCGTTCACGAGATATGATCAATAAATAAGACTGATATAATATTCGCATAAAGCGCTGATCCTCCATAAAATATGATAATCTTAGTTCTAACATTTATTGCTCTAGGTTTTAACCAATACATTATGGTATATTACATTCGACCCATATATAACATGAACTCACATAACAAAGTGTGACCTTAGTTCATGAAGTTATTGCGCATGCCTTTGAATTTAACCCATAGATTTATGGTATATTAATTTCAGTATCATTTATATTATGCACTCTTAGCCAATACATTATAATATACTATATTCAGAATCAATTATAACATGAATTCTTATAACGAGTTCAATTTAAATCGATCAATTTGTACTGATATTATATTACGTTAGGACCCATCTATAACATGCGCTCTTATTAGGAAAGTTCAGTTATAACAAGGTCAAATCTAGGAATGGATTTTTGGCCAATCTTTTACACCTGACCCTGATATAACAAAACCCTCATATAACAAAGACATTTTAATTGACAGCCACAAATAGCTTGTTATACATGTGGGTTTGACTCAATGTCTCAATGCTACTGTAGTTAGTTCTTGGCAGTCAATGTCAATGTCTTAATGCTACTGGGTCTGAAGCTCAGCCAGCTTATTTGACCAGCTGCTAGAGGTAGACGTAATGATGAGATGAAAAGGCTTGGAGACCACATCAAGCTAGATATTCACCTCATGGGTGGGTTCTTTTACTTGCCTAAACATAGACACCGAGTACAAGGCACCTCCAATTTAACGTCTCATGCGATCGACATCACTGTAGCTCATTAAGAGTGCCCGGGCCGGGGATCAAACCCGGGACCTTCAGTAGAGCTGGCCAATAATGATCTTGGGCAACCCAGTCAACATTTATCTTCATTCCGCTGGCCGTTTCTTTCGGAAATCTTTCCCTTCGCCCTCATTCCTTTTCACCAAAGCCACATATCATATCGGGGTAATAATCTCTGACCTCAGTCAGACATCAGTCATAGGTTGACTCAGACCAGAATAACACCCCCAGTTAATCACGACTATAGATTCTATTCTATTCTATTCTATTATTCTACTGCTTCCAGAATATCTATCACATTCTATTCTCACACTATCATCTGACATTTTAAACTTCAATTCTACTCCATTCTGAAATGTGTTGTCAAGTCATTCTATTCTATTCTATCAAATTGTATTTTACCCATCTGATCTATCTATGTTAACTAGTCATTCTATTCTATTCTAGCTGTTGTTAAATTCATATTATTTTTCTGTTCTATTCTGTTCCATTTATTTACCTATCAGACTGTTTGCTGTTCTATATGGTTGTCTGTTTGGTATTATTTCATTCATTCATTCATTCATTTATTCATTTATTCATTCATCTTCTGCTAAACTTATTTTAACATAATAAGTCTCAAATAAAATATTTGCCTTTCTATCTACATTTCTCAGTCTGTCTGTCTCTCTGTCTGTCTGTCTGTCTAGCTGTCTGTCCAGCTGTCTGTCTCTCACATACATTTCCTCATAATCACATAAACAACCAAACCAGATAAGTTATCAGAATTCTCCATCAGCATACATTGCAAAACACAAGTTGTTATCAAGGTTGCAGAAATCAACAACACTAGAAATCTCCCTGTCTAGATTGTTGATGCCCACATGTCTACATTGGTTAATTGCACAAATATTTCTGCATTTTGCAAATATTTTCTTAATTTTCTATTCCTATGATTGTAGGATATAACTATAAATTTGGTCACGCAAATTTCCCTGGGAAAATATGATATAGATATTTATTATCTAACAGTAAATTAAAGTTTATGTTCAAAACACTGTCCATGAGTAATATTTATTATTAATAAATCAATAAATATATAATTGTTGGTGTTTTGATATGAGATATATACAAGTCAGTCAGTCAGTAAGTCAGTCAGTCAATCAATCAGTCAGTAAGTCAGACAATCAGTCAGTCAGTCAGTCAATCAGTCAGTCAGTCAAACCATAAACACAACACAACAAATTAAGTTAGACAATATAACCATCAAAAACAGTCACATAACCATCTTACACCGCAATATAATCACTCAAATTAAATACATATTTACCATAAATAAATTTAGTACAACTTACATTCATCAATCGCTGGAAATTCTTCTTGATAGTAGCAATCTTACTCCAAGTCAGGCTCTTATATTTTGCAGCTGCCATTTTCTTATTTTTCCAGTGTTTCTGGCTGTACTGATTTTCCTGCAGCTAATAGCTACTCACTAGACTGGCTATTTTTACTAGTAGGCTGTTAGGCACGTGCTAAGCTGGAAATATCACTATAGCAACTCCAATTGCATGTGTCTGATTGGTGAATATGAGGGTATGTTGCTTTTGGGTTGTGATATGATAATTCATATACAGTATATTGTATACGAGTTCAATATTTATAATGTATTAATATCCATTTTTAAAATCGATATAAAGTTTATTCAAAATGATAAGTTGGTAAATATAGAGTTAAAATTGTTCAAAAGTATACAAGTGAATGTATTGTATAAATGTTTGTAGAGTCACTTAGGTAGAGTCCAAAATTGTTGATTTTCAGTCATAGATATCAGTGATATACCTATAGGTAGTTATAGTTAATATATATATCAAAAGTAGTGAAAATATATTGTCATAAAATAGTTACATTATATAGTGTCATAATTCAATTATATCGCCCATAAATGGCTCTGATATCATTTCTTGGTTAATTGCATTTCCCACATAAACTTTTATGCAATCTTGGCTCCAAACAAAGAACTTTGGAAAATCACTATAATAATGTCAATAAAATATTCCTAGTAATCGTGCAAAATATAGCCAATATTTAATGTATGTCCCACATATGACTCATAATTCGTTCTTCGTTAAATAACATAAATTTCAATTAATTTGTATGTCAATGTCCCTAAAAAATATATAATATAAAGTGTATATTATATATCACACAATCTAACATATATATATTTATCAGTCAACATTGAACATACTCCGTCGTTTCCTATCATATGAGATACAAACGGAATTAAAATTGTTAAAAATAACCAATTATTCCCTAATTAACGATCCAATATCGCTGTGACGTCATATTTGACGAATCCACAATAAGGTTGCCATGGAAACGGTTCATATAAATCCGAAAATCACAAAGAAATGACAAATATGTCCATAGGTGTGTGGCCATATACCAGCCTACTTATGTTCAAGTGACTGTGATCAAGTGACTTCACTAGAGCATGTACACTGGGCCGCAGCGATGAATAGGGGAGGGGGGCACTCCTAGATAAATAAATATGAAAACAAATGCTTCATTAGGTAAATATATGAGTAAATAAATGATGAATATGATAAATAAGTAGGTCTATATGAATAGAAAGAGGGTAGAAGCAAGTAATGAATGAATGAATGAATCTACTTGCCCAAATAAATAAATCAGTATATATCTTAGAGAAACTAGAACTATATATTCACCAAGATCTATCTATCTATCTATCTATCTATCTATCTACCTATCTATCTACCTGCCTATCTACCTATCTATCTATCTACCTATCTATTTCTCTAGGTTTCTTATCATCTCATCATTAGGTCTGCCTGTCTATCTCTCTAGTCTTCTTATCATCTCATCATTAGGTCTGCCTTCCAACTTTTCATAAACTTTACAATCTTAAGACAAGAGCAGTACTTATTACTTACACAGTAAAATATTTCAATAGAAATATGGATTGCCCACATGTATCAATTAATATGTCAATGACAAAAATCAGCATGCTGTGTTATCATCTAATAGCATAGACTCAGCTATTTTAGGAGTCACACTTATGTTTAATTCTTGACCACTTGGATATAATAATCTTCCTGATCAATAGCCTATCCTACCGTTTTATCAATCTATAAGTACACTTAAGAGTTTACTTTTAGAACCGATGTGATATTTCTCAATAGTACTCCAAATTATTTTCATTGCAATAATAGGGACAAATCTCAAAATGAAACATAACAGTTTAAAATGTCAAATAATGCTGAATATATATTTTTATTTATTAATTATTTATTATGATATTGAAGTACCCCCCCCCCCTTCAATAGATCACATGTATATTGAAGATAAAATCGTGATATAGCATGTACAATAGCTACATGCTTCAAGGGCAAATAAGCATTCTTAAATTTCAATATTCAACAATCCCCCCCCCCCCTCCATTTTTTCTTTAAAATGCCATGAAATGCAGGAGGGTGGCGACCTGAATGCACAGCAGACCCAATGACTAAATCGCCCAACCATGACAAGTACATCTTACACTGAAATTATTAAATTGATCCTGTGAAATTATTCTGTATTTTAGTAAAATATGTCTTCATAACAAAGAAAAAAAAAGTTGGTGTAATAAAAAATAAAATAATTTTTTTTTAAATGTTATTTCATTACTTATAATTTTTAGTTGCCTTGTATATAAAAATTGTAAGGATAAAATTAATTGCATAGATAAATTGAATAAAAAAAATCGAATCAAGTTTTATTAGATTTGATTTTATACTTATTATAGTGTTATTTCAATTATTTAAAAATTATTTTTCAGATGAACAAAGAAGTTCCAAGATCAACCACTAGGGGGATTAAAGTTGTGCAAGTTCAGCGCGCCACCTCGTGGACTGCAATGTAACAGAATTTTGACTTAACAAAATAAGAATGCAATACTATTTTAAGATAGTTAAAGATAAATAGAGTCCTTCAGCATATTCTTTTTGAAATTCTTCCTGTTCATTTTCATTCAAAGCTTCTGTCATTTAATGATAATAGAAAAATGGCGAAATGTTCATAAAGCCAACAGATAATCTTTAATATGTCACCAACCTGCCAACAGCTGTCACACAAAGGAATTCGGGCATTCCAACATAATCCCATATAATCGCAAATATCAGGATTTAGCAAATCAAATGTTTTGTTATTTAACCAATCCATAGTACTGTATGTAATCCGAGAGTTGTTCATATTAATAATTTCAAACTATTTTTTCAATATTCTATCCACAATACTTATACAAATTCAGTATATAACCATCACCAACCAAAAAATAATATATCATTACATGTAATACAATAATCCATATTTTATGAGAGTAAAAAATATAATGGCTATAGTAACAAATATATATATTTCACTAATGTAATAATCCTGGCAAATTCAGTTATAATCCCGGCAAATTCAGTTATGCCAAATAAAAGAAAATTTTTTCATAGAACTAGAAAAACCCAAACGGCTACAGAATTGCATTATCTAGCTTTCCTTATTATCAAATCAAATGCAGTTCCTGGATACGAGTTATTTTTATCAACTATACAATGCATAATATAGATTTTGCAATAAATTCAGATATGATGTAAAATTAGGTCAGTGGTGTGAGGTAGGTATTAACTCTAACAACATTAGTACACTATTCAAGTCCAAAATATGAAATTCTAATAATTAGTACTTTTTAATAAATTTTGCAAAAATATACCATCGTATATGGCTAGTTTCTGTAGCTAGAAATTTAGTAGTATACCAAAGTCAAAACAGCATAACTACAGTGGTGTCTGGTACCTGCCTCAGCATAGACCATGACTACAAGGCACTGCCAATTAAATGGCTTATATTAACAGCACTAAGCTGAATTATTCTACTACACCAAAATATATTTCTAATCCAGCTCTTCTATAATATAACTTGGTGAATAATTAAAGCCAGACTTTAAGATTGTCAATTGAATATCTAAATAAAAAATTTGTAACATGGTGTGGATCCAACCTATCATCTCATCATTACGTCTGCCTGCAGCTGGTCATGTAAGCTGACTAAGCTTCAGATCCAGTTGCATTTAGACATTTAACCATACCAAAGTTAATGAAATGTGTTTAAATCCAAAATTGCAAAATAACTCCACAATATTCCTGGTGAAAGTCTGATGAATAAACAGTACGTAGTATTCCAAACATGGTACCAAAATAAACTTGGCTGCAGATTATAATCAATAAGAGAAATTCCCAGTAGTCATCACTTGTAAATTGCTTTTTTTACCTCATTAATTATGAATTAACCCAAGAACCATAGTGCCAAGAGGTTAGATTGGTGCAGTTTGATAGGCCCAATAAAAACAAAAAGGTTTACTCATTAAAATAAGGAAATAATATTATTTCCTGGATAATATAATATACACGTATTTAACAGTGACCTGAATTATGTACATTAAAAGTCATCAAAATGTTATGCAGGATGTCACTATTAAGACCACCTCACTATGAAGACCACCTCACAATTATGACCACTTCACTATTAAGACCAACTCACTTTAAAGACCACCTCACTATTAAGACCACCTCACCATTAAGACCACCTCACCATTAAGACCACCTCACCATTAAGACCAACTCACTTCAAAGACCACCTCACTATTAAGACCACCTCACCATTAAGACCAACTCACTTCAAAGACCACCTCACTATTAAGACCACCTCACCATTAAGACCAACTCACTTCAAAGACCACCTCACTATTAAGACCACCTCACCATTAAGACCAACTCACTTCAAAGACCACCTCACTATTAAGACCACCTCACCATTAAGACCACCTCACCATTAAGACCACCTCACCATTAAGACCACCTCACCATTAAGACCACCTCACCATTAAGACCAACTCACTTCAAAGACCACCTCACTATTAATACAGTAAAATTTGGACCAAGGGTGGTCTTAACGCCGAGGTTCTACTGTATAACTTTTATGTTATGTTTTTTTTTTGCACCATAATGGCACCATCAGTTTATCCATCCTGTTTGTCAGATCTATCACTCAAATTTGTCAGCATGGAGATCACATTTCTTGGTGGGAATAATACGAGGTGAAATGTATACATGAAGATAGTAATGGTCTTGAATAAAAAAGGATTTAAAAAAAGATATGAAAAAGCGTTGCAGAAAACTTCTTTTCTTCCAAGACCATCACCTTGATTATATTTAACTAAAACGACAATCACACTGGTCATTTTGCTAAGTCGATAGATGGATAGATGGATAGATAGATAGACAGATAGATGATAGATAGATAGATAGAGATGATGGATAGATAGATAGATGGACAGATAGATGGATAGATGGATAGATAGATAGATAGATAGATGGATGGATGGATAGATAGATAGATAGATAGATAGATGGATAGATAGATAGCTAGATAGATAGATAAATAGATAGATAGATATATATAGATGATCTTGTGTAAAAGTCACTTTTTAAAAACTTTGAACATTTTCTACTAGTCTCTACTCTTTAGACCCTCATGTCAACACTGATTCCTCGGGAGCTTTTTCTAAGCTCTTCAAGAACTTTTTGTCAATATTTTTTCCCACATCCTGGTGCCACTGAGTAGTCTAAGTACAAGACAAAGGAAGACTCTAAAAACTAGAAAATGTAAAAAAGAAAGTTGACAAAAAGAGTGTAAATCTCAGAAATGTGAAACTGGGGATAAATCGTGAGTTGGCTATCAGTGACAAAATAGGAATTGAAAAGAAAATACGAAATAAAAATGACATTAAAAAAAAGTTGAAAAGACCAGAAAAAATTGTCTTGTGTTTGAGAGGATTGGTGTTCTTACTTAAAATGGAATTCACAGAACTGGTCCAAATACAACAAGACATGAACATGATGTGAATTTAATTTACTGAAAACGAAACATGAACTTAGAAATTATAGCTCATTAGATTCCGGCCCTGGTCACTCTTCATGAGCTACATCTCAGCAGCTGGATGTCGATCGCATGAGACGTTAAATTGGAGGTGCCTTGTACTCGGTGTCTATGCTGAGGCAAGTAAAATACCCCACCCATGAGGTAATGTGTAACACGGTGTGAACTGCAAGCCTTATCATCTCATCATTACGTCTGCCTCTGGCAACTGGTCGTAATAACTGACTAAGCTTCAAAGCCAGTAGCATTGAGACTCTAAGAATTCAAAGGAGGACATAAGGATGAGCTGCTAAAATTAATAAAAGTCAATACTGCCTGGATACAGTGCAGTACTTTGAAAGTGGGATTTCCCAGAATGAAGCATGAATTACTATTGAAAACAGAAAACTGTATAATATTTATCAAAGATTTGTTATTATTACATGATATGATATGTCAAATTTGCACTGTGAGCTTTTAATGAAAAAATATTACCAAAAACTGACTAGAAATTTTTGATCAAGATTAATTACTTTAACTCCAAATAACCATGATTTATCATTGTTTCTCTACACTTAAACCAAGTTTACCACAGTTTACTCCATTGGTTGGTAAATTCAATTGCCTTTGCATAGACACAAAGTAGAAGCAACAGCCTTTTTTTCTCTGCCAAATGTGCTACGTGCGTTTTCCATGAGAAGGATAAACGCATGGAAAACGCATGGTTTTTAGCTAATTATAATGAGGCAAAAACCATGCGTTTTCCATGCGTTTATCCAAATGCATGGAAAACGCACGTGGCACAATTGGCCGTGTATAGTATGGTAATCAAACATTGGTACTACTGCAAAAGAACGTTCTATTATATCTGCTAGGGTTGGGGTAATCGGTTTTGGCAGGTAAATCGATTAATCGGGAAGATATTCGATTCGAGCCTCGATTCTGAATCGATTTTTTTTTCAATGAACTAGTTAATACAAAGGTACACGATAATAATGAAACATCACAACCCTAATATCTACCTGAAGCTAGTTACAACTAGCTAAAGCTACCACATACCTAACCAAGCCATTCCAGCAGGAGAAGGCCAACTGTATTTCGCACTCCACTGCATATAAATCTCAACTTTCACGCGTAATTCATCTTATATAACCTAACATCAAAAATGTAAAAAAGAGGCTAAAAAACATGAAAGAGTGTTCTCACAATAAACAATGGTCACCTGATCTCCCTCTTAGATGGAACATCACACTTCACAAGATTCTGCTCACTTCATTTTGTCAAATGCTGAAAGAGTGAGTGGCTAGAAGACTATTCTAAGGCTTCGAGGGGGTCCACAATGACTTTCCAAGTCTTTAAAAAACGAGTTTTCATGTTATTTGGGAGCACTGTGCTGAATGATAAGACGAAAAACCTTATCGAGGTAAATTAATGTCTTAATGCTACTGGGTCTGAAGATTAGTCAGCTTATATGACCACAGCAGGCAGATGTAATGATAAGATGATAAAGCTGCTTGGAGTTCACACCAATGTTACTCATTTACCCCCATTGGTGGGGTCTTTTACCTAGTACAAGGCACCTCCAATTTAACGTCTCATCAGAATGACATCCAGCAGCTGGGATGTAGCTCTTGAAGAGCACTCGGGCCAGGGATTAAACCCGGGACCTTCAGCAGAGCTGGCCAATGTGGAATTGGTGGATACCTTAACCATTAAGCCATCCAGTAGCTGCTTAACTGTAAGAATCATTGCGTGAAGTTTCAAAATGTAGGGCTCAGTATATTGGTAAACAGTAGCAGCTATAACCACAAGAAACAGCTACAACAAATTACGGTCAAGATAAATCTGCATGATGGTACATGGCCAAATTAGCTACGTGCGTTTTCCATGCGTTTGGATAAACGCATGGAAAACGCATGGTTTTCACCTCATTTTAATTAGGCAAATACCATGCGTTTTCCATGCGTTTATCCTTCTCATGGAAAACGCACATAGCACATTTGGCCATGTAAAGGTAGTGCAGGGAGTGGCTTTGAACTCCACATCCACAGTCACTGTAGAAGATATACTGCCTTCCCACCAAATTAAATTTGTCTTTTTTTTCCTCTTTACTTTTTCTATTCGTGTGATGGGAAATTTATTGAGAAAGATGTTCAGTTATATTCTATGGGACTGACAGCTTACAACTGACACGGAGGTCTCATGAATTTTTAACACTTTTTTGAAGCAAAACACTGAAATTTGTATTTAAAAAATTGACATTAAAAAATTGTGGACTTTTACTGAGTCTGAAGTCACATATTGTAGCCCATACAGTCTTTTAGCAGCTTTGGATTAAATATGGAAAAATGATAAAGAAAAAGTGCTGAGAAGCTACAGTGTGAAAAACACATTTAATGCTTCAAAAGTTTGTGTTACCATGACAACTGACACCTTAAGTTTGCTAAGAAAAATGAAACTGACATTTTCATTCATTTTGAGTTATGGGGCATGTTTGATCTGTCTGAAAGAAGTTTTTGAAAAACTTCAGCTTATTACACCAAGCTTTTAAAATAACTTTACTTCAAATCTATAAGCCATTCACAAGAAATATTCTGAAACTTCAAAGGAAATTACCAAACTTTTTAGAATTCAGATTTTTGGTTAGATCCATATGTTAACATACATTACAATTACAGACATTTCTCAATAATTAGAATGTCAAGAATTAACATCAACACATAAATTTCTACCATTAAAAAGTTATCTAGAGTTGCAATTAGCTGGATAGAATGCGGTTTTTTGAGGTGGCAACAAGTTCTAAAGATAAGAGTTATTGGTGGTGGTGGGTGGAATAGGGCTTTCTGTATTTCTGCACCTGATGGGCTAACTAGGACAGGCAGGGACCATGGCAATGAAGTGCTCTAGGTAGTCAACGGAGTAAATTTGTATGACAAGTTGTCAGTGGCAGAAACAATGATGAGATGATAATACTTAAAGTCTACCCAAAGCAGATACGTGGCCTAATGTTTAAGGCATTCACCAATTCCACATTGGCCAGCTCTGCCGAAGGTCCCTCCAGACCCAGGTTCGATCCCAGGTACTCTACATGAGTTACTGCCAGGCAGTGGATATCGATCCCATGAGACATTGAACTGGAGGTGCCTTGTACTGGGTGTCTATGCTGAGGCAAGTAAAAGATCCCACCCATGGGGTTAATGTGTAACATGGTGTGGACTCCAGGCAGCCTGATCATCTATCTCATCAGCTGACTGACATTGAGACCAGTAGCCCGGAGTCATTATCAATGCCACATATTAACCCATGGTAGTAGCTGTCATGAAGGGATGACTTTCAATGATTCAGCTATGGATAAAACTCAGGACCATAAGGTAAGTCAGGCAGCCTGATCATCTATCTCATCAGCTGACTGACATTGAGACCAGTAGCCCGGAGTCATTATCAATGCCACATATTAACCCATGGTAGTAGCTGTCATGAAGGGATGACTTTCAATGATTCAGCTATGGATAAAACTCAGGACCATAAGGTAAGTCAGGCAGCCTGATCATCTATCTCATCAGCTGACTGACATTGAGACCAGTAGCCCGGAGTCATTATCAATGCCACATATTAACCCATGGTAGTAGCTGTCATGAAGGGATGACTTTCAATGATTCAGCTATGGATAAAACTCAGGACCATAAGGTAAGTACCACCTTAACCATTAAACTAACAAAAATAAAAGATTAAATTAAACAATGAAATTTTGAAAATGGTTATACTCCTCAATAACACAATGACACTACATGATATCATTCATATTTTGACAAACAACATTACTGTTTTTAGCAAACAATTCATAACACTACCCCAGCAGCAGCCACCCAGTGGAGGGTTTAGGAACTAGATGGGGGTGGTGAGCATGCTGGCACCTGGCTGCTGGAGACCATTGGGGGGGGGGGGGCAAGTTTTGGAGGCCATTTGCATTCAGAGAACTCAGTGGGTAAGGGAACGTACATGTCCAAGCTGCTGCTCAGTTTTGGTGTTGAAGCAACTTTGAGCAGGATTTTTTGACTGAGCCTTTTTCTAGGGTTGTTTACCTTCTTCCCATGATGCAATGCAACTGGGGGTGTTAACCATACCCTCATACGGATAGGGTGAATACTGTTTGTTTTTGGATTACAACTAAGTTGGATATTGAACTTAAACAAAGTTTGGATGTACCCGACTATGACATGGTAAGTTAAAAGTAATCATACTGAAATAAAAATTATCTAACATTAAATTTGGAAATTAAAAAGGTTTTACTTTAATAGGGTCTCATGTCTATGTCTCAATGCTACTGGGTCTGAAGTTTAGTCAGCTTATATGACCAGCTGCCAGAGGCCGACGTAATGATGAGATGATAAGGGCATATTTTACTTGCCTCAGCATAGAAACCATAATAATTCCAGCAATGATGCAATTTTGAGTGTGGACATCTTTTTGGAGGGGGTGGGGGGGGGGGGGAGGGATTAATCTTCTTGACCCACGATAAAAATTAAAATTTAAAATCTTAGGTCACCAAAGATTTGTTTCTGCACCCCTTCCAATTATTAACACCAGTAAACACCAATAAGTCAGAACACTCTTAAAATTATATTTTCTATAGTGAAGTTTCACTTTAACTATGTGTGTATTTTGTCACGTCATAAAAATAACATTTGAACCAATAAATCACATAAAATATAACCATTTTTAAAGAAAAGTAAAGTACAAATACACAACGATACAATTGATATATTTTTCAGCAGTATTCCGCTTGTCCCGCACTTAAAAATAACACTACAGCCGTATAACTTGGCCAGTAAAATGAGCAAATCTTTTCATTTTTAGTCATATCAAATTCCCATTTAGCTTTAAAATGTTTATGTCTGGCTAGTAATTTCTGAAGTATAACGACTGCATGATTGACAGTAACAGCGTATACAAGTTTTTAAGGTGGGAAAAAGTTGAATGGTTTGCATAAAAAGAAATGAGTCTTTCATATGTTGTGGTTTGCAAACTATGCATGTGCGTCACTGCTTAATGTGGGAAAGAAAGAAATATAGAAAGAAAACGAGAAAACAGGAAAACCAGAAAGAAAGTGAGAAAGAAAAGAGAGGAAATAGAGAAAGATAGATGGAATGAAAGAAGGAAAGAATGATAGATGACACAAAGAAAGAAAGGAAGGAGGAAAAGATAGATAGATAGATAGATAGATAGATAGATACAGAAAGAAAGATAGATATATAGGTAGATAGACAGATAGATAGACAGATAGACAGACAGATAGACAGATAGATAGACAGATACAGATAGATAGATAGATAGATAGATAGATAGGTAGATAGACAGATACAGAAAGAAAGATAGATAGATAGATAGATAGGTAGATAGACAGATAGATAGACAGATAGACAGACAGATAGACAGACAGATAGATAGACAGATAGATAGATAGATAGACAGATAGATAGATAGATAGACAGATAGGTAGATAGACAGATAGATAAATAGATAGATAGACAGATAGATAGACAGATAGATAGACAGATAGATAGACAGATAGATAGATAGACAGATAGATAGGTAGATAGACAGATAGATAAATAGATAGATAGATAGATAAAAGATTGAACTGTACATGCAAGTGCCAAAATATGTTCTTCAAAGGATTAATACCCATATTAGTTGAAGCTTCAACTAAACAACTAAATCAAGGTTCTAGTTAGTTTCTAACATTTGTTTTTAGTGTACACAACTCTTGACCAGATTCAGAAACTAATGCCAATTTATAAATCCATTCCGATACCCTAGACCAAAGTCACCCCCAGCTGAGGGGTGTTTGTACCAGGCCCCTTCGGGGTGAAACTCCAGAAATCAAAGTTTGGGTAGCTCATATTTCTGAAGTACATGCATTGAAGTAGCAGATACTGAAGGATCAAATAGTATGTGCCATTAAATGGAATGGTTCTACATTTAGCAAAACAATGGATTCATATCGAGAAAATATCACGTTTCTATTCTGTTTAATCCCCATGTCAGGGCTCCAGAGGCATTGTCTCAAAGCTACTGGGTCTGAAGTTTAGTCAGCTTATTGACCAGCTGTAGGCAAACATAATGATGAGATGATAACGCTACTTGGAAGCCGCGCCATGTTAAGATGCCGGAGCAAAGACACCGAGTAATAGGCACCTCTAATTTAACGTCTCACGCGATCGACATCCAGCTGAGATGGGAATTGAAACCAGGACATTCAGCAATTAGGCAATTAGACCACCAAGATATTTTAAATTGTAGGTGGGGTGGTCATGAATTAATTTCTGGTATATTCCAAGGACTGTTTGAAGATAGTTTAATGGACAAACACAACAAATTCATGAACTGACGACATATAGTTTTCCAATACCTAGCAAAATTTGGGGGCGGGGGAGTTATAATTTTTATCAAAAAAAGCAAATAGATTTTTTTTTACAAAACAGTCAAAATATACATCCAGGAGGCCACCCATGCTATGTAACTTAAAAACCTCTTCAAATAACAATTAAGGTTATTCAACGTGGCAGGGATGTGCTCAAACACAACAAATCAGCTTCCCGTGAAAGTTTTTCTTGACGAAAGAAAAACATAAAGAAATTGGAGATTGTCTAGATTCATTCCCTTTAATTTCTTTTGACACCAGCACTGTCAAGTCGTTCCCTGCAGACGATTATATTCCTTTTTAAATGTAAATAAACACCAGGGGGCCACCTAGAGCGACCTCTTGCGGAGATGACACATGTTAGTATTTGTCTAGTCAGTTCGCAACAGTGTGAACGACTTTTGGGTGGTCTCAATGCACGAAAAATATCTCTAGTACACGTAGGTAGGACAGACTACACAAAAAAAACCCCACTAGAATCAAGTTTCGACCTTTCATAGTATTCTAATATCACGTGTCATTATTGATGTCAGACTACTTGACCTTGGCCTTAAGTAGTAGGTCACCTAAGATCAAGGTCAAATCTGTTGGTGGTATCTTAATACACGTTTGATTGGAATGTCATGTACTTAACAGAACTAAATGTCAAACATGCATATGCATTTCATATTTAGAAAGACTCACAGTATAGAACCAAATTTAAGTACATATTTAAGGATATCTGTATAACTTCCTAGAATTCCATCATATTTGCCATACCAAATTTCAAGCTTTGATCACTTATATTTATATTATCCAATTAAGATTGACACTTATAGTCTTAGCTGTTAGTGTCTCTGCAGAGGCAAGTAAAAGAAACCACTCATTATTTAACCCTCGTTAGTGGCAAGAACTTAGATGACTAAATTTCCATCTATCTATCTATCTATCTATCCATCTATCTATCCATCTATTCGATCAATCTATCTATCTATATATCTATCTATCTATCTATCCATCTATCTATCTATCAATCTACCTATCTACCTATCTATCCATCTATCCATCTATCTATCTATCTATCCATCTATCCATCTATCAATCTATCAATTAAGGCATGAATTAAACTCACAACAGTTCTAACGACATAAAGCACCCTAACCACTAGACCAACTGCTCTATAACTCCCCAATATTTCCCCACATTCACTCTGCTATGTATTTACCATACTTCGGTTATCTCATTGCACATGTCTTGCATAATGGCCACAGGGAAGGGTAATACTTCTAGCCTACTTTGTTTCTGTTATCAGAACTTACAGAAGTGACTTTTTTAGACTTCAGGTGAAACGGTACTCATTTTAGAGAAAATAACTTTTAAATTACAGTGGAACTTCAATACTAAGACTGCCAAAATTTTGATTCCAGTATATTGCTACCTTTGCATTTTACCACTTCACTATTAAGACCACCTCACTATTAAGACCACCTCACTATTAAGACCACTTCACTATTCAGACCACCTCACTATTAAGACCACTTCACTATTCAGACCACCTCACTATTAAGACCACCTCACTATTAAGACAACCTCGCCATTTGAGACCGCCTCACTACTAAGACTATCTCACTATTAAGACCATATCACTATTAAGACCAACTCACTATTAAGACCATCTCACTATTAAGACAACTTCACTATTAAGACCATCTCATTATTCATTATAAAGACTACCTCACCATTATGACCAGCATAATTTCAGCATAATTTAATGGTGACGTTCCACTATTTTAACATGGAACGTCAAAGTTTCAAATAACCTTTTGGCTGAATAAGGAATTCAATAACAGATGTTAAAACAATATGATGAATTATGGCATAGATCTTTTTAATATTTGACTTACGTTATTTTTATGTTGCTCATACGTTATTTTGCAAACATTCAGTTTACACACAATGCACTGTAGCTTAAGTTAACCTGAGGATGTGTACACACACCACTTATAAAAAATACGACAATAGGATATAACAATGGCATTGTAATTTATATTCCTGACGTCATCAGTAACCTAGGGGGAGCCACATACATTTTATCACGTGACAATGGAACTTCACCTCAAAATCAAGAAGGACGTTTTGTTGAAGTTCATAAACAAAAAACTGGAAGGTGAACATGACTGGAATGTTTACTGTTTGAACATTTAGTATAAAAAATAAATAAAATTAAACATGAGAAGATGTCAATGTCACTGAAGCTTAGTCAGCTTATATGACCAGCTGCCAGAAGCAGACGTAATGATGAGATGATAAAAATGTATAGCAAGTCTTATAAGTCGGTTGGTCGGTCTTTCGGTCAGTCGGTCGCTTGCTTGCATCTCATTTTGAAAAAGTATAAACAGAAGACAATTTAATCTCATCTCATCTCATCCCTCAAAATCTTTTCTTGTCTCACCTCATCTTTTCTCATGATTCATTTTCACCTATTTTAATAGCTGAAACGGTAAAACCAAAAAAACACCAGTAGATCCCACCTAAATAATGTTAATCTAATCTAATCTCTTCTCATCTCTTCTTATCTAATCTCTTCCCATCTCTGCTTATCTCATAACATTTTTCACAAACTTTTTTACAAAAAGATGAAACACCAATTCACATGATAATCCAATTGGTCAGGTAGCTGGATCTAATCCTATCTCATCTAAACTTATCTTATTTAATCTAATCTCATTGTGTCTAATACCATTTAATCGCATCTAATTCAATCTGATATCTAATCTAATCTAATCCCTTCTTATCTCATAACATTTTAACATGCACACTATGCAGATGGATCCTATTTTAACCCAACTGGTCAGGTGCTAAGTGAGGGTAGCTACCTGATGCCCGCCTCACCCCTTTCTTACAGTTAGTTATTCTAACTGATCCACGGAAGGGGTATTTACCCCCAAACGCCAGCAAATTTACCCTTTTTACCTGCGGGGCAATTTGGCTTTCTTATATTTTGTAACTACAGCTGTTGAGCCAGTGGAAACATAGTGTAAGAAAACAGCATCCCTTCTTGTGGGTATGTTAAGTTTTCCACAATATTATTCTAACCGGGAGATGTGGATCATATGGGAAGCATGTGTAACAATAGCTGGTAAGAGGGATGATGTACCGGAACTGAATTTCAGAGTAAGATGTCAGTCACAGGTATAAAAGAGAGATACTTCTTTTTCTTTCTTTTTTTAGATTTTAGTCATATTAGTCACTTTTTCATTTTGTGGCAGTAATTAGGTATGTAAAATCTCCACTTCAGCTATCCATAAACACAGTTTGTCATTTAATATAAAGACTCTTTACTTATATTGGATAGGAAACTGCTAATTCCATATTGTCAAGTTCTGCAGAAGTTTAATCCCGGCCCGGGCACTCTTCATGAGCTACATCCCAGCTGGGTGTCGATTGCATGAGATGTTAAACTGGAGGTGCCTTGTACTCGGTGTCCATGCTAAGGCAAGTAAAAGACCCCATCCATGGTGTAAATGTGTAACGTGGTGTGGATCCAACCTAATCATCTCATCGTTACATCTGCTTGCTGTCAGTGCTGTGGTCATAAAAAAACTAACTCAGCTTCAGAGTTCAGACCTAGCCGCATTGAGACATTGTACACTGAGTTGCAGCTCTTCAAAATATAATAAAAGTCAAGAACACTAAACGGTCTTGTTGCTAGGGTAGACAGAACACTATCATTATTAGACCATCAAGATCATCTGTTATGTTACTTCTAGCATCACCTGGCAACACTAATCAAAAGTTTCCCTCATTTTCTTCAATTAGGATCCTTTTGAAGTGATCTAATGATGTTTACAGACCAACAGCAGGAAAGATATGGGTTACTTCTGTTCAGTGCTACCGACCTATTAAGACCACCACTAGTGCCAACAATGTGACCATCCAAAATACAGTTGTCTCAATAGCTAGGTGGTCTTAATACTGAAGTTTCAATGTCTCAATGCTACTGGGTCTGAAGCTTAGTCAGCTTATATGACCAGCTGGCAGTCAGAAATAATGATGAAATGATAAAGCTGCTTGGAGTCCACACCACGTTACACATTTACCCCATGGGTGGGGTCTTTTACTTGCCTTAGCATGGACACCGAGTACAAGGCACCTCCAATCTAACGTCTCATGTGATCCGACATCCAGCGGCTGGGATGTAGCTCATGAACTTGAAGAGTGCCTAGCTGGGGATTAAACCCGAGACCTTTAGCAGAGCTGGCTAATATATGCAAGATTATTGTTGGATCCTGAGTTCAGGGGACTTTAATTCGATGCACTAATTAAACTCTCTATTTTACAAAAAATCTATTTTACATTGCAAAATATTTTATGCAAACCAGAGCTTTGTATTTATCTACGACCCAGTAACTGCAAAACAGGACACCCAGTGGACCTCCACTGGCCACATGCCTTTGCACAAACTTTCATGTAACAGACGTAATTCACATGTAACCATAGAAACATGTTATAATTGTTAACATGTAACATTCCCTAAAAACGAAAACAATACTAGGATCCAGTTGCTTGGCAACTGCATTGTGTAAACTGTTAAATGCGCGTAACATAAACTTGTGACGTCATAAGAATCTGTGCACAATGGAATGCCATCTTAACAAGTAACCTCATTATTAAGGCCAATTCACTATAAGAATCACAAAATGTCCCTGTACAACTGATGATAAATATATAGATAGATAAATTGATGGATAAATAAATAGATCAATAGATATCTCGACTGATAGATAGATCGACAGCCAGATAGATAGATCAACAGATGGAAAGACAAATAGATTGATAGATTGATAGATAGATAGACAGGTAGATAGACAGATAGATAGACAGATAGATGATATATAGATATGGAGTGCAACCCTCTAAGGCAAGTTCTTGCCGTTCACACAGTTGCTTTAATTGTGGGGTGACCTTAATTCTTCAAAGGGGTAAAACTGTTTAACAGCCCTGGGGCACACCTGTGCAGTAAAGGTTGACCAGAACTGACCCATCAAAAGACCCGAAGTGCCCACTAAGTTCTGACAGGCCCATCTCAAAGCTGAGCATCTCTGCATGCAGCAATGGCTCATTCCCTGCTAGAGTCATTACTCAACTTACAGCAGGTGTCAAAACATTGCCTCAGCATAGGTGCAACCTTCCAGGGGAGATAATTGTCAGTGAAAATGGGCTGCAGTGCAAGTGGGCAGCAGTAGAAGTGGGCAGCAATCCCTAGGAATATAGAATGAATTGCTAGTTCAATATGTTTAACCATGTCTCCAGATAACTTCAATGAGTTAGATATGCATCAGTATGCTGAGGCAAGTAAAATACCCCATCCATGGGGTAAATGTGTAATGTTTAACATTGTGTGGACGCCAAGCAACGTTATCACCTCATCACTACGTCTGCCTGCAGCTGGTCATAGAATCATGTACAAAATATGTGGAAGCTGGCTAAACTTCAGACTCAGTAGCACCGAGACATTGAAACATCAAAGTGTTACTTGGATATTTTGCTAAAAACGAAAGTTCTCGGTTGATCCAATCACACCTTAGTCATAAGAAGAAATATAATATATGTTAACCTCATAATACATAGTTTAAGGTCACATGATGAATGCTTAAAAAGTCACTACAAAGATCAGTACTAATCATTATTATTTTCATTATTATTATTACTCCCTCCTTTCTATTTTTTTTACTAACTTATACTATTATTATTTTTTTTTTTTATCCAGTATTATAATATTAATATTGTATCAATTTAAGGTGGCCCCTAACACAACCCACTGAGGTTCTTTGGGGTCTCCTGGCAAGTTTAACACTTATAGAATATATGTAATACTTTTAAATTGATCATGCCAAAAATAATAAAATATCATGCTGTATTCTTGTTTAATTGCCAAATAAATTATTTTCAATTCAATTAATACAACAGTGAATTAAGCACTAGTAAAGGCCTTAATTGCCAGATAGACCCACTAATGTGCAAAGCATCAAGCCTAACTCACAATATTTAATATATTTCATTTTGTATTTCCAGAGATTGGACCTAGCTGGTTCTGAATGCCACCAGGATGCAGGCCGTGGCCTTGAGGTCACAGAAGTCAAGGAGAGGTCACATTGAAGTCAAGGTCACCTTAGAGGTCAAGTCCCAACCGTCTACCACCAGCAGTCTACAACCAGACTGAAGAGAAACATGTACTCTTGGAAATTTGTTGTATTTTTACTACAAGTATTATTAACAGTTACATAACATTGCAATATGGACTGATATATTGCAACATAGGATGACAGAGCAGCACTATTGGAAATTGGTTGTATTAGCAGTGGTAAGGATTACTGAGGTATATAAACACAATTGCAATATTGACTAATATATTGATTGCAATTAGTGACTTTGCTCTGTTGATTTGTTGAGATTGGTCCATAATTGGAAAACAGTGTACATATCAGCACTAGGGATACATTGTATCTCGAGATCTGGGCTGGTGAAATGGATGATTTGTCATAGGAATGTTAATTTAAAAGTCTAATTGACTGTCATATCTGAATCATTTTATGATGAATTAACTCGAGTTAACACTATTACTCCACATGAAAATGTGATGAACACATTTACCAACAGGCCAAAGATGCCTTTAATGTACACGGCATTTGTTTAATCATGGAATTCTGAAATATCCGACCATCAGCCATGTTAGCAAAGGACTTGTGGATTCAAGTTTCGTGTTTGTTTCTTCTGACTGACTTGGCCTGGTTGGCTGGAGCAGCTCCAAAGGTCAAGGTCAAGCAGCACAAAGTAATGACGTCACCAGTTCCTGTGGACCCATGTCCTCATCCTTGTGTATGCCAATTGGGAGAAGCGTATTGTGACGGGAGTAGCATTGACGTGATCCCGTTAGGATTACCGGAAGGTTTGACCAAAGTGAATTTCATGGATAATCACATTAAAAGGATTACCAAAAAACACATCGGTCACCTGCGATATCTAAAGTCGCTCAATTTCAGAAGAAATCAAGTCGATAATGTGGAATCAGGAGTGTTTGAGCACATGAATCAACTGCAAGCTTTAACTTTCCGAGAGAATTATATAAAGCGAGTAAACCGTTTGACCTTTCAAGGATTAAACAATTTGGAGTTTTTGTCTTTTCGATCGAATAAGTTGAAGTCAATCGAAGGCGCTTTTCAAGACCTGCACCATCTAAAATTGTTGAGTTTGGGAGAAAACAAAATCAGTCACATCTCCGGCAAGACTTTCACTGGAAATGGTAGGCTACAATATTTGGATATGCACAATAACAGTATTACTTTCATCAACAAAAATGCCTTCGTGAACCTGCACATGTTGAAGTACTTGATATTACGAGATAATCCAATCAAACTTGTGGATTTAAATTTCAAGAAAAACTTCCACCTTGAACTATTGGATTTTACCAACTGCGAACTTCAAGAGATGATCCAGGGATTACCGACAAGTATGCGAGACTTACGAGTTGCAGAGAACAACATCAAAACGTTAACGCCGAGAGATTTCCAGAAAACTCGTAAGATTAGACTACTCGTGCTAAGTGGAAACAATTTACAGCACATTTACAATGACACTTTTAAACCTTTACGATTTTTGGATGAGTTGGAGATAAGCAACAATAGTCTCAGCATTTTGCCGCAGAAGTTACCGAAAACTTTACGCAAATTAACGTGTGCCAATAACTCACTAACTCATATCCATGAGGATGATTTCCAAGATAATGTGAACATTGAACACTTAAGTCTGAAACAGAATCAGATACAGGAAGTGGACATGAATGCATTTAAAGGGTTAGTCAAGTTAAAAACCCTAGATTTAAGCAGAAATAACATCGGTGTGCTCCAACCAGCTCTATTCGAACAAGCTCGGAAGCTAGAGTTACTGGATCTATCCTTTAATCCCATCACAGCAGTGGAGCATAACTGTTTCTTGGGATTAGACAATCTTCACATATTAGAAATGTCTTCCGTTGACGCAGGACAAAACTTTCAACCGGCCGTGTTCAAGGACACTACGCACCTGCTGTATCTCGATTTGAGCAACAGTTCGAACGTTGCTCGTCATCTGGCAGAGAATCCGTACATCTTGAATTACATCTCATCAGTTGAAGACTTGAACCTGATGTATAATTCTCTATACTCACTACCCGAAAGTTTCGCTCGAAACTTGCCAAATTTACGGTCGTTAAAACTCATTGGCAATCCCTGGCATTGCGATGCTTCCATATATTGGATGACAAACTGGTTGAAAAACAATTCTGTGAACTTCTTTGAGGCTGATTCAATTCTCTGCGCCTCTCCCCCTAAACTTCAAGGTCGTCGGGTCGACAGTTTGACCTTGAGGGAATTACCGACTGTGGCGCCGCCTCTCGTTGACTTCATACCCACAATTGAGATTATTCAAATCAACTTCCATCACAATGAGACTTTCAAACCATACAGAAATAACCCCGGCCCAAAGAAGCCAAACGAGCCATTGAAAGAGTTCACCTACGAACAATCAGAAGACTTTGTAGCGAAACATCCGAAACCGACACTACCATCGAGCAGATTTAGCAAAACAAGCAGTGAAGGACTGCTGCCCAAGAAAAACAAAACCCCCACTCGGCAAACAATGACCACAACTCAACTGACCACAGCTACCCCTAAGCATAAACAAACAACCGTGAGGAAAGTATCTACAGAAACTGTTACTACACAACATATTTCCACAGCGAGACTGACCCAAGGAGTAACGCAAGGGGCTACACTAAAACCAGATGTTGCACTGCAGACAACACCTGTAATTTCAACTGCTGAGCAAATTACACCAACACCAGAAATTACACAAGCATTAACTACAGATTTGAGTACCTCTCAGTCAACACCATCTACATCATTTTCAGAAGAACCAAAATCGACCGATATCATCTACACAACATCTTCATCACCAGTCATATCAACTACACAGACATCAACACAAGATGCCACAACAGCTAAAACAACAGCATTGATGGACAGTCCAACAACACTGTCAAAACATGACACAACATCCGCACTAAAATATGCATCAACACCAATTAGTACATCACAGACAACACAGACATCCACTGAACATAAGGATATTGAACACACAAGTCCAGAAACATCATTCAAAGTAAAAACACAATACACATCAGTGGCACCATCAATTGAGAAGACTTCTACATCCAGCACAAAAACAACACCTACAAAACCACCTTCTTCACCAAAATTCAATTTAATGGTGACAAAATTAAGGGCAACGCAGAGTTCAACAGAGACCACTGAAAGCACAACTACATCGCAGACAACAACACAACACCCCACAACAACCAAATCTACAACACCAGCAACAACATCGGACACCACACCACATGAATCTAGAGTGACATCAGCTACCACAAAACCAGACATCACCACAACATCAAAAGCGATTACAGAAATGATCACCAGAAGCACAGATCATTACACGACTGACACAACAACTAAAGACAGGACGTTGGCCACAACAGAACACACAACAGTAGTGAAACCTTATGAAACAAAACATCATAAGCCACATATTCACACGTTAAACACTACTCGAACATTGGCAAATACCAGCACCGCAAAACAGCACAAGAAGACAAGGAAGGATGAAAATGAACCCACAATTGCCAGGATCACCATTCGGAGATTCACCCAAGCTCCTCCGAAAATATATTGGGCGACTACGGCCAATCCGCCTGTTACGGCTAAACCCTCAGAACGAACAACAGAGCAAGAGCTGGCTTCAGAGACTCTGATTCCATACAAGGAACGTCACCATGTAAACGATAACATTGACGATACAAGAACATATGACATTGTGGACCAACCACCAGATGATAATGGAATGAACCGTCGACCGTTCAGCCGAAATGAGCCTTTTGATAAACTTGAACCTATTCATCGCATCCGTCACCAAGGCAACCGCAACCATGGTCACCGTAACCATGGGAAACCGCATGCAAACAAACCCTTCCAAGGTACCCAGTTATGGTGGTCAAACAGTGATGCTGGTCCATTCTCAAGTTTGAACAACGAGAAGTTCTCTAATGTTAAAAACCACGGCAGAGAAACTCAAAAGACTCATCCTGATATCAATGACAACGGAGAGAACTACGATAATCCTTGGCATACAAAAACAAGAGGACATAGTAGTGAACAAACTAATCATGACGTCAATAATAAGAACCACAACGCCCCCTGGAGTATTAACAGAGAGCCCAGTGGCGGCCCCTGGGGGAATAATAGAGGACACACTGGTGCCTCCAGGAGTAATTCAAGGTCACACACCTATGCTTTTACTTTTGGAGAAATAGATAGAGCAGGCTCTCTCTCTCAAGAAATTGATGACCCTAGTTCTGGTGAATATGACATTTTCTAACAAAATGTTTCTGCACAATTGTCTTGCTATGTTGCTGAATGATTGTCGCATAGCATTTTCATGGTACAGTCGATTGGTTGTACCATTATACTGTGTCACCATGCTACTAACATTTTGCCTTAATCTTTTTAAACAAGTTGTAAAATATCATGATGCTCATCTAATCGCAAAATACAATGCGTATCAAAAAACGTTTGTATTGCTTCAGTAATCTAATGAGGTACTGGTTATCGAAAATACAGATGTAATTTATACGGGTTTTGATGCATTAAATAATAAAACATATTCACATGATGTGTTTCTATCTATCTGAAGTAGATCAATTGAATACTTTTTGAGACAACACTACAGTCGCACATGAAAAAAAGCTTCTATGTATTGGTAGTAAAAGAACACTTGACTTCAGATTAGCTGACTTAAGGAATGTAAATCACTGCAGCAAAAAAATCTGCAGTAGCTTCTGGTTGCTAATAAATTCGCATTGCTAAGAATTGCAGTGCAGTAACCGTGAAATAGAATGCCAAAATGTAACAAAGCAAAGGGGTAACTCTTTGTTACTGAAGTACAGTGTATACTGATATATCTACATTCAGAAGTAAAACATTCAGAAATAAAACATGCAGACAAACTTTACTTGGCACTTGCTTGTTTGGTCGGTCAGTTCAAACAATTAATTCAATATGGCTACCTACCTATTTATCTATCCATCTATCTATCTAACTATCTATCCATCTATCCATCTATCTATCTAACTATCTATCTATCTATCTATCTATCTATCCATCTATCTATCTATCTATCCATCTATCTATCTATCTAACTATCTACCTATCCATCTATCTATCTATCTATCTATCTATCTAACTATCTATCTATCCATCTATCTATCTACCTACTTACCTATCTGCTTTACCTCATGAGCTCTATCTTTTTATCTATTTATCTATCTATCCATTATCCATCTATGTCTCTGTCTCATGAGGCTCATCCACCTTACAAAATCAGCATTTTTTTCCACACAAAACTCAGATTTACCACATCCAACCTCACAATACTCCATCTACAGCTAGTACAACAGCTTAAGAACCCCCATCTTCCCATTTCTGCACTCACTTAGCGGGTAGTCTTACATCAAAATCACCTGTCAGGGCAATCCTCGAGTTTCTCATTTCATGTTTTCGGTCGTTTCTCATGTTTGCAATTCTCAGGGAATCTCTGAGATTTTTTTTTGAGCAGTAAGAATAGTTCTGTGTTTTTCTATGGTTGAATGTAGTTAATTGTGCTGTCAGTTGTGAAATGTTACTGTTGTTGTTGGGATAAAGCACTTCTATGGTGGTTTGTCTGTTTGTCTAGCTGATATTATGTTTAAATGTCTGTCTTTCTTCATGTCATCATATTCTATAGGCCTAAGTTGGGCCCACCCTTGTATTTGTATGTGGTGGTGGTGGATTAGAGCTTTACGTCCTGTATTTCTGCACCTGATGAGCTGGTAGGGACCATGGCAATGAGACGAAGGATGAAACAGCCATCCAACTTAAGGGTCGTCCGGGAATTGAACCCGGGACCCAGTGGTTGAAAGCCCAGCAAGATGTGATAAGATGAAATGAGATATGGAGAGATGAGATATTATGAAATAAGGTGAGGTGAGGTGAGATGCAATTAGTTGAGATGAGACACAGTGAAATTTGATAAGGTGAGATGAGATAAAGTGAGATAAGATTGGATCAGATCAATGTTAAATTGTGTTTTTCTGACCGCCAATTCAGATTAATCAAGATCATCAACGTCAGGATTTATCTTCAAAACAATTTTTCTGGGAATCTTTCAGAGATTCATTCTCTCTGCTCTCTTTTTCTCTCTCAAAGAATCTGCTGACGTATACTACAATATTGTATCTATGCACCTTTTTGCTTTACGGGCGCCTAGGAGGTGTGTACGAGGCTTGTTATTAAGAAGGGTTGACAGTAACTCTCTACAAATCTGCTTCTAATAAAAACAACCTGAGGGATTTTTTGCCTCTGAATATTCTCAGACTCTGGGACTGTAGGACTACACTCTTTGACTCAGAAACATAAACGAGTCATTCTTACATGAAACTGTAGCCTAATCCTTAACATGGAGTCAATTCCAACATTTTACAGCAGCTGCCAAGTTACAATATGACATTGTATTTCCTCTCACTAAACAGCTAAAATAATATTGCATTTAATTGTAATCTTATATTCTCCACTCAGCTGGATGGTTGCAGTGTATGTTGGATGGTTGCAGTGTATGTTGGATGGCTGCAGTGTATGTTGGATGGCTGCAGTGTATGTTGGATGGTTGCAGTGTATGTTGGATGGCTGCAGTGTATGTTGGATGGTTGCAGTGTATGTTGGATGGTTGCAATGTATGTTGGATGGCTGCAGTGTATGTTGGGATGGTTGCAGTGTATGTTGGTTGGCTGCAGTGTATGTTGGATGGCTGCAGTGTATGTTGGATGGTTGCAGTGTATGTTGGATGGCTGCAGTGTATGTTGGATGGCTGCAGTATGTTGGATGGCTGCAGTGTATGTTGGATGGCTGCAGTGTATGTTGGATGGTTGCAGTGTATGTTGGATGGCTAAAGTGTACCTTGTACAATGAGTATAATTTTCTCATCACACAAAACTCTAGCTGGACTCCTCGCTGTCCACTATTGTTGTAATGTTCTTAAAACGATCGACTTTCCAACATTTCATTCGACACCTGACTTCAGATTAGCTGACTTGAGGAATGTAAATCACTGCAGCAAACCAATCTGCAGTAACTTCTGGTTGCTAATAAATTCAAATTGCTAAGAATTGCAGTGCAGTAACTGTGAAATAGAATGCCAAAATGTAACAAAACAAAGGGGCAACTTTTCGTTACTGATGTAAAGTAGCTTGAATTTTCTAGATTTTATATATTTCTTTAGTTAGTACAGTCATGAAGTTAAATAAATAAGCATTTAATAGAGCTGGCTACCTATCTATCAGTCAGTTATCAGGTTTCTAACACTCTAACACCCCCATAAACCAGTTAATTTCAACCACAGCACCATATCTGCATTTGTGCAAATTAATTTTAATTCACAAGTTTCTACCAAATTTGCCACTTACGTGTGAAATAGAATACAACTCTGCCTTGCACAGAAATTGCATTAAAAATTCTCTGAAAAAAATTTCCCGGGCTTTGAATTTCTGTCGAGTGAAATTCAATGCATCAAATAAGTCTAAACAGTTATTTTGTCAAAGCTGAAATAACTGCGACAAAAAAAAAGAGAGAAAGTGATATTGCAGGTGTACGTTAAATATATTCATTTTTAAAAGTAAAATGCACTAAAATGGGCAAAAAGTGTTAATAGATCAAATAAATAAATAAAAAAAACTGAAATAAATTTATTTCTGTAAGTTTACATTTTTGCTTTTTTGATTACAGGTAAATATCACACTAACTATGAGTCTGTTAAGTCGTAAGCCTGTTTATCTATTTTGTTGTCTTTCTTTCTCAGTTTCCCTGTCTGTCTGTCTATCTATCTGTCTGTCATTGTCACAAAACAGTAATGAAGTTCCAACCCATGGGGTAAATTTGTAACATTGGCTCCTTTCTCTCTCTCACCTCATCAATCGACCCTCGATAGGTGCAAGAACTTGCCTTAGAGAGTGGCACTTCACTTTCAATATCTATCTATCTATCTATCCATCATATATCTATCTATCTATCTATCTATCTATCCATCATATATCTATCTATCTATCTATCAATCTATCTTATTCTCAATGTTCCTATATATCTCGATCCTACTGAAGCATAGTCAGCTTATATGACCAGCTGTCAGAGCAGACGTAATGATGAGATGTTTATGCTGCTTGGAGTCCACACCATTCTCACACCCCCCTCCCCATGTCTCTTTGAAGCATTGTCACTCCATTTTTGTATCTTTTTGTGTAACTCTGGATTTTGTCACTATTTTGTTATTTTTAGTTTTTTTTTGTTTCCAGACACTCTAATCCCCCCTGGGGGGTTTTAGATTTAACACATGAACAACTTTAAGTGAAATAAAAATTTACTTAGGAACTGAACTCCCATGCAGGCCCACATCCATTTAGTAATTTTTATCTTCTTTTATTTTTTTATTAAGAAATTGATCTTATTTTCACTGCAATAGGTCGATGTCCTCAAGGAAGTTGAAATGCAGACTTATCCAAAATGTAAAAAGTTACTAAAAACAGAAAAGACACATTGACAGCTGTTTTTGAATCTACTGCTGGTGAACTGTTCGAACTAGAGTTACATGTACTTTGTGTCTGAAATTTAACTCTTTGGAAACTTTTGTGAACTTTTTCTAAAAGAAAATTGGGCAAAAATAACGTTTTTACTGTTAGTAGTTTAGAATTACTGATTTGCAAAACACAGCGAAGCTATTTTTCTCTCAAGTGAAGCTGAACTAACCAAATTGTAAATGTGTGTGGGTTTTCTGTCTGCCATCTTGTTGTATATCAAGCTCTGCCAACATCACAATTTACACCCTTGGCAGACCTGTTCAAGCATCAGTCTTTCTCAACTCACCAGGGAGTATAACCAAACTTAGTTGAGTCTTACATCTTAGTCAGATGGTAATCCGATCTTATGGACCAGACACCTGAAGCAAATGTAATGGTGAGATGGTACACATCCATGCCAAACTTGAGCCTTTCTCTATAAGGAATATTCAACCAGGGTTAACCTTTAAGGCTGAGGAGCTCACATCAGTACAATCAAAAATACAACCAAATCAGTTTCATGTTTAGTCATCTAAAGGACTAGATACTAGAGGTATGATTGAGTTGATAAACTCCCATGCCAAACTTGAGTCTTTCTCAACCCCTATGAGGAATATTCAACCAGGATCAGCCTCAAGTTAGTCATCTAATTGACTAACAGGCAGATGTAATGATGAGATGAAGACCCCTCTGATACTCTTGAGTCTATCTCAAATCATTATCATGAGGAATATTCTAAATAATTCAGCCAAGGTCAACCTTAGTCTCAAGAGTTCACACTAGTACCACCAATATCCTGTAGGAATCAACATGGAAGTTGTTTCCCATCACAACGTCTCCATTTAAAAATTTTTCATTTTCTTTTGAATTTTTTTGGAGGAAACACCGAAAAATACAACATCAGCAAGAATGAGTGAAACCATTTCGAAAGTGACAAACTTTCAAATAAAAACAAAAAGAACCCAGAAAAAGCCATTGAAATGGGAACAACCGGTCTCTTGTTTACAACCCTTAAGAGTTCAACGACCGGGCGTTGTTATGGTAACTTATGGAATCCTTTAAAGCAGACTGAACTGATTCAGTTTTTCAGTATCCAAATCATGATTAGTATTGATTATTGAATATACTTCATCAATTATTATATAAAGTAACAAAAAAACAAAAGAATATCACCACATGTAGGTAATATAAATGATGAATTTGCATAGTGCCAGAAAAGATTACTGCTAACCGGATTAAAGAAGCCTAGCTTGTAAATAGGAAGTTCTGAATACATGAGTTTTGAATTTCCTCTTAAAACCATTGTTGGTAGAGATTCGTTTGATTTATTCTGGTAGTTTATTCCAGAGCAAAATTAATGAGAATACTTGAGCACCAAATTTTGTTCCCAGACCCTGACTGAACCCACACAATTTTTGTCTTGGTTTCTTAGATTTATATTTTGGTAATAGAGTCTTTTCACTGAGCGGCCCTAAATAAAGCAAGACATGTTTTTCTTCTCCTCTTATTACTCATGTTGCTTTTCAGTCATAGTAGTTCATAACTAACTGATTCCATTAATATAATTTTCTCAAGGAAATAACAGAAATCAGCTTAATGATAAGATGTCAAATATACATTAAAATGCACTGTTGCTAGGATGCACTTTTCTTCAGCCAATCACAGTCAAGGGCGGGAACTTTTTCAGCCTATAGAATTGTAGTATTCTGCCATAGCCACCTTGTGGAAGTATATAGAACCTTCCGTGAAAATCCACTATTGGATACATAAAATGGTGCTTTGTTGCGGAGTGCTTTCCAAGTCATGTTGAATTCAATTAACTGTATCATATAAATGGAGAACCAGTGCAGTTCAACACCTTTTAGGTAACACCAATTAAAACCAACACCTGATCTCAAAGCAAAACTTGAAAGTAGACCTTATTTTATGCAAGTTCATTAAGCTGAGAACTCTACTAATTTATTTGCAATTTATTCGGAGAGTTTAGTTGATTTTTTTATCTGATCAGTTTGTTAATATCTTCTTTTGCAATCAATTACAGAAGGCAAATTATACTTTGAAATCACTAATTTGGGCAACATTATTATATTCATAAAACCAAAACAACAAATAACACCAAATAAGACAAAATATAGCACCACTTTCCACTACAAACACCAGAGGGCACTGGAGGCAAGCACCACTGCACAACAGCGACACCTGGTGCAAACCGAAACTAATCATAAAGCAGCCTTCCCCAGGATTTTAACCATAAAACAAAAATCATACCTTTAAATTAAAGTCAGAATTTAGACTAAGCAGCACGTCTCCCGTTATAATGGCAGGTGCCATCTGTAGTCAAATAAAAGTTATTAGTCTTTCAATCACAAACTTTCAAACTCATTCAGCTACATCAAGCTTCGTATATTAGTCATTATCATAGCCTATTCACTGTATCCATAGGGACCTACAAGAAACTCGAAGGACCCTCCCAGTCGGGGACTTTCCTTTTCTCTTTTTTATTTCTCTTCGGTTATATCAAAAGATTCATATAATATCAAAATATTAAAGATGTTCTATCTTCATGCAGATAACTAAATAATGTTTTATTGGCTATTATTAAAATCTTTATAAAAATGTTCGACCCTTTTTTTATCCGGTTCAAGTCTTTACGCAATTTTATTTAAAATGGAAATCATCTCAAAAAATTTTTCAAGGGGGGGTTGACAAATTAAAATATATTGCAGGGACCACTGAATATTATTTAAAATTTACTAGGCCAAGGGGGTGGAGGAGGAGGTTTAAACAACCTGAAACCCCACCTCCATCCCCAGGATCCGCTACTGCATTTTATTTCAAAAGAAAATGCAACACACGACATATAAAAATTGTGCGAATACTTAGAACATCAGAAAATAGGGTAATGCACAGTAAACAGTGGTGGGATATTAAAGAGAAATTTGTGCGGTTTTTTTTTGTGTTCAAAGGTAAAGTGTGTAACAGATTCTTAACAAAAATTCAATGAAACATCACATTTTCGATTTTACCAAAAAATTTATAGGCCAAAAAGGCTACATTTTATCTTCTCGAACACTGAATAACGCAATGACGCTAACCCTCCTACTATTCACACACTATTATAATGTATAAAATGACCCCACACATTCCATATATTCCATCACGAGTCAATACAATTCATAACATAATTAATACTTAATAATTCGACAACATACAGCATTCTTTTCTTTTTCTGTTGAACCATACACAAAATTAAAAACAGTAGGATCATATAAAATGACCCTGCGTCTGGTGAATAACTTAAAATGTGTTGCAGAGCTCTCTTAAATTTTTAGGGTAAGCAATTAACTAAACTCACTTAAACCTAGTTGAGTGGTGTATAAATAAAAATATTTTATGTGGCGTGTTAACATTATGCATTTAATCTTTATTTTTCACTTCCTTATCTAATATATATATATTTATTTACTTTTCTCTTTTATTTTGTAAAATTTTTTTGTAATATTGGAGCTTATTATACAACATGTCCTTAATTGTGGTAATGGTGATATAGACCATCCTGGTGTCCCCCCAACCTTATGTTTAAATCAAGTTTTTCTTCTGATTAGTTGATCCAATAAATTGAATTGAATTGAAAACTTTGATGTATTAGTCCAATCAGATATTGTTCAAGAATACCCATTTATGTACAGCATTTTTCGAAGACTATGAAGGAACGATTATTATGAAATCTTCACATAAATGTTAATCAGAATTAGCGAACAGTTTAAACCTACCCTTTGTTGAACTAATGTATGCCTTTCCTCCATTTCTTTGCATTCTTGCGTCGCTTTTGTGTTCAAACTCTCCCTCTGAAATTTAATAAAACAACACAATTACAGTTTATATATATTCTAGTATTTATTTTGTACACATAACGTACAATTTGGATTCATAAAACTGACAAAATACTCATTATTGAGTCAAAATGTACAGATAAACAATTGAACTTCACTTTGACTGAAATTATATAGTGTCAGTCGAATTTCCCGTATTGCTAACAGTTCATTCCTGCGGCTTATAATAACGCACCCTCACAGATAAAAGAAAGACTTCTTACACATAGTTAACAGGGTTTTTCTTCACATTCAAAAAATTGGTTTATTTCCCGATATTCAACAACAGGCAATATCCAAGACTGTTATGTATTTCAAAGTTAAAACATTCCAAATTGAAATTATTTCTTTACCACAAAAATTCATACTATTCCAAATTTAACCTACTTTTTACCACAACAATTTATCTTCAGTTAATGAATGAGCCCCAAGTTGGAGCCTTAAACACAGTACCATATTTCCCTGTTTAATTTATGCAAGTACAACCAAAAATATTTTCAATTTATGAATTCAGTATGAAATCTTGAGGAGTGACTTGAGTCTTATTATTTTTGAAACAAAAACATTAATTTGTAAAACTTTTTTAAGCTCTGAAAATGGTAGGGAGTCAAACTATTCTTGAGATCATTATTATTACATATAAACAGCTGATAAACACAGCAGCACTGAGACTATACAATTCAGTATATTTCAATAGCCAGAAAATGCATGTCATATTTGCACAATTTACACAAGAGGGCAGCACGTGTCAGTTACCTGGGCAGCCAGTTCCTTGAGGTATGGATCAATGTCGGAAAACAGGTCGCTCCCTTGGTGGAAGAATGTATGGAGAGCATGCATGTACGCCAACATCTGGAAAAAGAAAAGCGAAAAAATAAAATAAAAAACTGGGTGAAAAAGAAGCCGAAATTCAGAGATTCACTTCGATGAGTAATGAGCGAATGACTCAGCTGGAAAATTCTGCACCTTAAAATATTGCAAAACCTGTTGTTTAAAAAAATAACTACATATCTGCACTTTAGTGCTACCCCCTACATCCCAAAGTAAACATGCAGTGTAAATGTTTAAGGATTAGCGGTAAAAATACTAAAAATAATGATGACCAAAAATACAGAAGTAAAAATGAGATAATTTGTAGTGCAGTCGTAGTAGAAAGGTTAAACCAAATTCTGGTTCATTTTACGCGAACATGCGGAATAACCTAGCAATATTTTTCAGTAGTTTTTGTTCCGCTAATACCAAACAGATTTAACAGTTAGCATATTGCTACATTACAACTGCTGAGTTACAAATTCCAGATTTCGTCGACCTCAAAATCATATCGCATGCATCATGTATGTTTCAATAACATCAGCTGTATAGTTTTTGCAACTTCATTTTTTCATATTTTTTCCCTTGTTTTTTTAATCTATGTTGCCGACAAAAAGCTTCATAGCTGATGTTTTTTTTGTTTATTAACTTAATTTTTTTTGTCTGGTCTTTGATATTTATTTGATGTTAATCACTTTGAGTTTTAAGAAAGAAAATAAATCACAACTAATTTCCTAAAATGTATCAATCTAATATGAATTCTCATACTTTCTACACATACAATCAATTTGAAAGCTTCACAAAATGAACATCACCTTTTTCATTCCTAGAGGCACACCCAATTTTCTGAATTCCAAATTTTGCTTTGGTTTTTACACATTCATTAGACAAGAGCAACGGTCGCTCCGGGTGGCCTCGTTTCAGCGATGACATATGTCATTTTAGTGAGGCTGCCTTGCTCAAAATTTTATACAGACAAGGAAAACATGTACTAAATAAATGGTGAGAAAAAGTAACACAGCCTACAGGGGGCACTACTACCGTTGCACATTAAACGACAATTTAAGATGATGTCACCACACCATTGTTGCATGGATGATGTCACAATATACAGCTGGAATTAATTTTATATGCCTAGAGCATGAATAAAGATATTAATAATAATAATAATAGATGAAATTTGGTGACATCGCAATACATATACAACACTTTTACACTTAAGTGTTTGGCCTGAGATTCAGGTTCAGATTTCGATTGGTTTGTTGAGCGCAATAGGGAGAAAAAGTACCACAATAGTCACTGGTATAATTATTTATAATTATTATATAATTATATAATTATTTAAGTTGTGCACAGCTGTTCCAAGATTACATTAATTTCTTGTTTACTCATAAAAATTTCATGTAAATTGTCTCTTTCTTTGCATGATTCCTTGTCACATTGTTAAAAATTATAGTATAACACCAGTACATATATTACGTAATATTGCATATTATCAAACCACGTAAAACAACGTATCATTCTCCCATCATCTGAGGCTTACCGTATCGAGTATTTCAAATCGTTTCTTCGAATGCAAGATATTAATCTGAAACACGTAGTCCATTGAGATGTGTCCGAAGCATGATCTTGTGGCGATCAGTATTTTCTGAGCATCTTCCCATTCTTGTGGTTTCGTCTTCGGCACTTGTGAATGTTTTACGAGAACCGTGTCCAATTCTTCGCTGATTTTCTCAAAATGCCTTCGAGTATCTTTAACTTTGCGGATATCACTGAAGTGAAAATTACATACAATTTATTGCTTATTGACAATTCATTAAAATAAAAACCATTAAACTTGGCCACAATCTAAATTTTAGTGCTCAAGTTTTTTATTCTTCAGGATGAAATGCTTTAAACTTGAGGTAAACGAAGTTCAAACTAACTGTACAATTTTTATTAAAGTGATCTAGTCTTTTTTTCTTAAAGAAATTTACTTACTTTTTGACGAATGTGTTGATATTTTTACATATTGACCTGTTTGCCTGATCCATGAGAATCTGAAATCATAATAATAATCAATATAATACATTTAATTATATTATGAAAAATGTACAATTTTTAGCTGAATACATCATACTACTACATCAGAACATAATTACTACATCAGAACATAATCCTATACTTCTAGGATCTCATAGTCTTTCAGTAAATTTACTGTATAACTAAAGTTTTGTGATTTATAGTGCTACAGAAATATACATCACTAGCAAGTACCCGTGGGCAGACACGTTAGTCTTGGTTTACGTCATTATTTTAATATATGTGTATTATGGGATATCTCCCATTTTAACATATATTGCCCTGCAATTTGTACGTACCCTGACTACTGTGTACATAATACGCATAGTATATTGCATTAACAAAAAGAGGGGTAAAAGAAACTGTCAAGTTGAGGCTTACAACTTAGATAATGTAATAAAAAAAATTGTTTGTTTAAATTATTATGAATTTTTACTCGTGCAATATGCAAAAACCTTCGGGCTATACAAAAAATACAACCTCGGAAAAAATTCTTACTATCTTACATCAAAAATTAACAAATAATTAACAAATAATGCATGGACTATCCAGCTCACCATCTCTGACTTAGAATGGACTTATTGCAAAAAATAGACCCGCAACAGTGGCAATAACGTGCTCCAGAGGTTGCACTATCCTAAGTCTAATGTTCAATAATTCACATACCGCGTGGTATTTCTGGACTTCTGTCAAACATTTTGTGATTTTCTCAACCGCTTCCTGAAATTAAGAAAAAATTAAATCAATATTTTCATGAACAAGCACTGTATCGACTGATGATAACCAGGTATTTTTCAAAAATTTATTAATGTGAAAAATGTCAATTTGAACCTCACTAATGAGAAAAGTATCAACCCAAAAATTATTTATTATTAATAAAACGACATCGTAAACACCAAGTCCCGTTAACGCAAAATTATTCAAAGGAAATAAATATGTGTACAATAAACTGCCTGTTTCCCAATAACAAACACAGAAAGAAAATGATTAAAAAAATAAACCTTAAATGAATGACGAGAAATGGACGAACTTTAACGAGAGGTGATTATACATAACCATAAAAATCTTGAAATAAAAAAGTGTGCTTGTCAGTCATCCAAGAAAAGTCTTAACACAACTCGTCCATAATAGATTAACCAACATCTCAAATCAAAGGCAGACATAATGACGACATGATAAGGCTCGGAGTCAACATGACAATTATCAGGACAGCTACTGGTTCTAAAAGGAATAGGAATAATCTCTAACAAGTAACGAGGATAGATCTATAATAAACACCATCTTTTCAAAATGCAACAGCTAGCGCATTGGTTTAGTTTCATTTTCAAGAATACATGATGCTAATACAGAAACTCTCTCGAACATTTATAAAATGATTTCTTAGATCCGGGCTTTAAATTCACTTATTGATATTCAACAACTATTTGGTGATATCCATGCAGAATCTGTCCAATGTGCTATATTTTCCTTAAATAACATAACTTTTCATTCATAAATACTTTAATAAGTGGGATTCTGATGTTGTTCTAATGAGGTATCTCTTAAATGGATCACTAAATTGTAACTATCTACAATCTAACACATGCATGACGTTTGTTATCAGTTACAGAAACAGATCATCACTCAAAAATAATAATAAAATCACTATTATTTACTAATATTCTAGCATTCTTTCCGCACATTTGCGTAAAACATAACAAATTTTGCTCATATGATAAACTGTCTACAGCGTACAACTTCTACGTATACATTACATGGTATATGGGGATTTTAATTCCTTAAATTATCAATACTGGATGACACAATATAGTTTGTTTTACAAAATTACGGTCTTAGCTAAAAAGAGAAATCTTGTAAGATAGACATCTTACACCAACATATAATTTGACTTAGTTTTTGAAGTATGCATGAACGTCAATCGGAACACAAAAGAGTAAAAATTAAAATAGTTTTACGACACTTAAAAATCTTTCTTACATAAGCACTAAGAAAACTTTGCTTGAAATCGCATCCGCGCTTTGACCACTTCCACACTATGACCAAACTTTTCTCTTTTTTGTATAATATAATGAATCAAGAAATAATTATTTTCATGGCCGCTCAGCCAATCAGACATGGCGATTCATCAAAAGAAGCGCCTGCTGAATGGCTCGAAGGTGTTGCAACCACCTTTTTTTTGGACCGCAGGTTTTCTTAGTTGCTTAGTGATAAGGTTATAAACTTAATCTTAATTAAATTTAATCAAACGTAAACGGCAGATGCAACTAACGCAAAAGAAATGCAGTAAATAAATCAAACGACACAAAATCATTAAAATATTCCTCGATTGTCATACTTACACCGACTGCAAAATCGTCCTATAATGAAATTCAGCAAAAGACAACAATACAATTATGCCATAATTAATCCCGTTTCCAAGTTTATTAGAAATGCTAATGCAAGAATTCCCTCTACTAACAAGCTGACTACATCTACAGATTAGAGATTATCACAATTAAATATTGCCATCATTTTAAAGGGTATATATATATATATTACTATTGTAATTACAGAACGGATTGCTGATAATCAATAATACACAATAATAGTTGCTAGAGTCTTAATCCCCAAAGCTTGTTAACCTTTTTATACCCATCTAACCACCAATACGAAACTACGCATTTTGACGCTACTACTGATGTTAACGCTTAATATATTTTTTAATCTATCACAAATTAATCATCAGATACAGTATTTTCATGATTGTTGTTATATGGTTTATGAAAAGAAGCCAGCATTAAGAAGCAAAAAGCTGTTGATTAGTTTGGTATTAGGCGAGAGGTTTTGTAGGGCTGAAGAGCATTCTTATTCGAAACTTACCGAGACATTTTCATCATCTTTGAAATGATGCGCGATATCCTTCATTCCAACTATAAATGCACTGAAAGTTCAACAACAACATATTAACCTGAAGTGAAATGACCAAAAATTTTATATTCTTACAAATTTCGGCTACAGCGGAGTATCCATTTCATGTGGTTTATTCACTAAATAAACAAATTTACAACCAAACTTTTAATGAATTGTCCAATTTTAACAAAAATAGTCCATTCAAATGTTCTCAGAGTTTTACTTATGTTTTTTCATATTTAAAAAAATTCCATTTAAATGCTCTAACAGATTTTTTCATACATTTTGCACGAATCTAAAATAACTTCCTAACAATCACTTCATAATTATCATGAACTAGAGGGCTCCATATTTTCATTAAAATTTAATTCAACCATGAATTTCACCTGTTTGCCGAATTGTACTGGTTTCCAGCCTCTACCATGGAGGAGCATAACTTCACCAACTGAAAATAAAATATATTTTTCATTAATTACTTGATAACAATAGCAGCATACAGTTGGTTACATGATGATCTTGCAGTTACAGTGCCCGACGTCGAAGTTGTGGCCGACATCTAAGTTGCGGAAATTAATAGTGACGTCCAGGGGCAGAACCAGAACATTCTAACGGAGAAAAGTTTTAGAATATAGTGATATCTATCACCCTGTTCATTCAGAATGTTTTGGATTCACCCCTGGACGTCAGAAATAAAGGCGAAACTCCGATTGCGGCCACAACTTCGACGTCGGGCACTATATACTGATGATTGATTATTGGACCATAATAATTATATGATAACGTCCTACAGTTTGTTCCAAAACATATACTTATATGATGTTTTACTTTACCTTGTCTAGTCTGGATTCGAGAGTATCAATGTCATTTTCAGCTTCTTCTAGCGTGGCCCTGAAATGAAACAGACAATTTTATACTTTCATAAAAAATTGGATCAACTATCATTAAATGGATGAAGAAACCCAGTTGTTGTTGCTTGGCTACAGTTACAATCTGCTTCACTGCCGAGGCTTTAAAATGGTGTCTTGAACTCAGCGTCTATGCTGAAGCTTGTCCAAGGCTGAAGCAAGTGAAAGACACCACCTCTGAGGTAGTCATGGTAATCGTGCAACACTCTGGAATGTTATTGTGTTAATTTTGGTCGGTGAGGGTTACCTGTGTTCATGCGCACATGAAGTATAAGACCACTAATATAGTAATTTACACCAACATTTTTAATTTTATTGTCCAAAAAGTCTAATGTTGAAGCATTTAACATGCAGTTTACCAGGGTTATGCAGGTTTACCTTCATAAGAAGTAAGACCCTTATAAGACATTATAATACCATGCGCATATGAAAAATAAGACCACTAATATAGTAATTTACACCAAAAATTTTAATTTCATCGTCCAACAAAAATCTGGATATTGGCTATTAAACAATAAAATAAACACAGTTCTTGTGTATTTAAAGAAAGTTCATAATGCAGCTGAAAGTCCACAAGAGGGCAGATGGTACTTCCTTTAGCCAACACAGACCAGAATCGCCTGCGTTTGTTTTCCAAGTACATTTGCATCAAAATAAGACAATGTAAGACTTCGTGGTCAAAATGAAGACTTCATACGGGCCTTACTTTTTACAAAAATAAAGTAAGACTTTATTGGACTTTGTAATGACCCCAGGAAACCTGTAACAACAACTGAGGCAGACATAATGATGATATGACAACGCTTTAGGTTTAAGGTACACATTAACCCGTTATCCATACAAAATAAAACAGCAAAAAAATAATAACTTACAACTCGCATTGTACACAACAAATAAAATAAACACTATATACAAATACACAAAATTAAATGAAGTTCTAAAAATATAAATAATTGTTTAAAACCTGACTTATCATGCACCATCGCAGTAACTGCAATCCTATCTGTACAGCCCTGGGCAAATAGTAAGCCTAATATATCACATATTTGGAATTCTTTGCCAAATACCTTTAGCTTCACCCCCCCCCCCCCCCATCATAAAAACCTTTCAGACACCTGCAATTTGCACATTTCTTGCCCCTCATAAACAAAGAATGGGGCAAATAGCTGCACCCCGTTTTTACTAGAGTATGCAGATTTGCACTTCATCTTGTTCATGTTGACTAGATTACACAGGAAGTTATGTATATGGCACAGGAAGTAGCATATATTACACAGGAAGTAGTGTATATTACACAGGAAGTTGGGTATATTGCACAGAAAGTTGAATATATTACACAGGAAGTAGTGTATATTGCACAGGAAGTTGCATGTATTGCACAGGACTATGTTTATATTGCACAGGAAGTTGCAAATATTGAGTAGGAATTTGCTTGTTTTGCACAGGAAGTTGTGCATCTTGCACAGGAAGTTGCTTTAATAACACAGGAAGTTACAAGATATCGCAAAGGAAGTTGCATATATTGCACAAGAACTTGCAATATTGCACGGATAGGAAATGGAGTTAAGGTTAACAATACAGTACTGCACAAAATAAACTTTTAGTCTTTTATCACCGATTTACAAGCAAGACTGAGCTAGACAATATTTGATGTATCTTAACATTTGTTTCACAAACTAAGCAAATACATGACATCATAATCAATCAAGACAATATCCAAATAATATCATAACTAGGCCCTAATTATTAGGGGTCTGTACCCGTGCACGATATATCGATTAAACCGGTTATTTCAATCGATACGATTACATGAATCACTTTATTGGGTCACCCGATAATCGTTTGACTTCTTTAATCCGTCCATTTCCATGCACAAAACTCGTATTTGCGGAAAATGAAGTGTTTTCGTGGGTGATATTATGGTTCCGCCACTATACCCTAGTGGCAGCTGCTGAAAGTAATTGCGCCACCAGGTGAATTTTGCATGCACTACCGTTCGTCAGCTTAATTTTGTCTTTCTTTTTAAGTTTTCGTATCAATCGATATATCATGTATTGATTGTCCAATCAATAGATACGTACCGGATCGTTTGAAACAAACGATATGGAGTCATGGACCCTTACTAATTATGCCGATCAAGCAGATAGACACCTAGACAGATGGACACACAGACAAGTGTACTTAAATAGGGTTCAGAGTAAACCTCTGGATGTCTGCCACAAGACCACTTGTAAAATGTAGTAGTAAGTGAAAAAGGTAAACAGCAAACATCTGGGACTGGCCTGGGAATGGCCTGGGACTACTGTACCAGACTGTTGTACCAGACTGCTGCTGTTGCTGCAGGAAGGAGGAGAAATCATAGACACTAACATGGTGGAAAGCTCAATACAGTCCTGTCTCTTCCTCATCAATTTATTCAACAGAACAAAATGCAGAAACAGACAAAAGAGTGTTAAAAATACTAGACAATTAAAATGCGAAATTATTTACCAGATATTATGTCGGACATATAATGTTCACATGAAGTTTAAGGCGCATCGTTGTTCAACAAATTTTGAACACTCTATCAGGTGCGTCTTTCTTTAGCCTTCCCCATTATAAACGTGATCGCTATTGAAGGGTTTATCTGATGTTCGCAAATAACAAACCAAGCTATACCTCAAATGTAAATTTCTGGGTTTATTCAGCAGTATTGGGATAATATGGATTGACAGACATACACAAACTGTAAGAAAGACTATAGACAGACTTGCAAATAATATAGAAATTTTCAATTATTGAGGAAAACGTTACACAATAAAGTTAATAAACTCTTCGTCGATTTGTCTCAAATCACCGCTTAATTTAGTCTGACAAGTAAAATATTAATCGCTATTGTTTTTTTATATTACTAGTAAAATTATCTCAATATTAAGACCAGGAAGTCAATGATTATCTTAATACTGAGGTACTACTGCAGTACAATTCCCATTTCCCATCTTGCAATAGTACTCACACCTTGAGACCATCATAACAAACCACATCTAAAAAATCTGTGCTAACAATAAATACGATTTATTTCCTCAGTAAACAGGACTTAATATTTTGAGGAAAACACTCTCTTGAGTTGAACATCAAACGATCACTGCTTAGCACTGGTTGTTGGCAACTTTTACCATGGGATTGAGACGGTTGCTATGTGGGTTACCATGGCAACTGATGGCATCAGGCATACACAACATTGCTGCAGCAGTCAGGCTGCTGAGAAGCAATGAGTGAAGATGCTCCTGCTTAACTACATACCAAGACAATGGTGTTCTCTTCTGAGGGGAGAATGTGTGTGAGGGTATGCAGGGGGGGGGGGGAGGAAGGGGGGTTACTATAGAGAAAGTGTATTCTGTCATATTAGACCATATGGGTTAACAGACACACAGAAGATGTCGTAAAGACTAGAGACTGATTCAGATAGAACTTCCACTTGTTTACTGTCTTATTTTTTGCCTCAACCAGAAAAACATTGAAAAGAGATGATATCAAATTGTAATCAATGAAAAGGGATGATAATAAATTGTAGTCAATGACGAGATGATATCAAATTGTAATCAATGAAAAGAGATGATATCAAATTGTAATCAATGAAAAGGGATGATAATAAATTGTAGTCAATGACGAGATGATATCAAATTGTAATCAATGAAAAGAGATGATATCAAATTGTAGTCAATGAAAAGGGATGATATCAAATTGTAATCAATGAAAAGGGATGATATCAAATTGTAATCAATGAAAAGAGATGATATCAAATTGCAATCAATGAAAAGGGATGATAATAAATTGTAGTCAATGACGAGATGATATCAAATTGTAATCAATGAAAAGAGATGATATCAAATTGTAATCAATGAAAAGAGATGATATCAAATTGTAATCAATGAAAAGAGATGATAATAAATTGTAGTCAATGACGAGATGATATCCAATTGTAATCAATGAAAAGGGATGATAATAAATTGTAGTCAATGACGAGATGATATCCAATTGTAGTCAATGAAAAGGGATGATATCAAATTGTAATCAATGAAAAGGGATGATATCAAATTGTAATCAATGAAAAGGGATGATATCAAATTGTAATCAATGAAAAGGGATGATATCAAATTGTAGTCAATGAAAAGGGATGATATCAAATTGTAATCAATGAAAAGAGATGATATCAAATTGTAATCAATGAAAAGGGATGATATCAAATTGTAATCAATGAAAAGGGATGATATCAAATTGTAATCAGTGTATATTTATTGAAAAGAAAAATTGTAATCAGTGAATACTGACAACAATAATGCAATTACTGTACATCAATAACATAATTGCAATCAGTCTATTTCGACAACACAATTGCAATCAGTCTATATCGACAACACAATTGCAATCAACATATATTGACAACAAAATTGCTTAGTCTATGTCTCAATTCTACTGGGTCTGAAGCTTAGTCAGCTTATATCACCAGCAGCAGGCAGACGTAATGATGAGATAATAAGGCTGTTACAAGCCTAAGCATAGACACGGAGTACTTTAGGCAACTCCAATCAAACTTCTCAACCAATTGACATCCAGAGCTCTGCGATGTACATGGCCAAATGTGCCACATGCGTTTTCCATGAGAAACATGGTTTTTAGCTTATTATAATGAGACAAAAACCATGCGTTTTCCATGCATTTATCCAAACGCATGAAGAGTGCATGCCCAGCAATAGCAAAAATAACCATCAAAATGGTTCAACTTATGTGGATGTACTAAATACATGGCCAAATGTGCCACGTGCGTTTTCCATGAGAATGATAAACGCATGGAAAACGCATGGTGTTTAGCTAATTATAATGAGACAAAAACCATGCGTTTGGCTTTTCTCAAAACGCACGTGGCACAATTGGCCATGTACCATTGAGTTACAGTGTCCACAAAACAGTATACAATATGTTATACCGAAGTCACAACACAAGCACTAGAAAAATATACACCCCAAAAAGGAGCCATTAATTCATATTTTTGTTGTAAGACAATCGCCTTGTCAACGACACCTTTCATAAACATTTTAACACCGCAAGAAAATAAGCAAAAAACATGAATTATATCCAGGAGTTAGGAGGTTCTCCATTGAGTTTGTTTATCTCCAAAACTCTACAACACCTTAACACGAAGAAAGGAAAGAAAAAATAGCGAGAAAGAAACTACCAGAAAGAACAAAAATTACACCCAGAGAGATAAAACGAAGACGGAACGCTCTTGTAGTTATGACGCAGGAACACAATATGAAACAAATGTAAGGCGAAAAATATGAGTCAGTTTTGAGTAGCCAGTCAAAACAGTCTGTTAGCTGGCTAATGCAGTTGTTACTCTACTACAAGTATTTTGAGAAAAGCCAAACAAATTGAGCATATAAATATAAAAGAAAATTTATAAATAGATGCCAGACTGGTTGGTGTTCAACAAAATGTTTATATAATAATTATCTTAACACATTTAATTATGATATTTATTGTTACTTAATGACTGTTAGTAATGTTACTCTCTATTAAAACAGGGAAGGGAAGGGAAGGGAAGGGAAGGGAAGGGAAGGGAAGGGAAGGGAAGGGAAGGAAGGAAGGAAGGAAGGAAGGAAGGAAGGAAGGAAGGAAGGAAGGAAGGAAGGAAGGAAGGAAGGAAGGAAGGTGATCTTAATAGATAAGATAGATAGATAGATAGATAGATAGATAAATGAAAGATCTATACATTGTCACTTGCCGAAAGACAGAAAGAATGAAAAAGAAAGAAAGAAACTCACAGAATATAAACACAAGAAGGATGACTAGCCATTTTTCACTAGCCATGTACAGTCAGCCAAAACTATTCAAAAGAATTAAGAAAGCAAGAAATAGAATGTACTGTCACTTGCAATAATACATTCCACAACAGTGAGATATCGGTACTCAGCAAATTCTACTTGTCAAAGACTGGGGTGGAGGGCTGACCTTTGACCTCAGATGTCATGGTCACTCACAAGAGAAGAAAGACAGGTGTCTTTCATCCCATTTCGATCCTATTAAACTTTGCAGACAACAAGCAAGGACTTTCAAGGTCATTGATACAAGAATAATTGCTATATGTCCAACAGTCCAAGCAAACTATACACAATGTCTATTTTATATCAATGTACTACTGGTCTGTAGTTTAATCAGGTTCTTTGACCAGCTTCAGGCAGATGTAATGATGAGATAATAAGGTTTGGAGTCCACACCATCCGTGTTACACATTTACCCCATGGGTGGAGTCTTTTACTTGCTCCAGTATAGACACCGAGTACAAGGCACCTCCACGTCTGATGCGGGATCTAGCTCATAAAGAGTGCCAATGATACATATGTATATATTAGATATGGCATTGTTAGGTTATTAATGTGATTTGCAATAAGGTAGAATTATTAGATAGATAGACAGATAGATAGATATGGAAAATGCAGCCCTCTAAGGCAAGTTCTTGCCGCTATCGAGGGTTGATTGATGAGGTGAGAGAGAGGAGGAGTCCACCCATGTTACACATTTACCCCATGGGTGGGATCTTTTACTTGCCTCAGCATAGACACTTGAGTACAAGGGTTAATTAACTATTAATTTGTTATGTGATCTTGTTCTACTGCGTGGGTTCTCACATGGGTTGTTAAATTGGAGGAACTTGTACTCCGTTTGCTGAGGCAAGTAAAAGACCCCATCACTCGCTAATGGCGTAAATGTTTAACATGGTGTGGAGACAGTGGACTTTAAAGCTTTACCATGTCATCATTACGTCTGTCATTAGCTGTTCATACAAGCTCACTAAGCTTCACACCAGTAGCTGCACTGAATCACTACAACATTCATTCTTCAATTTCATAGCGTTTTGTTTTTTTACGATGAAGAAAATTCGTTGTATTCACCATAAACAATAGCCCAGCAATACTACACCGCCTACATCTGTCTAATGTTATGTAATAAGGATCCATTACAATGGAGAGGTCATAATTCAATTGTTTTCAGAGCCTGATCATGTGGTGGACTTCTAGCATTACAATCACACAGAAAACCCAACATAGCATACTTGAACAGTGCGAGTTGTGCTGATGGAAAACAGACTTTCAAGCCATACAGTCAGAAAAATGATCAAACCGTGGAGTCTACATGACCAAATGTGCCACGTGCGTTTTCCATGAGAAGGATAAACGCATGGAAAACGCATGGTTTTTAGTTATTATAATGAGGCAAAAACCATGCGTATTCCATGCGTTTATCCAAAAGCATGGAAAACGCATGTGGCACAATTGGCCATGTACTCTTGTCTCCATGATCTAACTTGTGTCAGAAATTTGCTATTGATAATAAATATTGAAAATACATGGCCAAATGTGCCATGTGCGTTTTCCATGAGAAGGATAAACACATGGAAAATGCATGGTTTTTGCCTAATTAAAATTTATCCAAACGCATGTAGCACATTTGGCCATGTACTTATGCACCAGGGGCTAACCACAAAGACCAAAATACAAGTTTGGGTCCTGCATATTTCTAAACAGCATGAAGTCCTAAACAATTGTTATTAATTCCATCTGTTGTTCGGAATTTGTTCCCGTAAATTTAATATCTAAAAACCTTGCTAATATTAACAAAACAACCCCATAAATTTGTTAATATACGAACTGGAGAAAGTTTTAGCATTTCACTGGAGAATTGAAGGTTTTTAAGCGAGTAGAATGTACAAGATCTTTCTGAATATTCACGTCTTGTAAAGAAATTTTACCAATGTTTACATATTATGTTTTAATATTCCATAATCATGTTTTCTGTGCATTCATGATCATATGAGACATTAAATTAGCGGTGTCTTGTACTCGGGTGTCTATGCTAAGGCAAGTAAAAGACCCCATCACTATCTGAGGTAAATGTGCAACATGGTGTTGACCCAACCTATCATCATGTTCAAGTTCAATCATTTTATTCACCACTATATTTAACAAAATCATACATAATCAACATAAAAATAAAAATAATTCAGTGGAGGAGAACCCTCTAAGACATTTAGGTGCCGCTATCGAGGGACCACTTATAGTAAAAGTAAATGTTTTATTTGCAATACAATTTTTTTAGCAGATCAGAAAAAAGGTACCGCAAAGTAGACTGCTGCTTCACTGGAAAGGATCACTCGCATGAAATCAGTACTAGCTATTTGTATATATAATAAATAGTTAAGGATTAGGATATACTGGTCGGAGTTAGTTAGACACTTTTAACAGTTTCTTTCACAGACATAACAGGTTGGTATGGAGCAATGATCTGAATATGAGTTGATGGTTATTTTCTTAATATATTTCTTAAAGCCATCAAAACTATGTGTGAAAATTGTATCTCTTATATTTAAACTCATGCTATTAAAAAGTTGAGGGTATCGGTATGTTATACTGCACTTAAATTCATGTCTAATCATCGCATCATTACGTCTGCCTGAAACTTGTCATACAAGCTGACTAAGCTTCAGACCAGTAGCATTGGTACATTGACATTTCAGTTTAAACGTGGTTTTAATGTGGAATTCATTGTTAAAAATCTAAAAAAAATAAACAAGTCAGTGTGATAAACCAATATGAAGTGTGATAAACCATTCAATTCCATTCAATATGTTCTATGTTTATACCTTGATCCTAGGGGGTTGACAACTTAATAGCAGGGTGCCATAGAGCATGGAGTCACTAGAGACTACATGCATGGAGTCACTATGGACTTCATGCATAGAGCTCTGATGTCTAGTAATTAAGATGTTGCAGACCTACAGCTGGGGTACATGGCTTTAACATAGGGTTAAAGTTGAACCCCTACAGGGTTCTTAACAGGTTTAATGGGGTTTGTGACTTCCTGGGGAGAATACCCCACATGTTGGGGTAAAATATCCAGAACACGTGGTCATCATAGTATGATCTAAATGATCCAAGGAACTGAGGAATTTAAGGAATGTGAGGTATGTATGCAATGTACTTGGATTGTAGAGATTTATTCATCCAGATTATTTATGATATTTTATGTTAATCTCATGAGTTGTTTCGTCTTATTAATCAAAGTTAAAGCCTTAAGATAAGATAAGATAAGATATGATAGGATAAGATAGGATAAAATAAGACTGTAAATAAAATGTTATCTCATCTTATTATTGAATTGTTTTATTATAAGTTAAATAAATAAGATATTACTCCTATTAAACGTCCATCCTGAGCTATCTAGAGCTACCTGAAGCTGCAACAAGCCGAACCAAGCCGAATCAAGCCATGGCTGATGGGTTTTTAATTGATTTAAATTGAATGACAGCGATTTCATTCAACATCAAAATTAGATTCAATTGCATTACTATTCGAAACGGTCCAAATTCTTCAGTAATTAAAACTGAGTTTCACTATATTAAAAGATAGAAACAAAAATCATTTCCTGAACAATGTAAGCGCGGTCGTTACAACCAGGCCAGACTGTATTTATTATTCTTCGACAGCGATACTACCACCTGATATAACTATGACAAGTGTAACTGTAGTATCATATGAGTATTGCAGTGAAATAATAAACACATAATTTTCCTAGCACCCCCTGATCATTTGTGAAATAAACATATAAGTACAACCATGGAGTCTCTGGTGACTATATATGTATAAATGTTCATCCTACTGCTTCTTCATAATACTTTTCAACGATATATTCTTTAACTTGAGATGAGTAACGTAGATGAGACTACTACTGATGAGAGTAATTTCCATATTGTGTTTGATTTAATGTTCACTATGTAATATTAATAGATCTCTCCAGGTGGCCTCACGCTAGCGATAAAATATATGTATCTTTGTGAGGTCTCCTTGCAAATCAAATGTTTATAAATGAAAATATGAAAATAAATTGTAAATATTTTTTTTTGTTTGGCAAAATAAAAAGAATCTGAATCTGAATCATGAAGGTAGCTGTTGTAGCAGCATCTGAGTATTGCAATTGGTATCTGGAGTATTTACTATTATGAGTACACTGTATTGCAATTTGCTGTGAATGGACCACGAAATATTCATCAATTTCTGTAACTTTATATTAGAATTTTCCTAACAACCTCTGATCAACTCCTATATGCTTTCAACCACAGCAACTTCCCCCCAGTTCACACAGGTGGGGTGCATCAGGTATCACGTGATGGGGTAAATATTTATTGGCCCTTGTGTCTGTGACCTTTGACCTGGGGTACTCCTAGGGTACTCTCTATGATTCCATGACTCCTGTGATTGTAAGCAGTCAAAGACCCCTGCCCCCAGGGTACTTAAACAAGGGTACTTAAATGATCCACCTGGATCAAAAATAACATGCCACTATTTTTTGTTATTTCCACCACAAGTTTGTCTGGAGGAATAACAAATTATCAAGCACAGAAAAAAATTATAAGATAAGCACTGTGTGACCATCCTGTAAAAAGCTTCGAGTCTAGAAATAAATTTGCAGCTCATGTTATTTATCATTGCCCTATGCTAATCTAGCACCAGAAGATTTCAAACAAATCTTTACAATGGATGTTTTTAATAACACAAACATTCAGAACTTGCTTTAAACAAAATGTTTCTTTAATCATGGAAGCTCCATGCTTTAATCCTAGCACCATTGAGTATGCTGAGCAGGTCCTTGAAAGTCCTGGGCCTCCTCATGGTGGGGGTGGTAACACTGTGGGTGAAGACCTCAAACCCCAGTGGCCAACACAGGGCTCTGCGCAATGCAGCAAATGGCACAGAAATGAACAATACCTCATTCTAATTCCACTCCATGTGCTAATCTCTAATATAACATCGTATCTGAAGTACTATCATTAAAGTTTATAGCAGTGGCTGATAGATGTATATATATATAGCTATATCATTTACATACAGGGATCAAAATAAGGTTCAACAATGGTATAACCCGCTTTCCGGTTACTATAAATATTGATGTGGTAACTGCCACCTTACCGCAACTGTTGTGACCAAATAATTTGACACATTTTGTCGCGAATGAGTCCGTTCGTGACAAATTAAATTATGGTATTCTCCACGTAACCTGAACGATCATTCTCGACTTATCTCGATCCCTATACATATCTGCGATCACTATATTTATAAAAAAAAAATGTTTACAGTAGCTCAGGTTTTGGGAAATTATGGTGTAATTAGAATATAGAGTCAAAGCCCCTGAATCAAAATTATTTGCCTCCAATATCGTTTTATATTCTCATGCCTCGGAGAAATCAAAGCGCCCATAAGTGAACCCAGGACCCAAAGAGGAGGAAAACTAGAACCATAACCATGACACCAAAAAGTCAACAACCGAAAAGTCACTATTCAGGACGATAGCCAATCGCTTAGCGAAAGCCATTATAATATCATTGCAAATAAGGAAAACAATACCATATTTAGCCTAATTACACCATAATGACATTTATCACAGCATTATCACGGAATTATCAATGTCCTAATTCGTATGAAAACAGTTTGACACATGCCATATAGTATGATCCTGGATCCATCTGACATCAGCATTTATAAACAATAGGCTATCAGGATAATTATAGCATTTAACACGAATGTGGGTCATTTCCTACAATGCACAACAATTAGGCTCAACCGCAAATATTTGAAATGTTACTATCCCCTATTAGGAAAATGTGATAAATTTACATGTAAAAGTTCATTATGAAGACCATAAACATGATAAAACGAAATACATTCAAATTTGATTAATTTGAGATACAACCACAACCAATTATTATTTAACTAAACTTCAGATTTTATTATTTGAATATTATCAGTCAGTCAGTCAGAAATATCTATCTATCTATATATCTATCTATCTATCTATCTATTCATCTATCGATCTGTTAGACTATCTATCTATCTATCTATCCATCCATCTATCGGTCTATCTGTCTATCTATCAATCTATCTATCTTTCTATTTATCTATCTATCTTTCTATTTATCTATCTATCTACCTATTTATCTATCCACCTATTTATCTATCTACCTATTTATCTATTTATCTATCTATCTATCTATCTATCTATCTATTTTTCTTGCATATTTAATAACACCCAACTGTTTGTAACAAGTAATTAAAAACTTGGGAGTGCAGAGACATTTACAATAATTGTCTTTTGACACATTCTAGTCTTGGCCAATAAATCATAAAAAGATTATATAAACAAGGATAAAACATTTTGGGAATTTTAAAAATTCTCATCTCAAATTACAGAAAAAGACCAAGTTTGTCACATTTGATTTTGAACAGGCAACTTCAAAAAGACGAAAAATAACACAAAATGTAAACAAAAAGCGGTTTTTGACTTCGAGAAAACCAGTCGCGTGGACTCAAATACTCAGATTTAAGATTTTTTTAAATCAAATTGGAATGTCTACAAAGGCCTTTGACACCCTTGACCACAACATCTTGGTGTAAGGGGTGTGGCCTTTGACTGGTTCAGGAGCTACCTTACAAACAGAATACAATACACAGAGTTTGGGTCAGCTACCTCCCGTAAACATCGAATTGAATGTGGTGTGCCTCAGGGTTCGATCTTGGGTCCATGGCTGTTTCGTTTGTACATCAATGACATTGTTAACACACCCTCCAATGCAAAACTGGTATTATTGGCTGATGACACCAATTTATTATTAGGACATGAACATTTTTATGATGTAGTCAATTTAGCCAACACTGAATTAAAAAATGTTTCAAAATGGTTTGTGTCAAATAAGCTTTCACTTAATGTCGACAAAATTAAATTTATCATATTTCGAACTGCTAATAAAACTATCCCTACTATCCCTGTAATTACAATCAATAGCATAGAAATACAAATGTTTCTGAAATAAAATTCCTTGGTGTCTTCATTGATGAGCTTCTCAACTTGAAATTTCATATCAATAATAAAAATAAACATGTTTCAAAGAATCTTGCCATAATAAATCGCATTAAAAACTTCATTCCTTTAAGTACTAGAAAAACATAATATTATGGGCTGAGACATCCACCCCTCAATTATGGAGTTTTGGGGCAACACCCATTCTAAAGAGATTTCACACTTAAAAACCTTGCAAAAAAGAGCTGTTATTGTCTGAACGAAATACAACACCCACAGTATGCCAACATTCAGCTCCTTAAGTATACTCACAATTGATGATTTATTTAACATGCAGTGTTGCAAAATGTATCTGAAAAGCCTTAAGCACACATTACCTGTCTATTTTAGCGAACAATTTATAAAAGTAAATGACACCCATAATTACCCTACAAGGCAGCAAGACAACTTAAGACCTCCAACTATATCTCGCGATCTACAAAATCAACTCATCAGCGTCAAAGTAGCTAAAGTTTGGAATCATTGCCTAACTTATAATAAATAGCATAATTATTTACGTTTAATCTTAATTTAATTTTCTTTCTTTTTATTGAAGGTGCCACCATTACAGCTAATGTTTAGGTGGTTTCCTGATGGACCTATATTTATAACAGATTAAAATTCATAGTTAACATCATTTAATTGTCCTACTGTATAATAATTTGTGTACCTTTCTTTAAAATAAAGTATCTATCTATTAGTGAACTATATCTATAGTACATACGAAGTTTAGTTCCAGAGAAAATTTGAGAAAGCAATACATATCAATATATTTTAGAAGTTTCTGAATATAATCATGCTGTATACAGTCATGGCCAAATGTGCTACGTGCATTTTCCATGCGTTTGGATAAACGCATGGTTTTCACCTCATTTTAATTAGGCAAAAACCATGTATTTTCCATGCGTTTATCCTTCTCATGGAAAACGCACGTGGCACATTTGGCCATGTAATGGTGAAAATACCTAGATACCTAGATTGTATAATCTGACTGACTGACTGACATTAAACTAAAGACAATAAATAACTCGAATGAGTCCGGAAAGACTGTATAGTTATGATTTTCTTTACGAATCATCAAATATATATCAACACTAATCATGACTCGCAAACCAATATTTCCACAAAACCAAAGGTTAAAATATAGGCCTGTAATTTTAATTACTAATTTTAACAAATTCTCTGATTTATACTGATCATGCTGATGGCAGTCATGGTTCCTAGTCATAGTTCCTTGTCATGGTTCCTAGTCATGGTTCCTTGTCATTGTTCCTAGTCATGGTTCCTTGTCATGGTTCCTAGTCATGGTTCCTAGTCATGGTTCCTTGTCATGGTTCCTAGTCATGGTTCCTTGTCATGGTTCCTAGTCATGGTTCCTAGTCATGGTTCCTAGTCATGGTTCCTTGTCGTGGTTCCTTGTCGTGGTTCCTAGTCGTGGTTCCTTGTCGTGGTTCCTAGTCGTGGTTCCTAGTCGTGGTTCCTTGTCGTGGTTCCTAGTCGTGGTTCCTTGTTGTGGTTCCTAGTCGTGGTTCCTTGTCATGGTTCCTAGTCATGGTTCCTTGTCATGGTTCCTTGTCATGGTTCCTTGTCATGGTTCCTTGTCATGGTTCCTAGTCATGGTTACTAGTCATGGTTCCTTGTCATGGTTCCTAGTCATGGTTCCTTGTCATCCTAAAGTTCAGTTTATTAGGAAGCTAAACAAACTGAGCCCTCAAAATGGCACTGCCAGCCCCCACCACGAAGGTCTGAATATCTGGAGGGATGGTTTGGAGATTTGGGTTCTTTAGGGGCTGTATGTGTGTGTTTAGTGGTCAGATAGGACCAGTTATCAGCGGTCAATCAGTTGCTTTTAGATAGTTAGTATATTTGCTACAATTCAACCAAAACTGAATAAGCAATGATAAGGTATACGTAGTAATTTCCAATATGTGAACAGTTTTATATATTATTGTTTATTAAATACAATGTAAGTGACTCACCCCAAAGACAAATTCTATGTCGCTGTAGGGATAAGGGTGATTAGTAGGATTCAAAATAAACATGATAAATGTCCACGTTTTTCTCTCCTATATTTCTATCAATATCATGGAGAAGCACAAAATGGACAGATTATCACCAACTTAACAGCTTAGTGGTCTAATTACAAGTTTACCAGATAGTTAATATAAATTTAATTTATAATGTACAATAGATTTTACTCTAAAATTAATATGAGACTGTTTCCTAAAAACATATTTATTATAAAAAGGTTAAAATTGCATTTCTACCATTTTGACGAAAACGTCTAAACAACAGCGATAACTCGATACCTCACTGCTCATAGAAGGACCATGGTAGTAAATAGTAAATACCCCACATACCCATTTATCAAATCACCCTACTTTACCCTACACAACACTGAAAGATGGGGCAAGTTACCCCAATGAACAGTGGTGAACTGGTGAACCTGTAGCCCCATGCCAAGAATTCAGGCAGAAGGATACCCCCAGACCATGGGGGGAATTTTACACCTGAGGGCCAGGGTAGAAATTAGGGGTGTAACCAAAGGGGGGGGGGAGGTTCGGAGGTATAAATCCTCCCTTTTTCTCAAACAGTTGAAACTGAAAATATGGTAAAATAGTAATATTTAAAAATAGATCTCACAAACTGACTAGGTTTTATCTCATTTGTATTGGGGAAATATATACACGTACAATATATTTAATAACTGCAATAAATGCATCATATAAATTGACAAAAAAAAAAATGATGCCTCCCCTTACCAACTTCCACTTTATTTATTTACGAATCTGAAATGGTATCGTATTATAATTGCATTTCAGTAAGAGAAATTTAACCATAAAAATATTTTCCAATTATTAACTTATTTAGAATTTTCACAATTTTATTAGAGATGACCCCTCATCCCCCCTCTCATTAACTGCTATACCCCAAGGTAGAATTGTTGAGGGTAAAAGAGGGTTCTACGACCCTTGACGTTTTTGTAAGAAAACCTGAGTTATCAAATGTTGTGAAGAGGTGAGGGTATCTGCCAATACCCACTGATAATAAGATAGGGGTACTCAGGCATTGTAACCCCGTCCAGGGGTGAAATAACCCAGGGTAACTGTAAACCCTCTGAGGGTGAGATCAGAGGGGGTGTTTCACTATTTTGTTGATCCTGTTGATAGAAAAGGGGTGACTGAAAGTGATTGGAAGTTTGATCAAGTGATGAAAATTGAAAAACAGGTTGACTGGAATTTGTCAAATCATGGACGTCCATGGTCAAATATTGTACTTTCTCAATGCTGTTGTTCTGAAGCTTAGTCAGCTTATATGACCAACTTCAGGCAGACGTAATGATGAGATGGTTAGGTGGATCCACGCCATGTTATTAATTTACCCCATGGGATCCCAGAGCTCTGGATGTTGGTCACATAAAACATTCTAAAAATTGTCAGGTCTTGTACTCGGGTATCTAAGCTAAGCTGAGGCAAGTAAAAGACCCCACCCATGGGATAAATGTGTAATATGGTGTGGACTCCAAGCAGCCATGTCATCTCATCATGACGTCTGCCTTGAGCTGATCATATAAGCTGGCTAAGCTTCAGACCCAGTAGCATTGAGACACTGAAAACACATATACGATTATAATCAACAGTTTTACTGAGCTTAACGGAAGTTTTTTTTTATGATCAGACATCTTATCATGATACAAATATTTAAGTGTGACTAAATGAGACCCCTAAGTACTACCTTATATACATTCTGATAACCTAATACTCAGATACTGTGACATATACTCATTATACTGTCACCATAATGTTTAGGTTTAAGAGACAATGATGACCTATGTACATTTGTACACCACATGTGTACCTTGTACTTAATGCAAAAGGCTGAATGGTCAATACTTATTGTAAGTAGCAACAGCTGTCAGTTGAATGGACACCATTACACACAATAATTTTATTTGATTATTTGTCTGTATTGTAAAATTTTATTTTATTATTAGTATTTTTACAAGCCGACTTGCTGTAAAATACATAGTTACAACATCTAATATAGACTGTTAGCTTAACACTTTTAGTATTATTATCTTATTACTGTAAAAGTACTGTATTATTGTATGTTATTTGTATGTTTGACAATGTATCAATTATGATATATCCTGTCAATAAAATTACATATATAATAAACAGTATTTGAATGAGATAACACTATCAGGAGATTACACTTCAATAGCATGTGTTTGCGATGATAATTACATTAATACGCTCCACACTGAATACTCTCCAACAAGTTGAGAAAGACTCTGGATTGGCCTGACACTGGTGTTTTTTTGAAGTCAGTTGAGACTCCGTTAAGCGATAACAGGCTATAAACCCAGATTTACATCACGTCACTTTTACATTACATTAATTTACCTCTCGAATGAAATTTCATTCCTCGTGATTCAATCGTCACACTCACAAATATCATGCGCGAAAGATTAAAATTTCATAATCAATTGATGCAGGCAGCGCTTAGCTAATAATATCCTGAATTTATAATCTATTTATAATCTGTTATCATAACATTACATATAACTTCTTGGAATATTTCAACTGATTGATAACGATCACTGTCAGATTTCACTGTCATCATGGTCATCAATTATAGGGAAAACATTAGCGAGTCAATTTCAAGTGGTATTTACAGAATGTCTGTGGTTTCCGCTTATGTGATCTTAAATCAAATTGATTCGGAGACGACTGCCTCATTGGCAGTACATGTCCAAATGTGCTACGTGTGTTTTCCATGCATTTGGATAACGCATGGAAAATGCATGGTTTTCACCTCATTTTAATTAGGCAAAAACCATGCGTTTTCCATGCGTTTATCCTTCTCATGGAAAACGCACGTGGCACATTTGGCCGTGTACGATTCTATGATATTTATGACATGACACAGCGCTGTAACAGCGCAGTTCGTAAATACTTATGTCCTGAGTAGGAGGGTGTTAACTACAAATTTTTCTGGTTAAATCTCACACCGAAGCTAACTTATACTCCGTTAGGCCTTTTTACTAATTGTTTCATGGTTCGATTAGTTTTACTGCTCTTATTACACAGGAAAAGTTCAGTCTGTACTTACGGACAAGATAACTAAAATTTTTCATTGGGCATATTCTTCCCAGAACAATAGAAAAGATACCTTATCATCATCAGATGATCACAGTGGAGTTAGTAGCATTGGTGTCAATTAGACATTATCGGCTCGGTAGCCTATCAGCTGGTTCAGGTAGTAAATAAAAACCAAGACAAATTTAATCGCATACTGTATCTATAGGTCTTAATGGTGAGGTGGTTTTAATAGAGAAAAGTGCAATGGCAAGAATACAGTTGGGTCTTAAACCTTATGGAGTATTAATCTCAACAGTGAGCTCTGTACTACATATAACAGTAACAGCACTTCACAATTGCACTACTAGCACTACATATGTCATTCTCATTTATATTCTACAAACAATGAATGAATTGCAGAGGTTGACCTCAGTTCAAAAGTCAGGTGAAATTACAACCGAGTTCAAAATGTCATAGCATTATATCATTTTATATGCCAGTTAACCGTTCCTGTTAAATTACTGTCATAAAATATCCCTAGAAACAACTCCCCTATTTACATTGATTTATAACAGGATACTGAGTCCTATTTAATCATCGATCCAAAATGCCATTTATGCATATTGTATCGTTGGGGAGGTTATCGAGGTGTTAATGAATTATAAAAATTACGAAATGTAAATCATGATAGTATCCAAAATAAAGAGAAGTTAATCATAGCAGCATATGATAAAAACTTTTTTACAGGACAGCTTATCTTTGTTTATAAAATATATGAACTGATGAATGCAAATTACTGACCAAATTAAAAAAACAAGATTATTTATTGACAGTAGGAAAAATCAATATTACTGAGCAGTGAGCAGTAGTGAGGGGGCACTGGTGAGCAATATACAATATGAAAATATAAAAGCTATATGATGTACTGCACAATATTAGACTATTAGTGCTGGCATTAAGGCTTATATTGCGCACTGGATACCAGTACAATTTCATACAATCATTTGATGGAATTGTCCAAAAACTTGGCATTGGAATGGCATGGGATTCTGTCTAGGTCATACCGATTGACTGGCACTGATCTACAATCATACATCAAATGTATCGATAAATGCATGATCTTGTTTTCAATTATCAGCTGATTATGCTGCATCATAAAAAATACAGGCCTCTTGTGAATATTCTATGAAAAGCAAATTTGCAGTTTGAGTAGGCCAATACCAGACGATAATTGGATGTGTAAAAAGTACTAACCAAAAAAAAATTATATATAAAATTAGTACAATGACAGCTAGGTCAGAAATTTACCCTCTAAGTCAATAAAATTCTATCTATCTATCTGTATGTCTGTCACACTGTCTATCTGGTTGTCTATGACACAATAGTTTTGCACGATTTTTTTATGATACACTTTTATCATTTCATATGCTTAATGTTTATATTATGTCAATTTATGTAACATTTAAATCGGTGAAATATAGTTCCACTTTGTGCTGTATAAAAACATGACTATATATGATTACATGATGTTATATTGTTAATTGTTTGTTTCGCTAAATTGAATGAATGGCTATAGACATTACAGATATAGAGACTCGGTATATTTGGTACCCAGTAAATAGCACACCACATAAACACACTATTCCACGTGGCTGGAGAGCAGACAACAAGCTGTACCAGCAGCTGTCAGATGCCTCACCGATTGTTTTGGCTAAACATGACAGCTGACGGGAGGATCCACACCCCCCAAAAACATCGTAAACTCACCTAAAGCGCGGTGAATCTTTCAGGCACTCTCCAAACTCGATGTTCGGCCTCATGGTTGTTAGTGTTCTTCTTTCTGTATCCAAACTATCCACTCACATCATCGAAATAACCCTCAGTTATGGTAAATCTCCCAAAATTCACCCTAATGTTTTGACGTTTCTTCACAGACTGACTTCAAGCGGCCATGTTGGAAAGGTATATTTCCTGCGGTGGGGACCGGTTCGTATTTCTTAATAAAATGTTATTTGTCGCATATTGCCGATATTCCACTCATTTGAAACGCAAAATAATATTCAATGGATCGACACTGGTATGCGAATTTTTCAAAGAGTTAAAATTCTCGTTAAAGAAGTGTTTTTCCTGTAGACTTTCTTCTGCTCAGAGAGGTCGCCACCTCTCATAAACGTCAGCGGCATCTGGTGATAATCCTGAGTTACAAGACCCAACTAGAAATTATATAATTTCTAACAGCTTCTAACCTAAAGCTTAAATATCCAAACGTTAATTAGTTTATAAACCTATACACAAATCACAGGCTTAATTCTCCACCATTTCTTTGTTCCAATACATAAACATTTTGGCTGTTGACGCATGCGCAGCGGCCCAGTGATGGACACAGTATTTATAAGAGGTCTCGCAACTTTGCGAGAAAATTAAGTTTTACTGCAGTTTTGACGGAATCCTTCAAATGTGCAAGAAAGTGTTATAATCGCAAAAAGTCAGTATTCGTGCAAAATTGCGCGTCACCATCTACTGATAAAGGCCCTATACACGGCTTAATCAGTGTTAATTCTCCACCATTATCATGATTATAGTCATGCCTCCCAGCTTGGCTGGGAACTGCCTAAGCGTAAACGTGATAGGCAGGTTCGTGCTGTCCATCTCCCATGGCTGATTGGCCAAGCACTGAATTTTCTGATTGGCTGTGCTATTTTTAGACTGGGGATCACGTTCCGGTCCAGGCATTTTCAATGTTAAAGCCTAGGATGCGAGCGCACGCTACCGGGAGGAATCCCTCCCGGCTAATGGCAGCCCCTACCTGCGTACTGCGTCAGCTAGTTGCAGCGGCCCGGCGAAGCCTCCCAGCCTGGAAGACAGCAAGGTGGCACCTTCACACAAGATCGGTCGCCCCAAACCGATTGATTCGAAGACTTTATAGTTGTGAACATGTTAGTTAGTTAGTTAGTTAGTTAGTTAGTGTTATTGTTTAACGCCTCATCAGCACCTGAGTGGGCTATGTAGAGGCTCTCTAGGGTAAGATTGATTATCTATAGTTGGTAGTTGAAACCAGAAGCATGTAAAAAATCAATAATTGTCTGCGTTGGATAGCTGGAGCAGCTTGTGCAATGCGCATTGTCCTGTTTTAGCCACTGGGGATAGAGGACTTCACCCCAAGTGTTTCCACCCTCGCCGCGTGGAGGCTTAGGACCTTTGAGGGCTTGGGGGCAGTTGTGAACATGTAAAAAAATATATATATTTCAAGAAACACCGTAGAAGTGATGCAATCATGAATGAGATTTCATTTTTAAAGTTTTATTTCAGCATTGCAATGGGACTTCCAGGCAATCAGATATGATGATTCATCATATGCACCCACTAAACAGCACAAAGGCAATGCTATGGATTTTCTTCAGACCGCAAGTTTTCTTAGCCTAGGGCTATCTTCCTGGAAAAAGGGCACACTAAATTGTCTGAGGGAGACTGGCCTTGCCAAGAATGGTTGGCCCCAGGTTGGGTTTTACTTAAAAGATTGTACATCCTGAGGTGGTGGATACGTATACTGTATGGGTCCTTCACCAAATGGCCTTAGGGTGGTGTCCATGGCAATGCCAACTAGCTTAAAACATCTTGAGCACTGCATCCACAGTGTTGGTCAGTAGATGGTGTAACATGAGATCTGCAAAATTTGTTAGATTCTCGCAAATTTGCCAGACAAGACTTTTTCGCGAGTACAGCAATAGGGAGTTGTGGGATATCTTGAGTACAATGTCCACCATTGCTTGCCTATGGGTCAAAACTTTGAGGTGGAATTGCTCAAGAACAGACAGGTGAATCTGAAAATAGACTGGTAGAATTACGTAGCAACTTTTCTGAAGTAATCCTGTCCAATCTCGTGACTGCCATTACAAAATTGACAGTTCCAGAGCAAATTTAGGTATTTTACTTTCAGCAAAATCGCAGAGTATTGTGAGATCGCGCAAATTTGCCTGACACCATGCATCTTCTACTGTTAGTAGGTGGCCCCATGATCATGATCACAGTTAAGGAATACCTTCTTAAATAATGGTGTCTCCTTATTTGTAAGATTAGTTTTGGTATTATATATATCATATAAATGCAGTTAATTGAATTATGTATACATTGCTTATATAGTGCCAAATAGCCAAAACGCTCTATTTTGGCTAACCATACCCTTCTAGAATCACACAAAATAGTACCACTCTTTCAAATTATCAAAGCACGTTATATTCATAATCATTGATAGAATCACATTGGAAAAAGATTACACTAGCTTGAAAGAAAATGCAATTTGTACAGGTACTACAATATTACAAATAGAGGGGAACAAGCATATGCGTGTATTTCCAAGGAGTCCAAGTAATTGGACCACAGAGGAATCATTAGAACGAATCGATTAGTTCAGCGGGTAGCTCAGGGTATTTTGAGTGTTTTAAATTGCTGGGAGTTCCTCTTACATTTTGCATATAATAGACGAGCCTTTGATTGATGCAGGTGTTGCTTTATTCATATCATTGATTCATCAGTTAATTACAGTTACACGAAAAAAAAAAAAAACATAAGCTGATGCCAAGTGGCATATATAGCTCATACAATAAAATTAATAATTATCTATATTACAATGGTGGTGAAACAAAGGAAATAATAATTAGACAAAAAATAGAAAAACAAAAAAAAGAAATATTATAGAAACAACATCAATAAACTGAAAGACAATTGTAGAAATAAAAATGATATCAATAACATGTGAATATTTTATAATTATTATAATTATTACCATAACGGATCATTACACTGAAGTAGAAAAAACTTTAACCTTCTTTTATAACAACTGAGACTACATTTTCGATCTATTTTATCATTAAGGATATTAAATACCTTCACCCCTGTATATCTAACTCTCTTTTGCGATAATACTGATGTGCACACAGGAATCTGGAATAGACCTTGACCTCTAGTATTGTATATGAAAGCATTTAAACAAAAGAATTTTATAAAAACACGAGCAATTTACCTCTCTTATATTTAAACATAAATATTGCCACAGAATATTTGTATAATTTGTTTACAGATAGAACTTTCAATTCAGAAAACAAGACCTTTGACTCAAATATTCTAGGAACATTTTTAATTAATCTCAGCACTTTCTTTTGTAACTTTAGAATTGGCAGTAAATATGTTTCATAAGCACTGCCCCATGAATCTATGCAATACGTCAGGTGAGGATAAATAAAACTATAATACAGAGTTAATAAAGTGTTACTATTTAAAGATTTTCGAGCTTTTGAAATAATTCCAATACTTTTTGAAATCTTATTTTTTATACTATTGATTTGTTCAACCCATGATACAGTATTATCAAGTATAACCCCCAAAAATTTTATAGATTTTACATTCAACAGCTGTTTGCCGTCCAGTATGACTGGTGGTAGATCGCCTGGTACAGTTTTTCTTTTTGGTCTGAAAATTATGTAACATGTTTTATCTATATTAACAAAAAGTTTATTTGCTCTCATCCAAGTTACTACTTTATGCAATTCCTTATTAACACTGCTGACAAGATTATAAAAATAATATAAAGGCTAGTGTCATCTGCATACATCAGTGGAAATAGTTTGCCAGAAGCATTTAAAAGGTCGTTAATATATATAATAAATAACAGGGGTCCCAAAATGGACCCCTGTGGAACCCCACATTTTATTCTCAGCTTATCAGAATTCGTATTTTTAAAAGTTGTGTATTGAAATCTATTGGACAAGTAACTGACAAACCAATCATATGCCGCCCCCCGTAGACCATATTTGTATAACTTAGCTAGCAATATTTTATAATTAACCGTGTCGAAGGCCTTACTTAAGTCAATAAAAATTCCCATAATATAGTTTCCATCATTTAAAGCTAAAATAATACTATCGACGAGATATACTAAAGCTGTTGAAGTGTTATGAAGTTCTCGAAAGCCAAATTGTAATGAGTATAATAGATTTCTTGAATTGAAAAAGTCAATAACTCTGTTAAACATTAACTTCTCAAAAATTTTCGACATGACTGGGAGAACAGAAATTGGTCTGTAGTTGTTAAAGGACATTGGATCACCAGCCTTGAAAATTGGCACCACCTTGGCAATTTTTAATTCATCTGGGAAATAGCCTTGTGTTAAAGAGAGTCTACAAACATGTACTAACGGTGTTATATAAAGATTGAAAGTTTCCTTTAATAAGTTTGCCTTGATTCCATCATATCCCGAACTACTATTTTTTTAACTTTTTATAATAGTTGACATTTCTTGCTCGCTAACTTCACGTAGATAAAGGGAACCAATGTTTTCACAATTTATATAGGAAATGGGGTCAGCTGTTACATGTGGAATTTTGTTTGAAAGCATAATTGTCATTTCATCATTTGTTATTTGACCATTTACATAAAATTTATGTTGGATTGGCTTTGTCTTACATTTGTTAATAACTTCTCTTATGATATCCCAAGATTTTTTCAAGTTATTTCTACAGGATTGAAACCTATTTTCATAATGATCTCTTTCATATTTTTTCAGAATTTTACAGAGTAGTGTTTTGTAAGTCTTATACACTTTACAATTTTCAGAGTTGGGTTGTTTCCTATACTTTACATATAATTTGTTTTGTACTTAATTGATTGTTTTAATCCTGGTGTTAACCACAATTTTCTGTTGCGATACCTAATTTTTACAGTTTTTAACGGGAAACATTCATAAAATACATTACAAAAGATTTTATAGAAGGCTGAGAATGACTCTTTAGCATTTCTATTCTCCAATACAGGATTCCAATCAGGTTTGGAGATTTTACTCTAAAAATTAGCTTTGTTTGTATGATTGATGCATCTGGTTTGAATATACTGGCTGTACAGATACTATCCAAGTAAACAACATCATTAGAACAGATTTATATCCTTCAATGAAAACTAACAATGTTCATCAAGAATCCTTATAGGAGTCAAAATCAGGAAATGTGAATTCCTTCACATAAAGATCCTTCAACAAACATATCAATTTTACAACAGGATGATCCCTTTTGTCTTCAGGCACATTGTTTGGCAAGAGTTCAAAAGCTGTGTTGATATCTTCAGGTCGTTCATACTTCAAAGCCTGTTGACAGTATGAGAGGCAGTGGAAAGGTTTACAGAACAAAAGCGATTGATCAGTGTAAGGGAACTTGTATTAGATGGCCTCTTCAGAGTCAAAAGAAACACAAACACTGTCATTCTTGTACTCCATAAAACAATCATCAATGTTTCGGATGTGTCTCAAAGTCACAGCATGGTACGGAGCTTGCTCTTCCACTTTCATTCCTTGGAATCGCTCTTCTCCAAACACCCCATGAATGAAAGTCAGTATGTCACCAGTCTTAGCTGCTGCAGGAGCCATCTTATCAATCAGATTCAACAGAACCAAATATGTTCTTTCAGAAATTTGATGCTTGGATACCAATGCTTTTAACTCTGCAAAGACTTCTTTCCAAAATTCCGAGTCTTTCTTAGTTTCATCCTCAGATATCAGTGATTGGTATATCTCGAAGTGATTCCACAATGCCTGTGCAGTTCGTACTGGTGGCAGATTTTTCGCTGCATCTATGCTGAGGTTTTTAAGCATGACTTTTAACTCATTCTGGTTCAATTCTTCACCAGACCAGTGCGTTTTAATGCATTGTTCGAACTGCACCACCCGCCATTTCTCTTGGCATTGAAGAAGAAGACTCACGATAGCAGACTCATTGGTGAAGGTGAAAATTTCAGAATAAAACAGGCACCAATCAGTTGTGGTATCACGCAACAGATTGTTCAGTGGATTAAGATACTGAGTTAGAGACTGTGAATGCAGACAATTTGCAAAGTATCTAAAGTACTGAACAATACTTTCCATTTTCCTGTTGCTCCAATCTTTGGTATGATTGCTGTCACAAAAAGCCATGAAAGCATTAAATGCCATGTAAGATGAGAGTTCTTTGTCAGCTATATCATCAGGAATGTCTGTAGCCTCCACAAGATATTTGATAATGTACTTTATAACCATGTACAAATGATGTTGATGAAAGTTCATAGATCGGGCGATGATCATTTCCTGCACAGAGAAAGATGTTCTCCAAATAATTCCAGATTCTTGTGCAGTCTTTGGCGAAACTTGGGCAAAGAAAATAGGAGTTGCCAACACCGATTCCTTGACTTGAGACGGCCAGGAAGATTCATTCATCACTTGCTCAATCTCTTCCTTGTAATAATTATTTGAACTGATAATGACGATTACCATATCAACTTTGTTGTTTTGTTTTCCTTTCTCTGAGTCTGTGGTGTGCTGAAATTGAAATGCAGGTCCAACTCTTTGCAAATTCAGGATGCGTTCAAATTCAGTTGGGTCTCTGTATGTTTTGTAAGTGAACTGCAAAACATCTACTCCCCGCAGATACTTCGCACTGTTTCCATCTTCATTGATTTCATTCACAAACAAACCGGGTATTTCCTCATATCCTTTCATTACCATAACTTTGCCATATCCTATGTCATTAGGATCTTTGAGGAATTCTAGGTGTACTTTGTGATCATGGTCACCGACAACAATATATGGGTGCATCACCATGATGTCCATATCGCTTCTCAAATTGATGATTTTCTTGTTTGCGTCATCAAACTTTCCAATTGTTGGGACCCTCATAGACGCTGATCTACTTCCTGCATTTAAGTGAAATGGAGGCATGTTCTTGAGCTCAGTGCCTTTTGAGCATGCATCCAGAAATCCATAAGTATCCCTCACTAAACAGGTAGAGAAAACTACTTTGTCTTGTTCGTAAATGAAGTCGACAACATGACGAGGAAACAACAAATTGAAAAGTAAATCACCACTGTTCACCGCCATTTGAAAAACAGGATCCGTACCTCACATCAAATGCTTCTTAGTCTTGTTAGTACTTCTTCAATGCTCTGCAACAATTCAAAGTGTCAGTGCATATTTCAACAACTGCTTTATATGGGAACATTAAATCAATAACAAGTTGAATTAACTATGTGCTCTAACATGATATAGGATTTTAATTAGGGGAAAAAAGAGATCAGGAAGGATTTAGAATTTTTAATTTGAAAAAAAAAAAAGATATCAGGAAACCTATTAAATTCTCAAATTAAACATCATGTAAACTATGTAAACTATATGAACCTGAAAAAATCATTAATCTGGATAATTATACAGATTTTGTGTCGTAATGTGAGCAGCCATCAAGCCACAAATTAAAATAGATCAATCGATCACAAATTTGATCAATTTACCCTCATCGAACGAAGTTCGAAGAGGGTTATTGTTATCATCAATGTCCGTCTGGTGGCAGGTAGGTGTAACACTTTTGTTTCCGGAGCAGAACTCAAGCACTAATGCACTTACCCTAACAAAATTTAGTACAATAATACCTTTTGATAGTCACATTGACATATCTTGGCTGTTTTACAAAATGAAAAAAGCTGTTTCCAGAGCAGAAATCTGACACTGCTGCACCTACATGCTTCAAACTTTGTCATAATATGTCTTAAATAGTGTAGTGGTGCCTCTTGGGGGTCTCATGGCCGTAAATACTAGAGAATTTTAAAAATAAAATAGGGAACTTTTTCAAATCTCCATACTTAAGACACTATTTACCCTACATGAGTGAAATTTTGTCAATAACATATCTAAATTATAGTATTTTCACTTTTCAAACTTAATTATGTTGTTTTTATACTAATGGAAAATGTCCAAAAGAAAAATATCGAAAATTGTGTGAAATTGTACTTCTGGAGCACTTGCTCTAACAAATTTCAAATGGTTTTACTCTATATAGCTTATTTGTGTCTTTTACACTGTTTAATAGTGACCTTGACATATGTCAGCTGTGTTTTACAATATTTAGAGAATTATGAAAAAAACATTAATTTTCCGTTTCTGGAGCGAACTCACACACTACTGCACACGCATGCATACAAAACTTTGTCAGAATGTGTCTGAAATAGTGTAGAGATACCTTTTTGGTGTTTCATGGCCATTTATGAGATGCAATTTTATAAGGGGAAAAAATATGAAAATTTGGTACTATTTCCACTTCCATATATGATCCCTACATGAGAGAAATTTTGCTTATAAAATATCTGAATCATAGTACTTTCACATTTTAAGTTACATTTTGACATTGTTTCATCCTTTTGTTCATAATAATGGAAAGTCTGGAAAAAATACTAAAACTTGCTATTATGTAGGTGAAAGTAAGAACTGGGCCATTTATCACAATTTTTTTTTTGCTGATGTAAGAGATAGAGCCAAGTCACTTTTTTCCATTCTAAATTATACGATAAGTATTCCTCTAATAATGTTAAGTGCCTTTTTGAAAAAATTCTCAACCATTTCCTGTATAACCAGAAAATTAAATTTCAGAAAAAAGTGGCCCAGTTCTCCCTCCTATAAGGAGAACTGTGCCATAGGGGCAGGAGAACTGGGCCCCTCCTGTCAGTGAATAAAAACTGAAAACTGGAATAATAATTAATGTTTTTAAAGAATTATCAACGAATTTGATTGCATTAAAAGAACAGAGCTTTATAATATGAAAAATTGGCTTACAAAAAAGCCTGGAATTTTTTTTCCGTTATTTAAATTACATTCATTTCAGCCTAAAACGCCATATACAGTGTGAAGACAGCATTTCATGGTTAAATTGATTAATGTAACGTTTGAAAGCAACTTGGGATAAATTCTGTAAAATCTAATCAAAGCTCCATTTAGAAGTTTAATGCCAGTGGCGTATAATTTCTTTATCAAATATTTGACTGTATTTTATAACAGAGGGAGGCCTAATACAGGACCCCAGTTCTCCCCAAAGCTATTGCTTCAAAGAAATGACCGCCTTATTTTTCCACATAGCAAGAACAACATGTCAGTTACACAGTTACATGATTGTACTCTGATTATGTGCTGATTATAACAATATATGTATTTCTAATCTATCCTCTATTGGTTTTTGTCAATGAACAATTGTATACATAGTGGAAATTTTACTTACTGACACCAAAAACAAAAATTTCACTTTATCAGAAAAACAAATATCTCAAATGGTTTCTTGCTTTTAGATAAGCACTTATGAGTCAATATTACTTTTAGCTGTAGGGAGGGTGGCCCAGTGTTGAAAAGCATTCCATAGAAAATAAACCTTTAAGATTTGTATTTATTTGTATTCAAACTTTATTTATTTAAATACAGTAAATACAAACCTTAGATACAAATAAATACAAACCTTAAAGGTTTATTTTGTATGAAATTACACCCAACATCATTCTGTGGCATAACATAGTTGCTGAATTTCATATACATTCCTTAGGAAGGACTATTTTGGACGAATGATAATCTTAGGTGTAGATTAGTTAAGGGAACATGCTAAATACTACTTATTGTGCATAAAATCTTTGAAACAGACAAAATTAAGTGCCAGGAAAAGGACATCTTGGACTCTAATTAGCATTGCATAACAGGCTATGTCCACCCTGACAAGTCAAAGCTGCATGGGAGTATGTGTAGGCCAGGTGGCAATCGGTTCGGTTCATCGCACACACTATATAAACAATCAGTAAATAATTTTTTCCCCAAATTTTGTAAAACAGCTGAGATATGTCAGTGTGACTATCCCAAAACTTTTCGTCCCTTGTTTTGCAACACTTGTCCTGAAGCTATGTTGCTGACCAGAGATCAAATAAACTATAAATTACTAAATTCTTTTGATTAAATCTTGATATAAGATAGGTCTTTTACTACAATGTAGCATAAATATCTGTCAAATTTGCATATTGAAATAATGATATAAATCAATACTGCCTTCTTGTCTCATGATATTTTTCACCATTTACATACCCACTTTTGCACAACAATTTAGTTTTAATTTACAATAAATAGTATAAATATTTTCATGCCATCAAAAACTCAATATGTAAACAAACCCAGTGATGACGTCACAATGCTAAACAATGGTGATGATGAAATTTCCCTTGTGTTTCCAATGTTTTGGTCTGGCTTTTCTCCTAATGTATAATTTATTTATAGCGTGTTAGAAAATTGCGAATTTGATAGACAGTGCAACTTTAAAGTTTCTATGTCTCTAGATTTATCATAGGCAAATAACTATATAAACCAATACTACCATCTTGTCTCATGATATTTTTTACCATTGCATGTTATTAGTGCACAGGAATTTAACTTTAAGGTACAATAAATAATATAAATATTTTTCATGTAAACAAACCTAGTGATGACTTCACAATACTGAACAATGCGTACAAATTCTATCTGGGTAGTTCTGCATTTGTGCTCAAGTTTAAAATGTTGTTCCTTGCAATGAACAAATCAATCAATCAATCACACATACGGTATATCAATTGGTCAATAATCAATCGATCACACATGTAGATGTTATATCAATTGGTCAATCAATACCTATCAATCTATCTATATCTATCTATCTATCTATCTGTCTGTCTGTCTGTCTGTCTGTCTGTCTAGCTGTCTGTCTGTCGGGCTGTCTGTCTATCTGACTGCCTGTCTAGCAGTCTGTCTGTCTGTATGTCTGTCTATCTGTATTCTTGTTTATCGAAATTGTTTGTATATGTGACTACATGTATGTAAATGATTATTGAATTTACAGAGCAAAATTACAAATACATGTACATATTCAAGATTGCCATCTCTTGGTAGAACATGTAATTTCATGTACTTAATTGAAAACCCCATCTTTCTTGCACTTTTTGAAATACAACACAATCAAGATATACCTTATGAACTTTCTGACATATGTCCTAATTGGCTGGGGTCACATTTCACTACAGAGGGCTTGGCCATTAAATGGAACAGCATTTTTAACTCCTAATAAAAGAAAAACTATTAGGCCTAGATAACAGATAGTGATAGAAGTGTGCACCTGTTTTTCCCATGCGCACAACTTAATTAAATGTTTCTTGTGTGCACGACTTAATTAACTCGTGCGCACAGAAATTTTTTTTTTTTTTCTTTAATTTACTCGTGGGAAAATTATATAATTTCTGTAGCATTCTTTTCAAGCTAATTTTTAAAAACTTTTTTACTACTTGTCCTGGAACTACCTGTCAACCCACTTGCTGTATGATAGTGGCTGCATTTCACAATCATATATTGTAGTATGTGCCATTGTATGATTGTGGAATGTAGTCACACGTATTGTAAAGGGGTGTTCACACTATCACGTATAAGACAAAGGAATGTGAAATATCAGCTATACGTGCACACTCGTAGCTCTTTTAATCACGTATAAATTCTACCTACAGCACAACTCACGTGAAGTTTTACACTATTTTATATAGGATTTTTAATTGAACTATCGCAACTGTCACATTTTACACTGAGTAAATGGAATTTTTTCCTTATTCCTTACATAGTCATGCATCTAGTTAATAGAAGTGAGATAAAGGTCTGTGACAACTTTTTTGTAATTCCGCTACATTGATAGCTTAAAATTATGGAAATTTTGAGATTTTTATGTATTTTCAATATAGATCAATCTGTTATTTGAAATATATATATATATAAAAGGTGCAGCTGTATTCGATACCAATGGTAAACATGAGGAAAAGTGCCAGTTATAATAAATCTATAATTTTGCTTTCGAAACTCTCCTATCGGTTTAATCCAATATTTTTTATATATACTATTTTTCATACTCATTTCACTGATGATATTTGCTGCTGAAACCTGTAGAAGTGTTCAGGGCACTACGTAGGCACCTGCATCTCACATCTAATGACTAAACTCCTGACCAGATGAAAAATCAGCAAAAAATTCTTTTTACCCAATGTAATATCTGACAATAGCGGATATTCAATGAAAAATCCTATATAAACTAATGTAACACTTCACGTGAGTTGTGCTACAGGTAGAAATGCATCAATTTCCATGAAACTGCACATGAATGTTCCTTCGGTCAAAATACAATACCAAAAAAAAGTTAGGTTGGATTGGGCAATTTACATAGAACACTCGCTGACTGACCCCCGAGCGAGTTACCTAACTTATATAAACAATTTACTCGTAGAACGTCTGCCAAAGTTTTAAACATGTTTAAATTTTTTGCCCTCTCTACGGATGCTCTTGAGTGGTCTAGCGCTACCATGAGCATCCTACGGATTAGCGTGAGTATTCGTAAAACGCTCGGCGAGATAATCATATATGGATGACCAAGAATAAAAATAATTTCTGATACGCAGTCATTTGTAGGTCGTATCCTAACATCAAGACTTATCAAAGCAATATGGGCTAACTCAATGGGATGGTTGTCTTGGCTGTTACATTTTCCCCATTATTCCTCTAATCAGTAATTGCAAAATCAAGTTTGAAGAACTTGAATAACCACAAGATTATCCATTTGATGATGTATGCTGTAATATTAGAAGTTGTGATAAGGCCTCTAAATTTGAATGTGTTAAAAAATAAATCAAATACCCGTGTATAAAAACAAAAGTGTTTATTGCAGATGTTTAATTGTAGAGAATAAATTGCAGATATATTATGGGACAGCATATTCAGTAATAGGAGATCAAGGATTTAAGTAACTTATCTAAATCACAGTTATATGAGACACTACTTTTTTGGTTGGTATGGGATAGCAAAAAATATTCAAACTACATATTGATTTTAAATCACACTGGTTTATGACCCTTCCCTGGTTTATGGCTAATTAAAGCATTCAGAGTTATGCTTTTGGTACGTATATATGAAACATAACCATAACTGAAATGGCAGGAAACTATAGTGATATTGTACTTTACTTGTTGTTGCCGTGTCATGTGGTGAACTTCTTGTATGAACAGGATCGAACGATGTTTCAGAGCACTTTGATTCGGCATATTTATGAATATGTGGAGGCAACATTAAGAAGCATTGAGGCAAAGCACATACCACCATTTTATGTGATGGCTGGTAGCAGGGGAGCATCATTACGTTTGCCAACTCTCTCAGTGTTTGATGAAGCGAATAACAAGATCTGTCAAAAGAGAAGCGATCAGGACGTCATGGTTATTCACCCAGAAGTTGTTGTTGGTGACAGTCAAAGAGAGATCCATTTAGAATTTGTGGAAGATTCTGACAATGTAGGATATGGCAAAATTATTGGTGTAAACGGTTTTGAGAAAATGCCAGATCTTTTTCTTACAGAAACTGATGAAACTGGAGAGGAAAAACATTGTTTGAATTACAATGGTGTTTTGCAATGGGCATACAGTGCTTACCGAGACCCTGAAGAAAAAAACAGACTGCTAAGTTTCCAAAGAAAGGGACCTGCTCTTGAACGTCTAAATGTTACAGAAACAAGGGAAGGAAAACTTGTTAACAAAATCGACACAGTCACCTCAGTTATCAGTTCGAAAAACTATTTTCAGAGGGAATCAGAAAAAGTGATGCACAAGTCTTCACTGTCCTCTCTAGTCAAAGAAGCAGTGCTAGCAATGCCCATTTTCTTTGTCCAAGTTATTCCGGAGAGTAACAAAGAAAGTCGTGCTACTTGGAGAGCCTCTTTCTCCATGCAAGAAGTGATCATCGGACGATCGCTAGGATTTCATCAACTTCAGGTGTACATGGTCATTAAGTATATCATCAAATTCCTTCTGGAGACAACCGATATACCCACAGACATAGCCGAGAAAGACCTTTCATCATACATGGCAATGAATGCTTTCTTTGCATTTTGTGGCTCAAATCACATGAAAAACTGGAGGGCAAGAAAAATCGAAACACTATTTCAGTTCTTCCAATATTTACTGAAAGTCTCAGCTCCTGTTCAATTGTCCAATATCTCAATCCAAAAAACAACCTTCTCAATGATGCTACAGTGAAGTGGTGTAAGTTCTATGCGGAATTATTCAACTTCACCAGCGAGTCTGCATTGCTGACCTTTCTTCTTGAATGTCAGTGCAAATGGCGAGCGGTGCAATTTGAGCAATGTATTCAGCCACATTGGTGCATTGATAATATGACCCTGGCAGCGGCAAAAGCCGCCCTAAAAAAAATTAGCATTGATTCAGTCATAAGTCTAGATCCAGTACGAGCAGTGCAGGCACTGTGGAATCATCATGAGATATATCTGTCCCTGATTTGTGCAGAGAGGGATTGCAACACAGAGGTTAGTGAAATAGAGGCATCAATTAACACCAAGTTAATGGCATTTTGGGCTGATATCTTTGAGGAATTGGAAGTGATGGTTTGTGCGAGAAAAATATCTCATGAAAAGCGCTCACTAATTTTGCGCCTTCTCATGAAAATGATCCCAAATCCCCATTTCAATGACCTTTTACTTTTTATTCAAAGGACAGCTAATGCTGAAGGATGTAATGGGTTGCATTTAGAATGCGAGTCAATCCCATATCAAGCAGTGAAATGTGAGAGACTCAGAGAGATGGACAACTGCATCATGGAGTATCATAATGACAATATAACTGTTACATTTGACTCTGAGCAGCAGGGCATCAAGTATGTTTTTCCTTAAACTGATCATTCTCTACTCTTCAGTGAACCTTTCCACGGTTTTACTGTGTGCCAACAGGCATTAAAAACCGCACATCACGAGGACGTCAACAAACAAGTCAAAATCTTTCCGGAAAATATGCCTGAAAAATCCAGGAGCCATCCACTTGTAAAACTTATTTGCATTCTGAAAGAACTTTATTTTAAAGATGTTAAATTTCCTGATTTTGATCAATATGTTGTGTGATGGCGTCATTCACTAGTATAATTGTAAAACTTGTTTGCATTCTGAAAGAACTTTTTTTTGAAGATGTTACATTTCCTGATTTTGATCAATATGTTGTGTGATGGCGTCATTCACTAGTATAATTGTAAAACTTGTTTGCATTCTGAAAGAACTTTATTTTGAAGATGTTAAATTTCCTGATTTTGATCAATATGTTGTGTGATGGCGTCATTCACTAGTATAATTGTAAAACTTGTTTGCATTCTGAAAGAACTTTTTTTTGAAGATGTTACATTTCCTGATTTTGATCAATATGTTGTGTGATGGCGTCATTCACTAGTATAATTGTAAAACTTGTTTGCATTCTGAAAGAACTTTTTTTTGAAGATGTTACATTTCCTGATTTTGATCAATATGTTGTGTGATGGCGTCATTCACTAGTATAATTGTAAAACTTATTTTGTATTCTGAAAGAACTTTATTTTGAAGATGTTACATTTCCTGATTTTGATCAATATGTTGTGTGATGGCGTCATTCACTAGTATAATTGTAAAACTTGTTTGCATTCTGAAAGAACTTTATTTTGAAGATGTTACATTTCCTGATTTTGATCAATATGTTGTGTGATGGCGTCATTCACTAGTATAATTGTAAAACTTGTTTGCATTCTGAAAGAACTTTTTTTTGAAGATGTTACATTTCCTGATTTTGATCAATATGTTGTGTGATGGCGTCATTCACTAGTATAATTGTAAAACTTGTTTGCATTCTGAAAGAACTTTTTTTTGAAGATGTTACATTTCCTGATTTTGATCAATATGTTGTGTGATGGCGTCATTCACTAGTATAATTGTAAAACTTGTTTGCATTCTGAAAGAACTTTATTTTGAAGATGTTACATTTCCTGATTTTGATCAATATGTTGTGTGATGGCGTCATTCACTAGTATAATTGTAAAACTTGTTTGCATTCTGAAAGAACTTTTTTTTGAAGATGTTACATTTCCTGATTTTGATCAATATTTTGTGTGATGGCGTCATTCACTAGTATAATTGTAAAACTTGTTTGCATTCTGAAAGAACTTTTTTTTTGAAGATGTTACATTTCCTGATTTTGATCAATATTTTGTGTGATGGCGTCATTCACTAGTATAATTGTAAAACTTGTTTGCATTCTGAAAGAACTTTATTTTGAAGATGTTACATTTCCTGATTTTGATCAATATGTTGTGTGATGGCGTCATTCACTAGTATAATTGTAAAACTTGTTTGCATTCTGAAAGAACTTTTTTTTGAAGATGTTACATTTCCTGATTTTGATCAATATGTTGTGTGATGGCGTCATTCACTAGTATAATTGTAAAACTTGTTTGCATTCTGAAAGAACTTTATTTTGAAGATGTTAAATTTCCTGATTTTGATCAATATGTTGTGTGATGGCGTCATTCACTAGTATAATTGTAAAACTTGTTTGCATTCTGAAAGAACTTTATTTTGAAGATGTTACATTTCCTGATTTTGATCAATATGTTGTGTGATGGCGTCATTCACTAGTATAATTGTAAAACTTGTTTGCATTCTGAAAGAACTTTTTTTTGAAGATGTTACATTTCCTGATTTTGATCAATATGTTGTGTGATGGCGTCATTCACTAGTATAATTGTAAAACTTATTTTGTATTCTGAAAGAACTTTATTTTGAAGATGTTACATTTCCTGATTTTGATCAATATGTTGTGTGATGGCGTCATTCACTAGTATAATTGTAAAACTTGTTTGCATTCTGAAAGAACTTTATTTTGAAGATGTTACATTTCCTGATTTTGATCAATATGTTGTGTGATGGCGTCATTCACTAGTATAATTGTAAAACTTGTTTGCATTCTGAAAGAACTTTATTTTGAAGATGTTACATTTCCTGATTTTGATCAATATGTTGTGTGATGGCGTCATTCACTAGTATAATTGTAAAACTTGTTTGCATTCTGAAAGAACTTTATTTTGAAGATGTTACATTTCCTGATTTTGATCAATATGTTGTGTGATGGCGTCATTCACTAGTATAATTGTAAAACTTGTTTGCATTCTGAAAGAACTTTTTTTTGAAGATGTTACATTTCCTGATTTTGATCAATATGTTGTGTGATGGCGTCATTCACTAGTATAATTGTAAAACTTATTTTGTATTCTGAAAGAACTTTATTTTGAAGATGTTACATTTCCTGATTTTGATCAATATGTTGTGTGATGGCGTCATTCACTAGTATAATTGTAAAACTTGTTTGCATTCTGAAAGAACTTTATTTTGAAGATGTTACATTTCCTGATTTTGATCAATATGTTGTGTGATGGCGTCATTCACTAGTATAATTGTAAAACTTGTTTGCATTCTGAAAGAACTTTATTTTGAAGATGTTACATTTCCTGATTTTGATCAATATGTTGTGTGATGGCGTCATTCACTAGTATAATTGTAAAACTTGTTTGCATTCTGAAAGAACTTTTTTTTGAAGATGTTACATTTCCTGATTTTGATCAATATGTTGTGTGATGGCGTCATTCACTAGTATAATTGTAAAACTTGTTTGCATTCTGAAAGAACTTTATTTTGAAGATGTTAAATTTCCTGATTTTGATCAATATGTTGTGTGATGGCGTCATTCACTAGTATAATTGTAAAACTTGTTTGCATTCTGAAAGAACTTTTTTTTGAAGATGTTACATTTCCTGATTTTGATCAATATGTTGTGTGATGGCGTCATTCACTAGTATAATTGTAAAACTTGTTTGCATTCTGAAAGAACTTTTTTTTGAAGATGTTACATTTCCTGATTTTGATCAATATGTTGTGTGATGGCGTCATTCACTAGTATAATTGTAAAACTTGTTTGCATTCTGAAAGAACTTTATTTTGAAGATGTTACATTTCCTGATTTTGATCAATATGTTGTGTGATGGCGTCATTCACTAGTATAATTGTAAAACTTGTTTGCATTCTGAAAGAACTTTTTTTTGAAGATGTTACATTTCCTGATTTTGATCAATATGTTGTGTGATGGCGTCATTCACTAGTATAATTGTAAAACTTGTTTGCATTCTGAAAGAACTTTATTTTGAAGATGTTACATTTCCTGATTTTGATCAATATGTTGTGTGATGGCGTCATTCACTAGTATAATTGTAAAACTTGTTTGCATTCTGAAAGAACTTTATTTTGAAGATGTTACATTTCCTGATTTTGATCAATATGTTGTGTGATGGCGTCATTCACTAGTATAATTGTAAAACTTGTTTGCATTCTGAAAGAACTTTTTTTTGAAGATGTTACATTTCCTGATTTTGATCAATATGTTGTGTGATGGCGTCATTCACTAGTATAATTGTAAAACATGTTTGCATTCTGAAAGAACTTTATTTTGAAGATGTTAAATTTCCTGATTTTGATCAATATGTTGTGTGATGGCGTCATTCACTAGTATAATTGTAAAACTTATTTTGTATTCTGAAAGAACTTTATTTTGAAGATGTTAAATTTCCTGATTTTGATCAATATGTTGTGTGATGGCGTCATTCACTAGTATAATTGTAAAACTTATTTTGTATTCTGAAAGAACTTTATTTTGAAGATGTTAAATTTCCTGATTTTGATCAATATGTTGTGTGATGGCGTCATTCACTAGTATAATTGTAAAACATGTTTGCATTCTGAAAGAACTTTTTTTTGAAGATGTTAAATTTCCTGATTTTGATCAATATGTTGTGTGATGGCGTCATTCACTAGTATAATTGTAAAACATGTTTGCATTCTGAAAGAACTTTATTTTGAAGATGTTAAATTTCCTGATTTTGATCAATATGTTGTGTGATGGCGTCATTCACTAGTATAATTGTAAAACATGTTTGCATTCTGAAAGAACTTTATTTTGAAGATGTTACATTTCCTGATTTTGATCAATATGTTGTGTGATGGCGTCATTCACTAGTATAATTGTAAAACATGTTTGCATTCTGAAAGAACTTTATTTTGAAGATGTTAAATTTCCTGATTTTGATCAATATGTTGTGTGATGGCGTCATTCACTAGTATAATTGTAAAACTTATTTTGTATTCTGAAAGAACTTTATTTTGAAGATGTTAAATTTCCTGATTTTGATCAATATGTTGTGTGATGGCGTCATTCACTAGTATAATTGTAAAACATGTTTGCATTCTGAAAGGACTTTTTTTTGAAGATGTTAAATTTCCTGATTTTGATCAATATGTTGTGTGATGGCGTCATTCACTAGTATAATTGTAAAACATGTTTGCATTCTGAAAGAACTTTATTTTGAAGATGTTAAATTTCCTGATTTTGATCAATATGTTGTGTGATGGCGTCATTCACTAGTATAATTGTAAAACATGTTTGCATTCTGAAAGAACTTTATTTTGAAGATGTTAAATTTCCTGATTTTGATCAATATGTTGTGTGATGGCGTCATTCACTAGTATAATTGTAAAACTTGTTTGCATTCTGAAAGAACTTTATTTTGAAGATGTTAAATTTCCTGATTTTGATCAATATGTTGTGTGATGGCGTCATTCACTAGTATAATTGTAAAACTTATTTTGTATTCTGAAAGAACTTTATTTTGAAGATGTTAAATTTCCTGATTTTGATCAATATGTTGTGTGATGGCGTCATTCACTAGTATAATTGTAAAACATGTTTGCATTCTGAAAGAACTTTATTTTGAAGATGTTAAATTTCCTGATTTTGATCAATATGTTGTGTGATGGCGTCATTCACTAGTATAATTGTAAAACTTATTTTGTATTCTGAAAGAACTTTATTTTGAAGATGTTACATTTCCTGATTTTGATCAATATGTTGTGTGATGGCGTCATTCACTAGTATAATTGTAAAACTTATTTTGTATTCTGAAAGAACTTTATTTTGAAGATGTTAAATTTCCTGATTTTGATCAATATGTTGTGTGATGGCGTCATTCACTAGTATAATTGTAAAACTTATTTTGTATTCTGAAAGAACTTTATTTTGAAGATGTTAAATTTCCTGATTTTGATCAATATGTTGTGTGATGGCGTCATTCACTAGTATAATTGTAAAACATGTTTGCATTCTGAAAGAACTTTTTTTTGAAGATGTTAAATTTCCTGATTTTGATCAATATGTTGTGTGATGGCGTCATTCACTAGTATAATTGTAAAACATGTTTGCATTCTGAAAGAACTTTATTTTGAAGATGTTACATTTCCTGATTTTGATCAATATGTTGTGTGATGGCGTCATTCACTAGTATAATTGTAAAACATGTTTGCATTCTGAAAGAACTTTATTTTGAAGATGTTAAATTTCCTGATTTTGATCAATATGTTGTGTGATGGCGTCATTCACTAGTATAATTGTAAAATTTATTTTGTATTCTGAAAGAACTTTATTTTGAAGATGTTAAATTTCCTGATTTTGATCAATATGTTGTGTGATGGCATCATTCACTAGTATAATTGTAAAACATGTTTGCATTCTGAAAGAACTTTATTTTGAAGATGTTAAATTTCCTGATTTTGATCAATATGTTGTGTGATGGCGTCATTCACTAGTATAATTGTAAAACATGTTTGCATTCTGAAAGAACTTTTTTTTGAAGATGTTAAATTTCCTGATTTTGATGAATATGTTGTGTGATGGCGTCATTCACTAGTATAATTGTAAAACATGTTTGCATTCTGAAAGAACTTTATTTTGAAGATGTTAAATTTCCTGATTTTGATCAATATGTTGTGTGATGGCGTCATTCACTAGTATAATTGTAAAACATGTTTGCATTCTGAAAGAACTTTATTTTGAAGATGTTACATTTCCTGATTTTGATCAATATGTTGTGTGATGGCATCATTCACTAGTATAATTGTAAAACTTATTTTGTATTCTGAAAGAACTTTATTTTGAAGATGTTAAATTTCCTGATTTTGATCAATATGCTGTGTGATGGCGTCATTCACTAGTATAATTGTAAAACATGTTTGCATTCTGAAAGAACTTTTTTTTGAAGATGTTAATTTTCCTGATTTTGATCAATATGTTGTGTGATGGCGTCATTCACTAGTATAATTGTAAAACATGTTTGCATTCTGAAAGAACTTTATTTTGAAGATGTTAAATTTCCTGATTTTGATCAATATGTTGTGTGATGGCGTCATTCACTAGTATAATTGTAAAACTTATTTTGTATTCTGAAAGAACTTTATTTTGAAGATGTTAAATTTCCTGATTTTGATCAATATGTTGTGTGATGGCGTCATTCACTAGTATAATTGTAAAACATGTTTGCATTCTGAAAGAACTTTATTTTGAAGATGTTAAATTTCCTGATTTTGATCAATATGTTGTGTGATGGCGTCATTCACTAGTATAATTGTAAAACTTATTTTGTATTCTGAAAGAACTTTATTTTGAAGATGTTAAATTTCCTGATTTTGATCAATATGTTGTGTGATGGCGTCATTCACTAGTATAATTGTAAAACATGTTTGCATTCTGAAAGAACTTTATTTTGAAGATGTTAAATTTCCTGATTTTGATCAATATGTTGTGTGATGGCGTCATTCACTAGTATAATTGTAAAACTTATTTTGTATTCTGAAAGAACTTTATTTTGAAGATGTTAAATTTCCTGATTTTGATCAATATGTTGTGTGATGGCGTCATTCACTAGTATAATTGTAAAACATGTTTGCATTCTGAAAGAACTTTATTTTGAAGATGTTACATTTCCTGATTTTGATCAATATGTTGTGTGATGGCGTCATTCACTAGTATAATTGTAAAACTTATTTTGTATTCTGAAAGAACTTTATTTTGAAGATGTTAAATTTCCTGATTTTGATCAATATGTTGTGTGATGGCGTCATTCACTAGTATAATTGTAAAACTTGTTTGCATTCTGAAAGAACTTTTTTTTGAAGATGTTAAATTTCCTGATTTTGATCAATATGTTGTGTGATGGCGTCATTCACTAGTATAATTGTAAAACTTGTTTGCATTCTGAAAGAACTTTATTTTGAAGATGTTAAATTTCCTGATTTTGATCAATATGTTGTGTGATGGCGTCATTCACTAGTATAATTGTAAAACTTGTTTGCATTCTGAAAGAACTTTATTTTGAAGATGTTAAATTTCCTGATTTTGATCAATATGTTGTGTGATGGCGTCATTCACTAGTATAATTGTAAAACTTGTTTGCATTCTGAAAGAACTTTATTTTGAAGATGTTAAATTTCCTGATTTTGATCAATATGTTGTGTGATGGCGTCATTCACTAGTATAATTGTAAAACTTGTTTGCATTCTGAAAGAACTTTATTTTGAAGATGTTAAATTTCCTGATTTTGATCAATATGTTGTGTGATGGCGTCATTCACTAGTATAATTGTAAAACTTGTTTGCATTCTGAAAGAACTTTTTTTTGAAGATGTTACATTTCCTGATTTTGATCAATATGTTGTGTGATGGCGTCATTCACTAGTATAATTGTAAAACTTGTTTGCATTCTGAAAGAACTTTATTTTGAAGATGTTACATTTCCTGATTTTGATCAATATGTTGTGTGATGGCGTCATTCACTAGTATAATTGTAAAACTTGTTTGCATTCTGAAAGAACTTTTTTTTGAAGATGTTACATTTCCTGATTTTGATCAATATGTTGTGTGATGGCGTCATTCACTAGTATAATTGTAAAACTTGTTTGCATTCTGAAAGAACTTTATTTTGAAGATGTTACATTTCCTGATTTTGATCAATATGTTGTGTGATGGCGTCATTCACTAGTATAATTGTAAAACTTGTTTGCATTCTGAAAGAACTTTATTTTGAAGATGTTACATTTCCTGATTTTGATCAATATGTTGTGTGATGGCGTCATTCACTAGTATAATTGTAAAACTTGTTTGCATTCTGAAAGAACTTTTTTTTGAAGATGTTACATTTCCTGATTTTGATCAATATGTTGTGTGATGGCGTCATTCACTAGTATAATTGTAAAACATGTTTGCATTCTGAAAGAACTTTATTTTGAAGATGTTAAATTTCCTGATTTTGATCAATATGTTGTGTGATGGCGTCATTCACTAGTATAATTGTAAAACTTATTTTGTATTCTGAAAGAACTTTATTTTGAAGATGTTAAATTTCCTGATTTTGATCAATATGTTGTGTGATGGCGTCATTCACTAGTATAATTGTAAAACTTATTTTGTATTCTGAAAGAACTTTATTTTGAAGATGTTAAATTTCCTGATTTTGATCAATATGTTGTGTGATGGCGTCATTCACTAGTATAATTGTAAAACATGTTTGCATTCTGAAAGAACTTTTTTTTGAAGATGTTAAATTTCCTGATTTTGATCAATATGTTGTGTGATGGCGTCATTCACTAGTATAATTGTAAAACATGTTTGCATTCTGAAAGAACTTTATTTTGAAGATGTTAAATTTCCTGATTTTGATCAATATGTTGTGTGATGGCGTCATTCACTAGTATAATTGTAAAACATGTTTGCATTCTGAAAGAACTTTATTTTGAAGATGTTACATTTCCTGATTTTGATCAATATGTTGTGTGATGGCGTCATTCACTAGTATAATTGTAAAACATGTTTGCATTCTGAAAGAACTTTATTTTGAAGATGTTAAATTTCCTGATTTTGATCAATATGTTGTGTGATGGCGTCATTCACTAGTATAATTGTAAAACTTATTTTGTATTCTGAAAGAACTTTATTTTGAAGATGTTAAATTTCCTGATTTTGATCAATATGTTGTGTGATGGCGTCATTCACTAGTATAATTGTAAAACATGTTTGCATTCTGAAAGGACTTTTTTTTGAAGATGTTAAATTTCCTGATTTTGATCAATATGTTGTGTGATGGCGTCATTCACTAGTATAATTGTAAAACATGTTTGCATTCTGAAAGAACTTTATTTTGAAGATGTTAAATTTCCTGATTTTGATCAATATGTTGTGTGATGGCGTCATTCACTAGTATAATTGTAAAACATGTTTGCATTCTGAAAGAACTTTATTTTGAAGATGTTAAATTTCCTGATTTTGATCAATATGTTGTGTGATGGCGTCATTCACTAGTATAATTGTAAAACTTGTTTGCATTCTGAAAGAACTTTATTTTGAAGATGTTAAATTTCCTGATTTTGATCAATATGTTGTGTGATGGCGTCATTCACTAGTATAATTGTAAAACTTATTTTGTATTCTGAAAGAACTTTATTTTGAAGATGTTAAATTTCCTGATTTTGATCAATATGTTGTGTGATGGCGTCATTCACTAGTATGATTGTAAAACATGTTTGCATTCTGAAAGAACTTTATTTTGAAGATGTTAAATTTCCTGATTTTGATCAATATGTTGTGTGATGGCGTCATTCACTAGTATAATTGTAAAACTTATTTTGTATTCTGAAAGAACTTTATTTTGAAGATGTTACATTTCCTGATTTTGATCAATATGTTGTGTGATGGCGTCATTCACTAGTATAATTGTAAAACTTATTTTGTATTCTGAAAGAACTTTATTTTGAAGATGTTAAATTTCCTGATTTTGATCAATATGTTGTGTGATGGCGTCATTCACTAGTATAATTGTAAAACTTATTTTGTATTCTGAAAGAACTTTATTTTGAAGATGTTAAATTTCCTGATTTTGATCAATATGTTGTGTGATGGCGTCATTCACTAGTATAATTGTAAAACATGTTTGCATTCTGAAAGAACTTTTTTTTGAAGATGTTAAATTTCCTGATTTTGATCAATATGTTGTGTGATGGCGTCATTCACTAGTATAATTGTAAAACATGTTTGCATTCTGAAAGAACTTTATTTTGAAGATGTTACATTTCCTGATTTTGATCAATATGTTGTGTGATGGCGTCATTCACTAGTATAATTGTAAAACATGTTTGCATTCTGAAAGAACTTTATTTTGAAGATGTTAAATTTCCTGATTTTGATCAATATGTTGTGTGATGGCGTCATTCACTAGTATAATTGTAAAATTTATTTTGTATTCTGAAAGAACTTTATTTTGAAGATGTTAAATTTCCTGATTTTGATCAATATGTTGTGTGATGGCATCATTCACTAGTATAATTGTAAAACATGTTTGCATTCTGAAAGAACTTTATTTTGAAGATGTTAAATTTCCTGATTTTGATCAATATGTTGTGTGATGGCGTCATTCACTAGTATAATTGTAAAACATGTTTGCATTCTGAAAGAACTTTTTTTTGAAGATGTTAAATTTCCTGATTTTGATCAATATGTTGTGTGATGGCGTCATTCACTAGTATAATTGTAAAACATGTTTGCATTCTGAAAGAACTTTATTTTGAAGATGTTAAATTTCCTGATTTTGATCAATATGTTGTGTGATGGCGTCATTCACTAGTATAATTGTAAAACATGTTTGCATTCTGAAAGAACTTTATTTTGAAGATGTTACATTTCCTGATTTTGATCAATATGTTGTGTGATGGCATCATTCACTAGTATAATTGTAAAACTTATTTTGTATTCTGAAAGAACTTTATTTTGAAGATGTTAAATTTCCTGATTTTGATCAATATGCTGTGTGATGGCGTCATTCACTAGTATAATTGTAAAACATGTTTGCATTCTGAAAGAACTTTTTTTTGAAGATGTTAAATTTCCTGATTTTGATCAATATGTTGTGTGATGGCGTCATTCACTAGTATAATTGTAAAACATGTTTGCATTCTGAAAGAACTTTATTTTGAAGATGTTAAATTTCCTGATTTTGATCAATATGTTGTGTGATGGCGTCATTCACTAGTATAATTGTAAAACTTATTTTGTATTCTGAAAGAACTTTATTTTGAAGATGTTAAATTTCCTGATTTTGATCAATATGTTGTGTGATGGCGTCATTCACTAGTATAATTGTAAAACATGTTTGCATTCTGAAAGAACTTTATTTTGAAGATGTTAAATTTCCTGATTTTGATCAATATGTTGTGTGATGGCGTCATTCACTAGTATAATTGTAAAACTTATTTTGTATTCTGAAAGAACTTTATTTTGAAGATGTTAAATTTCCTGATTTTGATCAATATGTTGTGTGATGGCGTCATTCACTAGTATAATTGTAAAACTTATTTTGTATTCTGAAAGAACTTTATTTTGAAGATGTTAAATTTCCTGATTTTGATCAATATGTTGTGTGATGGCGTCATTCACTAGTATAATTGTAAAACATGTTTGCATTCTGAAAGAACTTTATTTTGAAGATGTTAAATTTCCTGATTTTGATCAATATGTTGTGTGATGGCGTCATTCACTAGTATAATTGTAAAACTTATTTTGTATTCTGAAAGAACTTTATTTTGAAGATGTTAAATTTCCTGATTTTGATCAATATGTTGTGTGATGGCGTCATTCACTAGTATAATTGTAAAACATGTTTGCATTCTGAAAGAACTTTATTTTGAAGATGTTACATTTCCTGATTTTGATCAATATGTTGTGTGATGGCGTCATTCACTAGTATAATTGTAAAACTTATTTTGTATTCTGAAAGAACTTTATTTTGAAGATGTTAAATTTCCTGATTTTGATCAATATGTTGTGTGATGGCGTCATTCACTAGTATAATTGTAAAACTTGTTTGCATTCTGAAAGAACTTTTTTTTGAAGATGTTAAATTTCCTGATTTTGATCAATATGTTGTGTGATGGCGTCATTCACTAGTATAATTGTAAAACTTGTTTGCATTCTGAAAGAACTTTATTTTGAAGATGTTAAATTTCCTGATTTTGATCAATATGTTGTGTGATGGCGTCATTCACTAGTATAATTGTAAAACTTGTTTGCATTCTGAAAGAACTTTATTTTGAAGATGTTAAATTTCCTGATTTTGATCAATATGTTGTGTGATGGCGTCATTCACTAGTATAATTGTAAAACTTGTTTGCATTCTGAAAGAACTTTATTTTGAAGATGTTAAATTTCCTGATTTTGATCAATATGTTGTGTGATGGCGTCATTCACTAGTATAATTGTAAAACTTGTTTGCATTCTGAAAGAACTTTATTTTGAAGATGTTAAATTTCCTGATTTTGATCAATATGTTGTGTGATGGCGTCATTCACTAGTATAATTGTAAAACATGTTTGCATTCTGAAAGAACTTTTTTTTGAAGATGTTAAATTTCCTGATTTTGATCAATATGTTGTGTGATGGCGTCATTCACTAGTATAATTGTAAAACTTATTTTGTATTCTGAAAGAACTTTATTTTGAAGATGTTAAATTTCCTGATTTTGATCAATATGTTGTGTGATGGCGTCATTCACTAGTATAATTGTAAAACTTATTTTGTATTCTAAAAGAACTTTATTTTGAAGATGTTAAATTTCCTGATTTTGATCAATATGTTGTGTGATGGCGTCATTCACTAGTATAATTGTAAAACTTATTTTGTATTCTGAAAGAACTTTATTTTGAAGATGTTAAATTTCCTGATTTTGATCAATATGTTGTGTGATGGCATCATTCACTAGTATAATTGTAAAACTTATTTTGTATTCTGAAAGAACTTTATTTTGAAGATGTTAAATTTCCTGATTTTGATCAATATGTTGTGTGATGGCGTCATTCACTAGTATAATTGTAAAACATGTTTGCATTCTGAAAGAACTTTATTTTGAAGATGTTAAATTTCCTGATTTTGATCAATATGTTGTGTGATGGCGTCATTCACTAGTATAATTGTAAAACATGTTTGCATTCTGAAAGAACTTTTTTTTGAAGATGTTAAATTTCCTGATTTTGATCAATATGTTGTGTGATGGCGTCATTCACTAGTATAATTGTAAAACTTATTTTGTATTCTGAAAGAACTTTATTTTGAAGATGTTAAATTTCCTGATTTTGATCAATATGTTGTGTGATGGCGTCATTCACTAGTATAATTGTAAAACTTATTTTGTATTCTGAAAGAACTTTATTTTGAAGATGTTAAATTTCCTGATTTTGATCAATATGTTGTGTGATGGCGTCATTCACTAGTATAATTGTAAAACATGTTTGCATTCTGAAAGAACTTTATTTTGAAGATGTTAAATTTCCTGATTTTGATCAATATGTTGTGTGATGGCGTCATTCACTAGTATAATTGTAAAACATGTTTGCATTCTGAAAGAACTTTTTTTTGAAGATGTTAAATTTCCTGATTTTGATCAATATGTTGTGTGATGGCGTCATTCACTAGTATAATTGTAAAACATGTTTGCATTCTGAAAGAACTTTATTTTGAAGATGTTAAATTTCCTGATTTTGATCAATATGTTGTGTGATGGCGTCATTCACTAGTATAATTGTAAAACTTATTTTGTATTCTGAAAGAACTTTATTTTGAAGATGTTACATTTCCTGATTTTGATCAATATGTTGTGTGATGGTTTCATTCTTAAGTAAACTTTTTCATCTGTATTTCAAATTCATCAGATTAAATGAGCCATCTGATACTGAGATATTCGTAGTAGCTAAAACATGTCAAGCTAGAGCTCTGATGAAGTTGTGTATACATTTTTGTAATTGACCGTCTATAAATTATTATCCAATGGTGATTAATAAACTTCTGACGATGTGAAGAGATTCTCTGCTTTGTCTGTAATCATTAAAAATATTTACGAACCACCAAAAGAATTGTCATTGTTGAGAAAACCGCCTTTCCATTTAGACTTGTAAACATTTCCCAGTTTTAACGTAGTATAACATTTATTGTACTATAATTAGGGCTGAAATTAAAAAAAGCCCCAGAAAGGTCACTCTAGATCTACTCTGTTTCTTGGACCTAGAAATCCTGTATGAATATGTCACACAAGATAAATACTTCTCTGACTCACTGAAGTACATATTCCAACATAACATCATGGAGATACAAGAATTCTCTTAGGAGTTCCGGCTAAAAGATCCTTTTTGGGCAAATAAATGTGATAACCTATTTTCAAGGGGACCTTTTCAAACATAAGAATCACAATATCATGCTATCATGTGTTGTAGTGCTTGATTCATTCATGAGGGTTGGTTTCTCGCTTCCGTGATGAGGTCTGTGTGGACCTGTTGACTACCTGAAGTAAGGCTGTGTCCCTTGCAGTGTCATGGAATAAGGGAACACCAGAACCAGTTTGAGTCTTTCTTCAGACATAATCCATACATCAATTACAGACCACTTCTTCTTCCTATCTGCTATGATCACTCTGCTATGATCTCTCTGCTAGCCTTCTTTGCCTTCTCAGATTCTCTCGGCCTTTGCTCCCCCTCTCTGATTCTTGCTGTTTACTGCATCTTACTTATACTAGCCAAAATGTAACCAATTGTAGCGATTTTGGGCTATTTAAGGGTCATTTTGCGTCATAGGTAATTCAGTACTACGACGTTGCACCAATTGACTTTCCTTCCCCTCAGTCCTGGTGCCCATTTACTGAACAAGACTGCTTTGCACATGCCTAGGGCTCTTTCACTGAACTAGACAATCTTGCACAGCCATAGTGTTTATGCACTGAACTAGACAACTAACTGCCTAGCCCAGTCCTAGCTATGGCACAATCACTCATTGGAAAGAGGAGGATAGAAACCCTCAGAATATTTCTTTGCACTCCATGGCTCAAGCAGGAGCCAAGATATGAGTTTCTGAAAATGTTGGCACCCTCTGACATCTGAACGGTTGACCTTCTGAATATGTTCCCATATTTAAGCTTTACTAGGCAAAGACTTCTCCATAGACAATGATAGTCAAAATCATTAGTAAATTGCTATTATAAGTTAAGTGCCATGGAACATTTTCATGTTAGATTGCCTTTTTTTTAATCACAAACCAACCTTCTGGTCATTAATATCTAATGGCTTAATGCTACTGGGTCTGAAGCTAAGTCAGCTTATATGACCAGCTGCCAGAGACGGACATAATGGTAATATCATAAGGTTTGGAGTCCACACCATATTACACATTTACCCCATGTGTGGGGTCTTTTACTTGCCTCAGTATCAAAACCGAGTGCAAGGCACCTCCAATTTAGCTGAGATGTAGCTCATGAAAGTGCCCGGGCCGGGGATCCAACCCGGGACCTTCAGCAGATCTGGCCAATGCAGAATTGGCGGGTGCCTTAACTATTAGGCCACCCAGCTGTACTAAGATATTTGCCAGTTACAATACATACACAAGACAGGTAGTTATAGATGGGCTAGCAATTGTGATCAAAAATACATTTTTGAAATGGATATGTATTTCGAAATGTCATTTTGTCTTGAGAACTTACGATCAGAAATTATTAAAACTGTTTCTTCAAAATTACAGAAAATTTTCCTCAAAATTATATATACTAGTCATTACAAAAATTAATGTCATGAGTTGATGATTCATTATTGTGTCACTTATCTTTGGAATGTGGAAGAGCTCCTTATCATCAACCATGTGGAAGAGCTCCTTATCATCAACCATCACCAACCATTTTGATTCCTGTCTTGGTGTATTCTTAGACTAAATGCAACTCTATAGGCCTACTGTCCATTGAAAGATATGATGATAAAAGTTATGTGGCGTTCAAACATTGACCAAATGGTCAAATGCAACTGTTGTTCTGTGAGTTGCCACTTTTGTTGATACTTAATCAGCCAACCGTGACAATTTTTGGGTTTGATAAGACAAAACAAAGAGTAAAGCCTAGGTCTCACATAGCCGGTTTTGCCGTAGTGAAGCCGTAGTATTACGTAACGGTTATGCAACAGCTTTTTTCGCCAGGTTGGCTATGGATTCTGGCAGCAAAAAGGGTTCTACGGATGACTCGACGGGTTCTACGGGTGACTCGGTGGGTTCTACGGGTGACTCGGCGGGTTATGGACAATTAGTGGAAGAATTCCAGGAGAGACTCGACGGCTTCCAGGGGTTACTGGACGTGTACGTCGACTAGTCTAATTAAAAAATATAACGACGGGAAAGTCGGCGAGTCACCCGTAGAACCCGGCGAGTCACTCTTCGAATGATATTTTGTACATGCAGCCGCGGAGGGGGTTGTACATACTTTAAAAGGCTGCTGCTCCCCTAATATTAGTCCGATTTTCGTCAAGTAAAGACTGAATTGTAGTACAGTTCATACTAATTCCATACGTGTTTTCAGACTGAATGATAGACAAATAATCAAGTAGTCTTGTGTTTAACAATGTTAATGCCTGTTTTTAACGTTTTCTATTGTGGTCTTTATATACTTTTTGTGAGCATGTTTTACGGGTTTTGCTATTGGTGCAACCCCTGGTTGTTGTTAAATTTGGCTCCTGCACTGTCAGAAAAAAAATTTTAAAAATACAAACAGTAGATTAACCTACAACCTTTGGGCTAAATTTCACCAATTAGCTGGACGTATGTCGTGACATCTCATAAAACCCCTCAACAACCTTAATCGCTAAGTGAGATGTTGACCTACCTACCTTTAGTCCAGTAGCCACCTCCTTAAATTCCAGTTTTTGTGCCCCCGACTCTTATATAAACAATAGTGTGCTCATTTGAAAGCTTAGAACATGAACTTTCCATTTTTGTGGGGTGTCATGTTCAGGTCGGTCGCCTAACATCACCATATAAGGTCAAAGTCCATATTTTTGAAATTCATACTATTTTGCCATCATTCAGTGGGTTCTTGCCATATTTTCACGAAACTTGGTACAGTTTTCCTCAGTAAGGTCTTTCCGTGGACAATAAAGAGAAAATCTTTTTAGAAACTTACTCACAAAGCCACAGGAGACCCGATTCTGCACCATTGAGTGTGGCAACTTTACGAAACCTCTAGCAGTTGAGGTAATAGTCAGTGTATGAGGGCTAAAATGGGACCTGCCATTTGACTGGGTAAAAACCATTCTACCTTGTGCGAAATTTTCAGAAATTGCGCTCATTTTGCTCTATTTTAGGGATTTGTTGACCAAAACTTAATACCATGGCACCCAATTTTGCTTTTTGCTCAATTATAGGAAAAGGTTGGTTTCTTCCATAACTTCGTGGTTACTAATCACAAATGACTAACATTTAACCCTAGCAACAGTTCTAATGCAAAATTAGACATTTTAACAGTTATAACTCTATCAAATTAGCATTTAGGTGAATGATTTTAGAAAATACTCCATATTATATCATGTTTTGGAGTGCTTGTTGCTGAAAGCCATACTATAAAGTTAAAAACTGTTAGGATATGGACACTGTGTTGTCACCTCACAGTCCTGTGACCTAATTATGAACATTCTTTGCTAGTTTACCTAGTTGAACAAAAAGATTGGTTAAACTACGTAGCCGATAGACTGAGTATAGACTTCAGAAAGCTTCTCTTAAAATACAAGAGAAATTAATTAATATTTGAGTTTAGGCAATTTTCCCTGCCTGCTTGTCAGAACAAGAATAGCGTAAACTCAGCACATGCACATATAATTATTCTGTAATTTAAATTTTTAGACCTTTAATACCATAAGTCAAACTATAAGAGAAATTGAATAATTTACTTTAGATGAGTTAACGAGCAGATAATTTACATTATTAGGTTGCTGGGCTGCGAGGTGATGACACACAGTATGGATCTTTCAAGTCCGCTTTTGTCAAGACTTACCTTTGTAACTGGCTTGAACTATATGATACAGCGGCGCGTTGTTGATTACAATTATATATCTTTATCTTTATGACTGGAAAAATAAATTATGCCACCCGTGACTCATGACAAAGGCATTTAAGGATGGTGTTACACAAGAAGGAAGTAAAGAAATGAAAAAAAAACCAGAAGGAAAATTTACTTTAAAGTTCAAATGTTTCTATAAAGTGCAACGTACGTAATTGGGAATTAAAATTTCCTTTTGAGGTGAAATTAAGAAAATTAAAAGTGAATAACTCAGAGCTATTAATGCAGCAGCCACTCATACACATGCATAAAATTCCATTCAGGATTTAATATTATATCACTAATAAAATTTTAAAGTACACACACTGTGAGACCAATATATTTTAAATCAGAAATAATGTCATGAATACGTATGAATAACCTTATCATAGAGTAGTTGGTGTGTAGAATGTAGTTTTATGTCCTATATTTCTGCACTGCATGGGCTAATTAAAACAGGCAGGTGTCATGGTGATGAGGAAACTATGATGCAGCTATCCAACACTCTAAAAAAAACCTGCCCTGAAAAACAACTTTTTTTTGGCTATCCTACACAAGAGTAGTGTATTTGTTTCTAAGAGCTCATTAAAAAGCCATTTTGGTATTTAGCAGTTGGAAACCCAGTGCTTCACTAATTAGCTGGAGGTATGTCATGACATCTCATAAAACCACTCACCAGGAATAGGTTCAAGCTTGAACTTCCTGGACTGTTTATGATATGATTAAAGATCTTCTGTCAAAGGGAAAGCCCCCACACCCTCCCCCCCCCCCCCCAATATGATATGGCCAATACTGTTTATGTAAAACTTATTCCAAAAATTGAAACTGTCAGAAAAACTAAATGGTAAAGATAAGAGATCACTAGGCAAATTGGATAGGATACACCATGCAGTCCATCAACTTATAGATCCATTTAATTTTTCGATAACGGTAGTATCAATTTTATTTAGATGGCCAGATAAACAAAGTGACTCAAATCTGCCCCTGAATGCAGACAGCATAAATAATACTAATGTCAGGGGAGGGGTTTTCCAGATACTTCTGAGAATTTGACGATTAAACAAAATTAATGCAACAATATGCAAAATCTTAGAACCACTTTAATTGATGTAGACTTTATTGACATACATTTTCATATAAAATCGACAGTTATTATTAAATATGTTGTCTAATTTGCTCCTTGAAGAGGGCCATTTTTGCTCTAAACACCCATGGTTGATAGTTTGATAGTTCCCCTTCTCCTTTGACACAAGGTCTTGTGTATTTAGGTTGCCAATGAATAAATATTGTTTGGACAGTATACACGCATCTGTGCCAACTATCACCAGTTCATATTATTGAAAATGAGTTATTAGACTTTTATCGGCAATGACTAATTTATTCAGTGATAACATAAACACTTTTTAAGAAGCAGAAAATCCTTTTTTGGAGCAACAATAAGTGAAATAAACATGCATATCAACAACCAAATATATATTCAAACAAACAATCAAGCATGCACCAGGCAACCTAAAATCAAACCATGTGAGTCCGCCTGTCCAGTGCCTATAGCTACCCATGACCATGTGGTGAACTTTATGAATGAAAATGTACATTGAACAATATTATCAGTTTTTAGGATAGGTAGGTAGTGGACTATGTTTAGGAATTTACCTAACGCATAAATCATTTCTGAGTTTTTATCAATCATTATTTTTAAAGTTGTTCTTTGGGGTGAAAGATAGTCTTAAATATGTTTATAAGCTGCTTGGAAGAGATCCATTCTAGCCGTTTCCCAATTTCTAAAAATTATCAAACAATGAAACTCATCTTCAGCATTCAGTGTCATGTTGCACCTTCAGCTACTACATAAGGTCTCTTGTGTCTACCTAGTTCTATATGGAGATTATGAGAACTCAGTCTAAATCTTGCTATACTACGATAGAGATACTTAGGTTGTCATTTAAATAAACAGTTCCTTCTTAAGAGTTTGTAGGTTCTATAATGATATATAATTTTGTAATATATAAGGGTAAAATATGAAAAATTGGTTATCTTTCAAACCCTCATACCAAAGACAGCAAGTGAAATTTTGCATAACACATCTAAATTGTTTCACTTTCTAAGCTAGTTTGAAATTTCTTTCATCTTTTTTGTGTAATAAAAATGAATAATCTGGATAAAAATGCTAAAAATTGTGTTCCTGGTTATATTGTCCACATGCTATTGTATTGATAATTCTAGTGAACTGAATACTCCTTACTGTGCATACAACCTCTGAAACAAAAAATTAAATGGCAGGAAATGGATATACACATCTTCCTAAAGCAAGCCCGCTATCTTAGAAGCTACGCTATGCGGCCTTGCTAGAAATAGGCTTAATTACCTGGTTTATAAAGATCTGATTGGTCACGACGATCTTGGGAGCGCCAAATCAGTGCCAGGGTTTACGAAACGTATCTGTATTTAGCACAGCAATGTGGATTGCAATAGGGCAAGCTGTACATAACATTTGAGATAAGGACTGGTTGTCACGCACCTGTGTCTTGGTAGACCACGAGTTCCATGTCAAGGGGCCGCTATGCAATATGAGGTGCAGGGCTTGCATTGTCTGACCTACTTAGTCACGCACATATGTACCACTAGAGGGCCACGTGTAGTACATACACAATTTGAAATAAAATTAATGCTTTAATTGGTGAGGGTTTTGCTGCAGCGCAACCTATGTTTTTTTAATGAAATAATCATGTTTTAGGTTATTTTTGGCACACCAATATTCATGTCATTGCAGAATTGCAGAAATTTAATATTTGTTCCTGATTAACATGTTATTTTTGTATTAAAATTAATTTGTGTAATTTAATTTCAGATAGTATAGCCTTGGAGCGGAGTATACATAATGTGTAAGACATTCAGAGAACACATACTTGAGCATATGTATGTAGAAATTCACGGATTTTAACATGGCAGTAGACGGCGGCAATTTAGTATTAAATTTGATGTTTCCTCGTCATGTTGTGGAGTTTGTTGATGAACAAGACAAGGCAATTTTCGCTGCATGTTTAATCAGAGATACTTATGGATATCTGAATGCAACTTCCAAAGGCACAGAACTAAAACAAATGCCTCCATTTCAACTAAATGCAGGAAGCAGGTCAGCATCTTTGAGGATTCCAACAATTGGCAAGTTTGATGACGCAAACAAAAAAATAATCAATTTAAGAAGCGATATGGACACCATGGTGATGCACCCATATATTGTTGTCGGTGACCATGATCACAAAGTACACCTAGAATTCCTCAAAGATCCTAACGACATAGGATATGGCAAAGTTATGGTAATGAAAGGATATGAGGAAATACCAGATCTGTTTGAGAATGAAGTCAGTAAAGATGGATATAGTGCAAAGTATCTAAAGGGAGTAAATGTTTTGCAATTTACATTCAAAACATACAGAGACCCAACTGAACTTGAAAGAATAATGAAGTTGCAGAGAGTTGGACCTGCATTTCAACGTTTGAACATCACAGAATCGGAGAAAGGAAAACAAATCCACAAAATTGACACTGTAATTGCGATCATTAGCTCAAAGAATTACTTCCAGGATGAAATTGAACAAGTGCTGAATGGATCTTCCTGGCCGTCTCAAGTCAAGGAAGCGGTGTTGGCAACGCCTATTTTCTTTGTCCAAGTTTCACCAAAAACTGCACAAGAATCTGGAATTATTTGGAGAACATCTTTCTCTGTGCAGGAAATGATCATCGCCCGATCTATGAACTTTCATCAACGTCATTTGTACATGGTTATAAAGTACATTATCAAGTATCTTTTGGAGGCTACAGAAATTCCTGATGATATAGCTGACAAAGAACTCTCATCTTACATGGCATTTAATGCTTTCATGGCTTTTTGTGACAGCAATCATACCAAAGATTGGAGCAACAGGAAAATGGAAAGTATTGTTCAGTACTTTAGATACTTTGCAAATTGTCTGCATTCACAGTCTCTAACTCAGTATCTTAATCCAAGGAACAATCTGTTGCGTGATACCACAGCAAAATGGTGCCCGTTTTATTCTGAAATTTTCACCTTCACCAATGAGTCTGCTATCGTGAGTCTTCTTCTTCAATGCCAAGAGAAATGGCGAGTGGTGCCGTTCGAACTATGCATCAAAACTCACTGGTCTGGCGAAGAATTGAACCAGAATGAGTTAAAAGTCATGCTTAAAAACCTCAGCATAGATGCAGCAATTAATCTGCCACCAGTGCGAACTTCGCAAGCATTGTGGAATCATTTTGCGATACATCGATCATCGATACCTGATGATGAAAGAAAGAAAAACTCCGAATTTTGGAAAGAAGTCTTTGCAGAGTTAAAGGCACTCATATCCAAACATCAAATTTCTGAAGGAACATATCTGGTCCTATTGAAGCTGATTGATAAGATGGCTCCTGCAGCAGCTAAGACTGATGACATACTGACTTTCATTCAAGGGGTGATTGCAGAAGAGCGGTTCCAAGGAATGAAAGTGGAAGAGCAAGCACCGTATCATGCCGTGACTGTGAATCAAACTCGCAACATTGATGATTGTTTTATGGAGTACAAGAATGATAGCGTTTGTGTAACGTTTGACTCACAAGCTGAAGAGTCCATCAGATACATATTTCCTTACACAGATCAATCGCTCTTGTTTAGCGAACCTTTCCACTGCTTCTCATTTTGTCAGCAAGCTTTGAAGAGTGTCTGTTACGAAGACTTTGTTAGAAAATTCAAACTCTTCCCGCTAAATATGCCTGAAGAGAAACAAAACCATCCATTTGTAAAACTGATTTGTCTTTTAAGAGATCTGTTTTTGGAAGGTTTCACTTTTCCTGATTTCGATCTGTATCGGGTTTCTTAATCAATCTTGTCCCATGTCACTGAACTAAGAAATGTCCTAGAGGAATAAACAACACAACAAAGTTTGATTGATAGAGAAAATATGAATTAGTCAGTGAAGGTTTTTATTCAGTAAGCATTCACAGTGTGAATTTGAATGCTATGCTTGATTATATATCTGACATATATATATATCTGACTTACGAATTGGACTGAGAGTTTAATATTTTTGCAGATCTGGCTGGTTTAGGTGCTTGATTGCGTCATGTTTTGATATATTTCATAATATTTAATGATAGAAGACTAAGATTAGTTGTTTGTCTTATGTACATATTTATACATTCAATTCAATATGCATATATATATATATGGTGTCGCTAGGGAATGCCTCTCCCTCGCCTCGCATTTGAATAGATCAAGGACATTAAATAGATTTACGCAGTATATATGTCACGTCTATTTAGATTGGCCACCCAGGAAGCGAGATTAGCAAATATATGCATTGATGTTTTTCACTGACCACATAATGATGGCATGATGGAAACAAATACACCAAATATAATACTTCAAACTTATAATGCAAAATTGCTTTTGGATTAAATTCACAAGCTATTGTACTGTAACATTTCCCCATCTATTCAATGAATTTCCATCCACTTAGTTAATGGATTGGATCTCGTATTTTGAATGAACTGTTAGCCAGGCACACATATTTATCAACTAGAAATCTGATGTCAGGTATTGGAAATATGCACCTACTGAGTTTCCATGAATTCGCATAGATGTTTTTCACTGATCACATAATGCATTGTCTTTTGTTAGCCAGGCACACATATTTATCAACTAATCTGATGTCAGGTTTTGGAAATATACAGCTACCAATGATTTGGATGAAATTCACAAGCTATGGTATCGTAACTTTTTCAATCTAATCCACACACAATGTATCATATCCTTGAAGGTTATCATGTGAAATTATGACCAATAAAACTAAAACAACTAATCGAGTTCATTGCTAACTTATTAAAGGACGGCAGGGTGTTTCTAGAGTGATTCAAGTTCTGCTAAGGGTCTTGAATGAATCAATAAATTGTTACCGACATGTAGAGGTCACGAAAACAGAACCATACGGAAACATTCCATTAAAATGACAGAAAAGGACTGTAGAAGTGGTCAATCCCAACCATCTTCATCGTTTGTGACTTGGGTAGTTGGTCATATTCCTTACCTTACTGTAACTGTACAGTAGGCTCAGTAGCAGCTGAGAAGCAGCACAGAATTAAACCTGGGACATGTATAACCACAGAAGCGGACAAATGTCTTAACTGATAGTTATAGGTCTATTGATCTGTCCTGTTCTCCTGCTACAAACTTCAGTCTTTTGCATACATAATTGCAAAGGAACACACACCAAATCAACTTGTAAAAAATGATATTTATTTCACTCTGAATATATGTACAAATTTACAGATGCAGCTGCACTTTGTGCACCATATAGTTCTGCTCAGATTTACAACCAACTGGTATAATTAACTTCACAAATTGCCATCCCTCCCTAAATGCATATAATCTTCACCGTTCGCATTAATTTTAAAACTTGAGCGAGAATCCGTGTCCAATGGCAGCTGCTCCTTTGGTCGCTCCGCCAAGATGGAAACCGATATCGTCATCTCCCTAAAAAAGAAAGCAAAAAACTTTATTATGTTAATGCGTCATAAATTGAGGACCTAATCAAAAACAGATGCCACTATATCGATGACACAGATCTACATATCCAGCAGTTTTCAAAAGAGTCATAATGATACAAAATACCCAAAAGGATGTTTAATATAATATGGTTTCTTCCATCAATATTTCCATCAAGTTTTTCACCATCATTTAACAGTAATTTTATCTTTGCACTGCACAGTGTATATTATCATGCATAGATCTTATGTTAACTCACTTGAAATTTCAACTGGATCTCATTCAATTTTGTATATCATAAATTTTCCTTTACTCGGTCAAACCCTGTGTTATCTAACAATGATTTTAAATCAATATTTTCAGGTTGCGAATTACTTGACAATTACAGTGGATTCAATTTCATTCAAAATTATTGAACTGAATCTCACTGCAAAATTAACAATATTGCCTAGACAGATCTGTACAACGCCACTTGGACTCTTATCAGATCGCTGTGGTTTCTGAACACATATCACATTTTGTGTAACTATCCTAGTAGTAAAATCTTTACCAGCAGTTTGGCGTAAGCTTTGCCTCCCGACGGGGGTTTAGGAGAATTTCCGTGTGTTCTTCTCGGCATTTCGCTCTTGGCTGGCCAGGTTGGGAACATGGACGTAGGAACAGGAAGAGGTTCTTGGTTGAAATAGTCGTGTTTCAATCCTTCAACTGCTGAAATCCTGCGAACTGGGTCGTACGTCAAAAATCTGGAGAAAAAAAAAAAACTCAGATGACTTACATAAAATAAAGACAATATATAATGCACATTACCAATGTTCACGGTCACAGAAAATGGCTCACATAACTAATAAGCAAACATAGAGGCACAGGGTATCCACTCAATTTTGAAAATGAAATTCCCTGTATTTTCCCTGCTGCACCAGATTTTCCCCCAATATTTTCGGTGACTATTTATGTTGCTTATGACGGAGCCACCCCCAATAGCCGTACCTTCACCTCCATGTACCATAATTGCGTGTTTAATTACTGATTGTGATATTCACAAGTAAAATGGTCCATTTGACATTGATTGAAATCATGATAATACAATCATAGAAAAGTCAGAAACAAATTTTGAAGATGCACTAGAAATCACCAGTAGCTGTTAACCGTGTACTTTTTATCTCTGTGTTTTGCATATATATACAAGATTTAGAAACTCTGCTCATTTTCAGAAAATTCCCTGTATTTTCCCTGAATTCATACTCAAAGTAAAATTCCCTGTATTTTCCATGCAGGGAATATTTTTGGCCATTTTCCCTGTTTAGTGGATACCCTGACCTGGCAACTCTAGCAAACAAAATGTCATTTTGTACCATGGGAACCAAGCTAGAAACTCGCATCTCTTGACACACAAACCATATCAGTATTAGAATCTATAGGCAGCACTTGCGGCCTAAATGATCTCATCTAAATTATTAGTTTTTTTGTATAATACCAAGCAACGGGGCAGTACTAGCGGCCAATGAAACAAAATGAGGCAGCCACAAGATGAGGCAGCACTTGCGGCTAATAACTAGCCATTTCACATCAAACTGTAAATATGTATATAATGTATATAAATATGTACATATATGTCTCACAAATGTAAAAATTTTTTACATTCCATCATCACAAATTGTACGACTCCGCCACCACTATTTCCTGAGCTGGATATATAAGATTAGTAGTCCTGCATCCAGTAATCTCACTAAACTGTCTACGATGTTATGTCCAATGTCTAGCCAATAATTTATCAGAGCTCTACTGTAATTTCAGCTATTATATACATCATTCAATTTATCTATGAGTGTAGCTCTGCAGCCCATCATGGAAGAATATTTACACTAGGGTTAGGAAATCAGTTTCGGCAGGTGAATCAATTAATCGCACCTCAGGTAAAGCTATTTTAGACATATAAAAGTCTATTTTAAGCATAATACAGTAATTCTCTTCAGGTAATTTCTTCTCACCTGTTCATGAGATCAAAACCTTTGTCCGCTAAAGACGACCCAAATCTGTTTCTCATCTGGTTGTAGGGATATTCCGCAAATGTGCATTTTTTCATTCCTGGAAGCTCGGAAACACCTGGCCATATTCTTTCATTGGGCGTTCCCAAATCCTGAAAAACACAATAAATTCACTCATTATTTTTCAATATAGAATTTATGAATCAGATCATGAATAAATTCCATTTTCAGGTAACATAATCACCTAGAATAGTTTGATGTCACAAAAAACCCAACACAATGCAGCATAAATTCTCTCGTAATTTTTTGAGATCTAATAGTAATCTAGCTATCGTATCATGATTAAATTCCACTTGACCATTTTTAGGTTATCTAATCAGGTACTACTTTTTTATGATGATGATGTCACAAAAAAACCCACTCCAGCAAACAATTCGAGATAGGCTTAAAAACTGGCCAATCAGCAGAGACCCAAACCTTATATTTAAATTGGATACAACCACCATCAACCACGAGGGTTTTGTTTACCAGAGAAATGGTGTGTATACATCAATTGAAGCTATTAAAAGTTTTTTTGAAGGACAACCTAACTATTTGTTTCTGTTAGTTTGACAGCTCTGACCACGTGGGTCACATAAATGAATTATGATAATACCCCAACTGTGTGGTTTGCCTGGGGTACCTTTCCTGGTGAAAAAACCCAATACAATGTAGCAATTCTGAACAATGGTGATGGTGTCACCAAATAATTCTGTGTTCAGTTCATGAAGTACTGACCAGATTACCATTGATTTGAAATTTCTATGTATGAACACAAGAGACTAGTTAGAGTTTTAAGCTTTGAGAACGATGCCATTACCAAAAGGAGGGTGTCGCAATTTTGTCAGAAATATCTCGATATTGTGTTACTAAACCATCACAAGTGGCAACAAGCTTGCAATAGGGAGAAAAAGTACCACAAGAGGTCACTGACACCGTAGCAGATAAGTGTGACGTCATCCATGCAACAATGGTGTAGTGACGTCATCTTATTGTCTTTTTATGTACTACGGTCGTAGTGCCCCCCGTAGGCTCTGGTACTTTTTCTCCCCATTGAGAATTCCACACGATACTTAATCAAATAAAACAAACAACACTGTATACATGAAGTGTACTCATGCTGATTGCTAACCTTGAATATCCGGTTCAATTCGTCCAACTCTGATTTTCCCGGAAAGAGCGGTTTTCTTGTTAAGAACTCGGCAAATATGCACCCGACTGACCACATGTCAATAGCAGTGCTGTACTCCTGCAAAAAACGAGTAGAGTAGAAATTAAATTGAGTCATAATCAATGAAGAGAACCACATACCGCTTAAATAAGAGCTAATTGAACTTGCATGTAATATTACATGTATTGCCAATGCCATGTTGACACTTTAATTGACCAGTCACAACAATAACCAGCGTTGGTAAAAATCATGATTTAAAAAATATATATAAAATAAAGATTTTTACAATTCAAATCGTATTTTTTATTTTTTAATGATGCAATTAGGGTCTAAGTACTGTCTAGCACCAGCCAATTGAAACCCATTTTTCAAGTGTTTCTTCTTAAACTTACTAATATATGCTCTAAAAGTAAACAGAACTTTTGGGTTATTCAACAATTTGAGGTTTTTTTTTTTTTTTCATGAACTTTAAAAATATCAAGTTGTTTTCATATAAATCATGGTTTGAGTTGTAAAAAAAAAAGTTAAAAAAAATAAAAGTAAAACTAAATCTCAATCGTTAATTTAAATCATGATTTAATCAATGATTTAAATTGCTTTAATTAAATCTGCCAACCCTGACAACAACCAGAGACAGAAAACTCGGTTTAGAAGAAAAAGAAGAAATTTCTTACCTTACAACCAAGGAGGAGCTCGGGTGCTCTGTACCACAATGTCACGACGATGGGAGTATACTGTTTCAAAGGTGAACCGTATTCCCGGGCTAAACCGAAGTCACCGATCTGAAAAAAGCAGTCACAAAGATAGATTAGACATAACTTCATTCCTTAAGCCACACATAACAATAAAATACATTCACAAAAATACAAGATTGGAAGAGAATTTGAATAAAGTCTTTCAAAAATGGGCACTACAGGTTATTGGAGAGTCTTATCTCTTAAATGGACTATAAAAAAATGCCCCAATTTGTATTAACAGGCAGTAAGAAGTTGGAATAAGAGTATCATATAAATCATGGTTTGAGTTGCAAATTTTTTTTAGTAATTACAAGCAAGATTAGCTGAAAATTAAAAATTTTTGGTGATCTATAATTTAAGGAACTTTAATAACATTCCAATGACCAATTGAAACAATGTATTACTAATGCACAGTATCTGTTTTTGATAAAATATGAATACTACAAAAGTAAATACTACATTTATAACTACTACATGAAATAATAATTTAATTCACATTCAGTACAGAGAAATTTGATATTGATACGATAACATGTAAAATAAACTCAGACACAGTTACAAAAAAAACACACCTTCAAAATGCCCTTGTGGCTTAGCAACAGATTCGACGTCTTCAGATCGCGGTGAATAATCCAGTTGTCATGGAGATGGTTTACTCCCTTTAGTAATTGGATCAACAATGTCTTGACTTCTCCTAAAATGAAAAAAAAAAGACCATGCTAGAATAGACAAGAGAGATTAAACATTTACTTGCGAGATCTAGACGTCATCAACTAGTACAATACTCCAACTATGAATGTTTAATCCTGACCTTTGAAAGGTCATTAGAGTTTGATTTCCAAGCACAAAGGTCTCATTTTACATCTGCAGCCTTATGTCACATGACTTGACCATGGGCAGTCATGTGACCAACTGAACATGTTCAGACAGCTGAGGAAGCCCATGAGAGATGGGTGAAGCTCCTGGTGAGTTTTAAAATGAGACATTTGTGCTTGGAAATCAAACTCTTAAGTATAATACTGGCAACTCCATAATGAAAAAAAAAAACTAAGGGTATAGTGCAGTATAGCAATAAAGAAAACAATAAACGATGTCTTGTCTTGAAAATGAAGAAAGCGGTTGTTTTTTGTGACGTCATTTATTGCATTCAGGGATATGACGTCATAGGCATGACAGAAAGGCTCGCTACATAAGGTCATAAATTTGGGTCCGCTATACTGTACTTCTTCCAAAACTAATCGGTGAATTTCATAATTGAGTTACTAGGCATACCTATCATAAATGGCTCCCTCATAGTTTCCATTAATGACTTCAAATCGTGTTCGACGTAGTCCATTACGATGTAGATCTTGTCAATGTTACTTCCCACGACAATTTCCTGAAACAAAAAACAATGAGTTTTGGAAAAATTCCAACAATTTCATCTCACTGGAAATGAAGAATTACTTCTCACGATAAAATCATCATTGAATCATATATATTTCATTACAGGACGGACTCAACTTCCTTTGAATCAAAGTGAAGACAATTTTTGACTTGTCAAGACCAAAACTTTCCAAATTTATGACCCACTTAATTGCCAAATCTAAAGATGACCAACCCAAATAAAAGTCTTTATTTGAGAACAGAATTTAAGGTCTTAAATATCAGAAACTGAATTTACGCCTCTTTTAAAAGACTATTCAAGGATGTGTGTTCACAGTCCAACCTGTAATGTTTCAAAACAATACGAGAAAAACCAAGTTACACTATTCACATACCCTAACAGTGACGATGTTCATATGCTGTGCTTTCAACAAGGTGTTAATTTCTCGTAAAGATGTGATGGGGAATCCCTCCTTCTCTTTTTCCATTTTTAGTTTCTTCAGCGCTACTATTTCATCTGGAAATGTTACAAGAAAGATGTAAGACATATCAGACATATTGCCATTACTACTGCAGCTGGCAGCAAAGCTGCACAAGACAGCCAGTGACAGGCATTGATATTGATGGCCAGAGATGGACATCCTTAAGACTGGCGCAATGGTTTGTGGGAAATTGTGGGTTAGACTTAGAGAGAAAGCATGATGTCACAATCTGTCCAATGTAGCTGCTTCATTAATTCAGCAGTGAACAGCATATTTCTAGTGTATACATTTTGTTACGAAAAAAAAATCAATAATATTGTTTGTGTTTATATATCAGGTTTGAAAGCCCAAGTGTACCATCTTTATAATGAAATATTTCTACTGCGGAAGCCACTAACCCAGGATCTCCCAGAATCTCCCGGGATACATTTTGCAGTCTTACATGAGCCTCAATTAGAACTGTGCTTCTTGGTATCCTTACTCTGCGCCAAGACAAAAGACTGCACAACTACTGTGCCTATCATATCAATAACTGTACCTGCTTTCTTGTCACGAGCTCTGAACACAACTCCGTAGGTTCCCTCTTCGATTTTATTCAAGCAGTGAAACTCCTCAACATTCCGACATCCTTGCAAAGCAGGGTAATAAGGCGGCAACTCAGGCTTCAGTTCAACAGGAGACTGCGGAGGTGTTTGGTCCAGGTAAATTTCATCGTCCATCTCCACCTCGTCATTGCCTTCAATACTGTCTTTGTCCGATTCCTCCTCTGGGGTACGATCGTCGTCAAATTTGGATCGAAACTTTCCTGTAAGAAATCGTTATATGCTATTAAAAAATTGCAACATAAGTGTACTTATCTTATGATCAATAGCTTTTATCATTTAGAGTTATCAGAGTTGTCATTAATACTTATCAAAAAGTTGTTATATATATAATAAATTTCAGGGGTGGATAAAATGTTTTTGGTTGCCTGGGAACATTATTTATTGTTAACTAGAAAACCTATCACACCAAAGTCAAAACAACACCTGTTTAGCCCTAGCCAAAATCTGTGTGATCAGCCTGTTTCCGTATAGTAAATTTTGACAATTTTGTCTGAAAACGCCTTTCAGAAAAGTGACCAAGGGAAATTTATTTCTGATGATCTCTCATAAAACAAGACATCGGTGCATAACCTTACAGTTAATTGAGTGCTCTTGGTAGTTTATTTTAGTAATTCAATTATCTTACAAGTGTAGCAGAATTATCGAATAGCATGTCCCATGTCTCAGCATAGTGCTACAAAGCAGCAAAACTTAAATTCTGTAAAAAATTTGTCTATATTAAGATATCAAAAAAATACTGTTTAACTACCCCCCTCCCCCTCTTTTTCTCTTTTGGATAACTCACCTCCTCCCCCTACAACGCTTTTTAAAAAATAAGGTCCCCCCCCCCCCCCCCCCACTTTTAAATGGAACAGCACTTAGCAGCGTACTCCATTCTGCAGGATGCTGTACTCACCAGAATGGTCCCTTCTTGGCGCCTCTGGCTCCACATCACTCCTCCCCTCCTCACTCTGTTCTTGTCGGTCACTTTGTTCCGAATGTGAGGCTTCGCTTTCCGATGCACTGGATTCGACCGATTGCTCTTCATCTGCACTCGGACTGTGGATGTCCTCTTCCTCTCTTTTATGCGGAGGGGGCGCTTCCGGTTCTTCTAAATGTTCCTCTTCTATTTCTTTGTTGTCTCGTTCCTGGCTGCTGTGATCATGGCGGTATCGCCGACGATCTGTTGAGGTAAAGATACGGCGTGTGTATTCGGATAAAGATCCAGCATATATGTTTGGAAACAGCAAAGATACAGTGCTTATATTCTGATAAAGTAAAGATACAATGTAATAGTGTGTATTTTCTGATTTTTAAATATCATTTTTCATATGTAATTAAACTACGCCATCATTTTCATCACGGAGCATTATCAGTCAAAAGTGCTGTTGATATAGTATTTTCCTAAGGTATAAAATATGATATAATGTCAAAGAATTCATATTACTGACATGAAAAAGTCACGAAAGACCCATATGTCAAAATTTATATCGTCCAACAGTGACACGATGCCTTAAAACTATCAGAAACCTTCCATATAAAAGGATTCTCACAACTTAATTTTACATAATCTTACTCAACATTTTCTAGACATCTCTTGCCTCAACAGCAATCCCACTTACCGTCTTCCTGCCTGCGAGATCTGTCCTTTTCTCGGGAACTGCGTTTTGAGATGGGGCTTCTGCTCTTCTCTCTCGACCCATGTTTATCCCGACTCCTCTCTCTTCTGTGATCATCTAAATGGGACAAAACTAAACCATGAGTTAACCGACAAAACTTGAAGTACAGAAGGGTGTTAGTAATTAGTGAACAGTTTACAGTTTTAGCCAGTAAGTTTAGGAGTAAACCTAACTAGTAACATGATTTGTATATCCTTGTCAACAATGAAAATATATTTTATCTTTGACCTTGAGATTTTAGTTACATGAATTTTAGCAGTTTTCTCACCTTGATCAAGGTCAAATGACATCACAACACTTGGTGTGTAAACCAACGCATGTGATCTAGACATTAAACTCTTAAAGAGACGTAACATGACCTTTGGGACAGCGGCGCTGATGCAATAAGGCACCTGGTGACCCCTTATTCAAATTTCTTATTGAATTCCATCTAATAGGTCATATTTTGCACCTCGTAAAATATCAAAATTCTTTAAAGAAAAGTAACTATTTGGTAGCATCCAACCCCCAAAATAATAATCAATATAACATTTATTTGTGTTATCCTAAGTTTTAGGATTTAGCCAAATGATGCTTACCTTGAATACGACGCCTGGCATCATGAGCGGCCGCCTCCTCTTTCCGACGATGTCTCTCCGCTCTTTCTCTTTCTTTATCTCTTTCTGCTGCTCTGAGTCTTTCTTGGTGTTCTCTTGCTGCTTCTCTTTCTAATCTATATCTTTCTCTTTCCAATCTTTCTAACCGTTCTCTGTAAAAGCATAAAACGTTTAGCTATATAAATACAGCACACTTTCATTCGCTTCACTAAAAGCGTGTAAAATTACAGAAAGAAAGGCCCAAAAATTAGTCAGATACCAATGTAAGTTTACAGGTTAACTTGTCATGATAATAGGGACTAAAAAGCGCAAGCGAAAAACAGAAATACCAAGGATTCACTAAACCAACAGAGAAAAGAAGATATTAATAAAGACTGCCACTGTACCTGGGGGGATGAGAAATGTCAATGCTAAAAGTCAAACAACATTCCGTAAGTTACAGCAACTTAAAAGCAAAGACAACCCCCTCAAATAACAGCAAACAAGAGACGTCAAAAGTAACAGTAAACTTAACGTACCGCTCTCTACGAGATTTCTCTCGTCGTTTATCTTCCATTTCTCTATCTTTTGGGCCTTTCTGAGATCCTCTTGACTTGTCTTTGTCCCTCGAATCTTTGCTGCTTTCATCCTTGTAACGATCTTTTGACCTGTTTCCAAAGGTAAAACTGCTAAACTTCAGATGATTTCATAAAACGTGAGATAATTTCATAAATCAAATATCCTCCAGGTGGACCTACATCACATGAAAATGGCAGAACTTAACTGAACTATACAGTATACTAATGATAAAACACTCAAAGATCTGGCCGCATGTGACGACTCTAGTGCCCAGACCCAAGTCTTCCGATGGTCAAAAACACTCCTACTACCTTCAAGAAACTTCATAACAAAATGGAACTTTTATGACTGACAATTTAGACACAATGCAAATCATTGCAGCAAATGTTTATCATCACAGCAAGAGAGATCAGCTTAGCTGTGATGTACAACGTATGATACTAGTCTTAAGATACAGCCCCATCACTGAGAATGCTTGTGACCAACCCCTTGGCAAGATTAATTATCTACATCTAACAAGCGCAAATGGCTAATCAAGTGTACCTGTCCCGTGATCGAGTGCTACCCCGGTCGTCGATGCGGTCGCGTGTTGACTCTCGATCTCTTTTTCGTTCATCTCTGTGCTTCTTTCTTTTGTCTTTGCTCCGAACTGCGTGTGTTTGAGGTGGTTTGATGTCTAGAATATCATCATCATCATCCCTACATCAAAAACAATTGCAAATGTTGAATGATATTGCCTCCTTAATGTTTATTCTGACAATGTGATTGCTCTATGTATGCTTTCTACATTGAATAGCTGATACTAAAGTTGATATCCAATCAACATGACGTCCCACTTTTTTCATTTTGCAAAGCTCAAATATCACTGTAGAGCAATCATTTCTATAAAAACATTTCCAAATAATGGTAATAGTTAGGATATTGTCTGTTATGGGCAACTTATGGCATATTTCACACGCCATAAATGATTTGATTAATTTACCAAGATTTACTATAAATTTCTCTTCACAATGGAGTCCGAAACTGCAGAAAATTATTATTTCCACAAGAAAACAAAATGTGGATTCACTAACCCTTCAATGCGCCGCAAAGAGCGCTCTTCGTGGTCTTGTTCTACCTCCTCTTCCTCTTCGTGGTCTACGTCTTCCTCTTCATCTAATCGAACCCCAGGACTGTCTTGGAGATCGGGACTAGCGGATAATTCACCCTGTTCCATTTCTGCTTCAGAATAGCTGGACATCTGCAAAAAAAGGTCCTTATTTTATTTTTGGACATCACCACGGAATTTGACATATTATATCAACTTCATTTTGCTTAACCAACAAGACTTAATCGCACCATTTCAACATAACAAGTGGAACTTATGGTCTGAGTATAAGCCAATGGCTGTTTTGGGATTATGCCCAATGGGGAGGGAAAGTACCGCCAAAGGTAACGGAGACTGTAGCTTTTTAGCTGCTGCGGTTGTACCTGTCTCTGTTACTTTTTCTCCCCATTACGTATGGGGTGGTAAAACTGAGCATTGTTAAGACTTAAGTGAAATTATTCTTCAGTTTTATAATTTTACAACATAGATCAAACGACAAAGATCAATGTATCATGACCAAATGGGGATAAACATTTGTATGCCAATTTTCCCCTCATAATTAGACCTAAATACACAAAAACTGTACTTAATAACTTTAACCACTGTATTATCGCCCATCCCGCCAAATGAAAACTGTACTGGGACTCGCACTCTCGCTTTTGTTTAAATTATGCATAGGGTCATTCCGACTTAGTAAAGAATAAATATTTCGTTTCAACCTTAAAAAACTAGCTGATGATTCAAATTCGTTTCACTGACGTCTAAATTATAAACCAGAAAACCCATTTTTCTACGTTAAAAAATTGTCATCAAGTTCGAAGCTTTTTCCGAGCTTTGGTTATGGTACATTCTACAACAACGTCACAAACACCTACTACAAACAACAGTTACATCACTAACTTACCAATGATCATCATTTAGACAAATTAGAAGGCCCAAAATGTCAATTTTGAGCAAGCAATTCACACTCACGTTTTCATAAAAACAATGCCGGAATAGCCTCTAACTCAAATCGGTAAACTTTTAAAAGGTAAATTATTTCTCCCTTTATGTTACTGTAAGAATGGCAACTATTTTAATTAAATAAATTATTTATTTATATTAAAAGCATCAATATTTATATTGAAATACATAATTTCAAAGTTAGAGAGTATGCGTTGAAACAAACCGAAAGAGGGCGCATCTATCGCACGTGGCCTGCAGCGCCACCACATAGTCATGGAAAAGAAAGTTCAATAAACTGCAATTAATCCATTAACCAGGCTAGCAAATAAAAGGTTTATGTAGAAATAGATAGTGATAGTTATTGCCATGCGGGAGGCTGATTCAGGATTTATCACACGAGAGGGCGTGAGCGCTAGAGTATGATAAAACTCACTAACACTATGATAGTAGACAACTTAAAACAAATTTAAACAGAAGCCTAATCTCTCTTAGAATTGATTGTTATTTGTCCTCAGGTGGTTACAAAACATGTATTGTCTGCAATGAGTGTATCAGAAGCAATAGTACTCCACTGCACATGGATTTAATTTTTCACAATGATATTATGGTCAGTTATGTAGATCAATTTTACAAAATCATAGAAATAATAATCTTACTATAATTATCAAATTCTTGATGTTATGTAAATTTGAACTGATGTAAAACCTGCCCATTTGATGCAAATTTGAGTGGTCTTAACGACGGAATTAATAATAATTTAAATACAATGGTCAAGTTTTTTCAAATTAAGTGCTAAATAATGAGGTGCTTTTAATAGTGAGGTGGTCTTTATGAGAAGGTCTTAATAGTGATGTGGTTTTAACAGGTGGTCTTCATAATGAAGTGGTTTTAAAAATGAGGTGGTCTTAATCATGAGGTGGCCTAAATCATGAGCTGATCTTAATGATGAGTTGTCTTCATTGCGACATTGTCTAATATTGTGGTGTTCTTATATTTTGATACTTAAGTGGTTTTGATATTGAAGTGTCTCACTAGTAGAGTGGTCTAAATAGTGAGGTGGTCTTGATTGTGAGGTGGTCTTGTATTAAGGTATTCTTGATAGTGATGTGGTTTTAATGAAGTAGTCGTAATAGTGAGTGGTCTAAATAGTGAAGTGGTCTAAATTGTGAGATGATCTTATATTGAGGTCTTAATAGTGAAATGTCCTTATATCGAAGTGTTCTTATGGTAGTGATGCGGTTTTGATAATGAAATGGTCTTAATAGTGAGGTATCTAAATAGTGAGGTGGGCTTATATGTGAGGTAGTCTTATATTGAGGTGTTCTTATATGTAATAATAAAGCAGTTTTAATAGTGTTAAATGTTGCCGTTTTATTTTCAATTACATAGCTGTTACTAATAAGATTGTTTATTGTTTGCCTTAGTTGTCACAAATCCTTCAGTGTTTGACATAGTTATCACTCCCTGGTGATCCTTGAAGTGGAAAACATTATCAGCCTGCTTTGAGCTGAAAGCTGATTTTATCACCAGCGTATACTACCTTCTGATTGGCTGAGGAGGGTCTCGAATGGTATTAGTGTCTTTAACCACTTTGGTAGACATTATCAATTGGAGGATATAGGCCTCCACCAAAACAGACAAAGAAAAACGGAAATGTAATGTCTCCTAAATGCCTTATGCATAAACCAAACAGCTTCTTGGAACTCACAATCATAGATTTATTTATCAATATAATTAAAAAGTTGCTTTAGTAGCGTCTAATTTCCTGCTGTGCAATGCAGCGGCAAAACGAGTTGCAACTTGCAGCAGATGCTGGGAGTTGCTGCAAAGCGTGGCAGATGCTGCAAATTGTAGCAAACGCTGCGCAGCGCTCCAAAACGCAGGAAATGCTGCCTTTACTGCGAAGTTGCAAATGCAATCATCACAGCTGCAGCAAAGGAGTCTGAAGCTGCAGAAGATTTTTGCAGCTGCAGCATATATTTGCAGCTGCAACAGATTTTTGCAGCTACACTTGATTTTTGCAGTGGCAGCAGAATATTGCAGCTGCCCAGCAAGATTTAAAAATTAAGACCTTACTAATTAAATTAAAAAAAACTAATTCTGTAGTTTATTTGTTGTGTTGTTGTTATTCTTGTGTTAGTATGGTTGGTGTGCACTAGGGGCGTTTGTAGGGCGTTTTGCAGCGCCATTTTACCTATGATTGAAATTGTCGAAATTGTTGCATTTTTCGACTTTTATTTTTGTAGTCTTAAGGTAATTCAAGGATCACTAAGTGATTATAGTAATGGGCAATAATGATTTATATAATGTCCCTACCACAGCAGCTTTCAATGGCTGAAGGGCATATTTCTGATAGGTTTCTTAATTGTTGATGCTGGCATTCTCTACACATCACCAGATCTATATTTTTAAATTCTTGTTATATATAGTCTAAATAAAAAGAGAATAAGGTATGTCAGATGGTCAGCTGCGGCAGAAACCACTGTAGATGCAGCAGAAACCACCGTAGATGCAGCAGAAACCACTGTAGATGCAGCATTGGCTTGAAGCTGCAGCATTTGCTGCAAGATGCAGTGTTTGATGCAAGTTGCAGCTACAGCCACCTAAAATTACTTTTCCTACCCGGCTGACCCAAAAGCATGGCACATTAACACACAATATTTTGGTAAAAATAGGCAATGCCTCTAGCCCTCTACTAATTGCACATCTGGTATACGGTTGAATTGTTTATCTGATCATTGCCCTTATTTATTCTATGATCTATTAGATCATTTTAACCGTTTAAAAAAAATCTGTTGTTACCCCAAACTATGACCATGCCCTGAATATTATATATATAATAAATTTAGTGTCACACTGCTTCCCACAAAAACATTTAAAATATAAGAAACACCGGAAATCAAAGTGGTATTTTCAAGTCTATAGCCTATAGAGACAAGCTTTATATCAGTGAAATCTTTGCATGTTCAGGATCCTCAATATAGTAATACAAAAATAAATTTAAAGACTTATATATAATTGCATACTAACGAAGAGCATTCGCCATGCAAACAAGGTTTATTGAGAGAAACATTTTGCTAAATATAAGAGTGACATCAAAAAGACCTGGGGCATGATGAATTCTATTATCAGTCAAAATAAGAAAAACAATTTCTGAAATATTTGTGGTTGACAACAATTATATATCTGACAAACAGAAAACTGTTGATACATTTCATGAATATTATGCTGAAATAGGAACTTAATTAGCACAGACCATTAGAACCCCGGATGCAATCAATTTCCACAACTATATGAATCTTCCAGATGCCCCAGATTTTGAGTTTCATACTACAAATAGAAATACTGTAATAAAAGTAATAGTCTCTTAAAACTAAAAACATTATGGTCATTATAAATCAGTCTTTTGTTTCTGGTATTTTCCCTGATAAATTAAATATTGCCAAGGTTATTCCATTGCACAAAACTAAATCAAAAGAATAAAATTGAAAATTATAGACCCGTGTCTCTGTTTCCCAGTGTATCAAAAGGTCTTTGAACGCACTCATGATCAACTTAATGATTACTTTAGTTCTCTGATATTATTTTACAAAAGTCAGTATGGATTTAAACATTCTCACTATACAGAATTGCCAGAACTAATCATCACTGAAATGGACAACAACAAAATACTCATTAATATTTATCTTGATTTATCAAAGGTTTTGATACACTGGACCACGAGATAATTCTGTTAAATTATCACATTATTGTGTGAAAGATCTTTCAGTGAAATTACTTTGAAGCTATTTAACTAACAGACTGCAATATGTTGTTGTAGACAATATCAAGTCTAGTCATGTTCCACTTCAGTTTGGTGTCCCACAAGGATCCATCCTTGGTCCTCTTTTATTTATCATTTATGCCAACGATCTTGTCAATGCCACTTTGGTCTTTCATCCAACTGTTTACACTGATGCTGCTACTCTTGTAGCTTCCCTAAATACTTTCCAAAGGTGAAATAAATTATATAATCATCAATGAGGAGTTGACCAGTGTCAGAATTTGGATGAGAGCAAATAAGCTATTTATTAATAAAAAACAAAATGGAAGCCATGATTTCCAATGTACCCCAAAAAAGAGTTAAAATTCCTACTGTTAAAATAGAAGATTCTGTTGTGGAATTTGTCAATGAGTATAACTTCCTTGGTATATTGTTATAGACATCTAAGTTGGAAAGCTCATTGCGATATGATTATAAAGAAATTGTCAAAAAAGTAGGTATTAAAAACAAATTAAAAATATGTTGCCTCTCTGTGCCTTGTTAATATATATAATTCCCATGTGTTCTCACACTTAAACTATGGAGCTCTTCTTTGGGGTTGGCAGAGCTCTTCTTTGGGGTTGGCAATGCCAAAATATATTAATTTTACAAAAATAAAAATAAAAAATTCTGTCATAGCTCTTACTAACAGTAAATACAGTTGTCACACCAGTGGTCTATTTAAGCAACTAAGTATTTTCTTGATTTCCTACCTCTATCTAGAGATGATCCTCATTACTATAAAACTTAAATAGTTGAACAACTACGACTTCCCTTAATTAAACATGACTTTGCAAAACAGAGTATTAAGTATAGATTTATCAAAACCCTTAATAATATGTCCATAGCTTAGAGAGAAAAATTAGAAACACATAGTTTAGATGGATTTAAGAAGTATGTGAAAAATAGCACTATAGCATCTTATGCTGCAGACTGCTATATTTGTATAAATGTTCATCATACCGCTTCATCACAATAATCCTTTTCACCAATATATGCTAACTTGAGATGAGTAATGCAGATAAACTTCCAGTGATGAGAGTAATTTCCAGATTGTGTTTGATTTAATGTACATTATTTAATATTAATGGATCTCTCCAGGTGGCCTCCTGCTAGCGATAATTGAGGTCTCCTTGCGTAACAATTGTTCATATAATAAAAAAGAATAAAAAAAAAGAATCCTATTGCAGCTGCAACTGTCTTTTGCAGCAAAATCTGTGTATAAGGAAATTACACACTCCTCCGGTAGCTTTTGCAATGATGCAGCCAAATTTTTTGGCTATGATGGACAATTCAACAGCATGCACAACTATATTATTATTATTATTATGTTTATTCATTCCTACATAAAACAAAATTATGGAAAAAAAAATAAATCGAACAGATTATAGAAGCATCAATATAAAAAGATAATATCAAGATGTACATAAAAAAAATAGAAATTGAAAAGCATCATGTCTGTCCATAATTGAAAACAACTGTCCTTGTGAGACAAGAACTAAGTCTCTAATAGCTGTTCCTGTGACAGTATCTTCTTGTGTGTAGCAATTGGCTCTGTTCACTAGAAGACACAATTCCGCTACATCCAAATTCACCAGATGAGCAGTGTACATAGGTGAAACAGCAGCAATGTTAGGGCTTCCAGCCAGTTAACTGTTAATATTAAATGCATAGCAGTTGACAATCAACTGTTAAAGTTGCACTGTCTGTCAAATTTGCAATTTTCTAAGATGCTATCAAACAGTTGAAAATTACCTTTTTCAAGGCACACTAAATATGTGTGAATAATAATTTTATAAGACATTAATTACCTAAAAATGAATTATACATTGAGAGAAAATCCAGACCAAAACATTGGAAACACAATGGAAATGACATCACCATTGTTCAGTATTGTGACGTCATCACTGGGTTTGTTTACATATTGAGTTTTTGATGGCATGAAAAACTAATGTTTATATTATTTATTGTAAATTAAAACTAAATTATTGTGCAAAAGTGGGTATGTAATGGTGAAAAATATCATGAGACAAGAAGGCAGTATTGATTTATATCATTATTTTAATGTGCAAATTTGACAGACAGTGCACTTTTAAGAGTTGCCTGTTAACTGGCTAATTTTACCGATGTGTAGCAGTCACAAAAAACCTGTGTATCATTTTAGAAAATTCGAATAAGAATATAAAAGAGGGGAAAAACAAGTAGCACAAATTGAAATTTAACACCAGTCAATATCACAGTATTTTCAGATTTTCTTTTAAGGTTGAGAATTAAATTATAAAATTGCATTATTGATATAATAGGGATAATATCTATCACATGGGTGAACTCCTCCTCTCTCACCTCATCAATCAACCCTCGATAGCGGCATGGACTTGCCTTAGAGGGCTGCACTTTCTACATCTATCTATCTATCTATCTATCTATCTATCTATCTATCTATCTATCTATCTGTCTATTATCTCACCTGAATATGTCATGTCATTTTGCCATCTGTGTTCTAGACCCTCAAATGAGTGCTCATCGCTTTAATAAGGAATACAATGGACCACATCACACCGCCTTGTTACATCCCGAATTCTCTTTCAATTTCATCATGTTCATTACCTGTTGCTTTGCTATACACCTCCTTTAAGATGTCTAATTGTCTTTCAAAGATTGCAAGCTCGTTCCATTGTGAGCAGTCTGTCTTGCAGCTGCACTGTCCGTCTGTCTGTCTGACACACTCTCTGGCTGTCTGTCTGGCTGTCTCTGTCCCTTTACTTAGGCGGAATGTCTCAATAAATCAATTTCTGTAGCAATACAACAACTATTCACAAAAACAAACAGCACCGGCTCCCCCAATAAAATACCCTCCAGGACCTAATTCAAGTCAACAATGATACATCGCGCATGCCCACTGGGTACTCTGTCTTCATTTCCGGTCTAGGGGATTGTTGATGACGTCACAGGTCATTGTTTGACCCCCAACGGATAGATCCCGATGAAACGGAGGCTTATCCATTTGGGGGAAAAAGCTTCTAAACGCTGAAAAATAATCACCAAAAAAGCACAGTGACTAGTCTTAAAAGCTTCCATTCTATATGGTCATTATTTCTTAATTGCTTCCGACGCTAACAGGGGTACAGTGACCCTATGGGACGTAATATGGAGATGGATAATATATTGTGGAAATGATAAATTGTATATTTCATATGTAAGTTAAGAGTGAAGTTATTATTGCAATATATAATGTGCCATACTTTACATATATTTAACGCCATCTACAGGAGGAGGAGGAGGATGAGGAGGAAGAGGAGGAAGAGGATGAGGAGGATGAGGAAGATGAGGATGAGGAGGATGAGAAGGAGGAAGAGGAGGAGGATGAGGAGGAGGAGGAGGAGGATGAGGAGGATGGGGAGAAAGAGGAGGAGGAGGAGGAGGAGGATGAGGAGGAGGAGGATGAGGAGGATGGGGAGAAAGAGGAGGAGGAGGAGGAGGATAAGGAGGAGGATGAGGAGGAGGATGAGGAGGATGGGGAGAAAGAGGAGGAGGAGGATGAGGAGGAGGAAAAGGAGGAGGATAAGGAGGAGGATGAGGAAGAGGAGGAGGATGAGGAGGAGGAGGAGGAGGATGAGGAGGATGGGGAGAAAGAGGAGGAGGAGGAGGATGAGGAGGAGGAAGAGGAGGAGGATAAGGATGAGGATGAGGAGGAGGATGAGGAGGAGGAGGATGAGGAGGATGAGAAGGAGGAGGAGGAGGATGAGGAGGATGAGAAGGAGGAGGATGAGGATGAAGAGGAGGAGGAGGATGAGGAGGAAGAGGAGGAGGAAGAGGAGGAGAAAGAGAAGGAGAAGGAAATGGAGGAGGAGAATGAGAAGGAAGAGGAGGAGGATGAGGAGAAAGAGGAGGAGGAGGATGAGGAAGAGGAGGATGAGGAGGAGGATGAGGAGGATCAGGAGGAGGAGGATCAGGAGGATGAGGAGAAAGAGGAGGAAGAGGAGGAGGTAGAGGAGGAGGATGAGGAGGAAAGAGGATGAGGAGGAGGATGAGGAGGAAGAGGAGGAGGAAGAGGAGGAAGAGGAGGAAGAGGAGGAGGATGTAATTCAGGCATTTAGCCCCTTGGCCTACACTATTGGTGGGTTTTAAACTTGCCTCAGCATAGACACTAATATACAAAAACAAAGCACTAACGTATGGTGCCTTATTATGGTCAGGTCCTTGTTTATGAGAGCTATCAATAAAAGTCTAGCACATTTTGCAGTGATTAGCACATTCCTTATGACTCTAGATCATTGAAAATAATTGAATATTTGCTATTCATAAAGATACAGCTTGTTGAAATAGGTAACCTCATAGTGAAACAGGTAACCTCATATTGACAATATTAAGAGACCGGGATCTTATTGTGGTAACCTTGTTAATATGCAAGATTTTTGCTGAAACAAATGAGTTCTCCGTGGTAAAATTAGCTTAAACATGCAAGTAACCCTGATGACCAACATGGTTTTCATGCACTCTCTTTTTATTGGCTTATTTTGTCTACAAATTGGAAACTTTTGTCCTTGAATTACCTTGCAAAGTGAAAATACACATCTAAAGTTTGAAAATGCTACTGCTTTAATTGAACCTGACCTTATTAGGCAAAACTACAGATAACCTTTATGTGTACCATGGTGTGGACTCCACACGGCTTATCATTTCATCATTACGTCAGCCTGCAGCTGGTCATATAAGCTGGTCGAGCTCAAAACCAGTAGTATTAATACAATAAATAACTAATGCCTTTATTTTGAATTGTCATAGATCTAGACGTACCTGTACAATTCCTTAAGTTCCACACATATGGCCTTCTTCAATTATAATTTGTCAAACCTCAGAAAGCATTCTAATTTGTTTTCTTTTCCCGCTTCCTATACTCCCTTATCATTATGCAACAGCCATTTGTTCAAAAGATCAAAGACTGGTTTTTTCTTTCTCTGGATAATCTGGGAACCAATTTGTCTATGTTCTCTGCAGTTCAAATGACCCAAGTCATTTGTTCTTCCCTGGGGGAAAAATGTCTTTCTTTAAAGTACAATTTCTCTCTTTTATTTATAAAAAAAAAGAAGAAGAAAGACTTGCATTCGATTCTGGAACCATATAGTTTTGAATGTAGCTTGCTTAATTAAGTGTCTTAAATATGCCTGTAGCACTTGAATATAATAGTTGCCATATGGATTTTCATAATTAAGAAGTTTATTGCAATAATTTATATACGTTTTATATATATATATTGATTAGTATTATTCATAACATAGCTCTACTTATTTAATTATTTTAACTGTTGATTCATGTATTTCTATTATCTTTTATTTTTGCCATTTATTATTTTGTCATGCTGATATCAATTTGATATTCTGTCAATAAAAATCTATATTTTATTTCTACTCAAAAAATAATAGTTATCACAGTACATTGTTTTACAACAATGGCAAATTTCAATAAATTCGACACAATTGTCAAATTATCATTTTTCCAAAATCCGGCTTGATCATTATATTATCAAATCCTCGTTTGGCGTGCGACGCCGTGCTTCAGTCTGGGGGATGTATTCTCAATGCATTCATGAATTTTTTTCCTCATTCATATCAATGGCATTGAATGCATTTAAGAAATTTCATCATTAAAACTTTCGCCATTATGGGACCATTAATCAAAAATGACAGCTGAAAATTTGCAAAATGCAACTCGTTAATTGTGCCCATGCAAATTTCCCCCAAACTGCAGATATTCATGTGGCATTCAAAACCTGTTTCAAATAAGACGCGAATACAATGGAGGTTGCACAATGGCAATTGTATTAGCAGAAAAGCTAGCTCCAGAATAAATATTGTGAAAAGTTTGTCTAAAATCAGCACATCTTTTTTTCTTTTTTATTTGGCAAATTTTATTCTAAAACAATTTTTCAAGAGATTATTTATTTTATTGTAAGCGCTTATATCATAAATGCAACAACTTTATTTTTCAGTTGGAACAGCATTTGAATGTGGTGATTACCATTTATTTGTGCAATTATGAACAATAAATCAATACACGATAGACACCTAGTGCATGCCACAGTACTGTCAAGGACATAGCGTTTGGTACTGTTGGGCCACGCATGTGGAATGACCTACCACCTGATCTCAGAGCAAATCCCTCACTTGACGCTTTTAAATCCAAGCTGAAGACTCTTTTATTTACAAAATATTTTGATTGACTTTTTTTTTTCAGTTTCCTAAAAATAAAACCTAAATTTTTGATATTGATATTTTAGAGATTTCATTGTTGTTTATAATTTTATAATTTAAAAAAATTTCACAATCTATAAAGCGAATCAGAGCTGTATTCTATGTATAAACGCTTTATAAAATAAATTATTATATTATTATTATTATTAATATAATGGAAAGTATCGGTATACTGTCTTCACTACTCCAAGCAGTCTCAAACATTACAATTACACCCTTGGCAGACCTGTTCTAGATTGACCCTTTCTCAAGTCCCTTGGGAGTATGCACCCAGTGTGCAGCCATTACAATGCTCCTCTGGTCAAACGCTCTACAATCGCCATCACTGCCTATAGCCAAGTACCCATTTACACCTGGGTGGAGTGGAGCAGTGGTTAAAGGAGGATCTGATCAGTTCCTCCATGCCATGGCTGGGTTTGAACCCACGACCTTGCATGTACAAGTCCTCATCTACTATGATTGATGGAAGCGCTTGTCGCTGAGGCTCAAAAATTCAAACTTCAATCCAGCATTTTCGACATTTTTTCAGTGCTTGATCTAATGGTAAGACGTTAAATTGGCGTTCGATCCCTTGCCTTGTCCTCAGTGTCTATGCTGAGGCAAGTAAAAGTTCCCACCCATGGGCCTTAGAGGGCTGCACTTTCCATCTATCTATCTATCTATATTTCTCTCTGTCAGTTGCAGCATAACTTTTTAATTTAGGAAGTAATGTCTTTCTAAAAAATGAAAAATATATTAGGAACTTTATAATATAAGACCAGATAGAGATAGTTAGATAGTTAGATAGATAGACAGATAGATGGACAGACCGATAGATAGATAGATGTGGATTGTTAGAGAACGTCAGCAGGTGCCGCATGAGTCTGTAATGATTTTGCCGCCAGAGGGCCCACTGCAGTCTGCTGTTATGCGTTGTCAATAGAGGCTTTTCACCTCCTCTGGCAGTTGGAATGTGGTGTACATGTTGGCAAAAGGTTGTGGACGCAACCTACCACCCATAAGGACGTCGTAGAGCGCGTAGAACGCTGCATTATGCAAATGAGATGATTGTCACGTGTCTACTCTGTGCAAATGAGCAGAGACAACAATATGGCTTATATGGATCAGACTGAAATTCACACAGGAGTCTAAAAATGTGCTTCAGTGGCTAATTAACAACAGTTTGGGCAATTTTTTTGCATTATTTTAAAATTCACATCAAAGGGAACAAGAACTGTGACATCATTTTCGTTTTTTGTTCTACACAAGATATTTTAAAAGGTCTTACACAGATAGCACAAATAAGAATTATTAACTTTGAACATAACTTTCAGAAGTTTGTGATAAGAAAAACTTCTTTATGATCATGTGAATTCCAAGTTTCTTGCAAAGAGAGCTGCATTTAAAGGTGAGTTTTCATGCTTTTTAATGCAGAAGAAATTAACCTTTCATGTGTAATTTTGTGGAGGTAAATCTATTTCAGTCGAAACGTTGCGGAGCAATTGTAGCTCCTTGCATTAAACCTGCTTAACTCGCGTATTTCTTTCTTATTTATATTCTGTGTGTGTACGTATTTCAAAATACCATTTACTAGTATGTTTAAGGTCAAATGCGGAATTATGTTCTGTATGGTATTGGTATTTAAAGACTCTTATCAATGCAATTGTATTGATAAGTAGTTGGTCAGTTGAAGGTAATTTTAAAAACTACAGTAGTTTTTTATTTAATTTTTTTACTACAATTAATTACTTAGAGGAGGCAGATTCTCAGTAAGTCGGTTGCCTATTTCTTTAAACTGATACCAAGTGATTTTACCTGAAGATGTCATGTAATTTTGTCTCATCTGTGGTGCACCTGTGTCTATCCTAGACCTTCAAAATGGGCACTTCCAACTCTCTTATACATTTTGGACCCAAATGTATTATCCAGTTTGTCAGTCAGTCAGTCAGTCAGTCAGTCAGTCAGTCAGTCAGTCAGTCAGTCAGTCAATCAGTCAGTCTGTCAATCAGTCAGTCAGGCAGTCAGTCAGTCAGTCAGCACGTCAGTCAGTCAGTCAGTCAATTAGTCAGCCAGGCAGTCAGTCCGTCAGTCAGTCAATCAATCAATCAATCAATCATTCATTCAGTCAGTCAGTCAATCAGTCAGTCAGTCAGTAAATCAGTCAGTCAGTCAGTCAATCAGTCAGTCTGTCAGTCAGTCAGTCAATCAGTCAGCCAGTCTGTCAGTCAATATGTCAGTCAGCCAGTCAGGCAGTCAGTCAGTCAGTCAGTCAATCAGCACGTCTGTCAGTCAGTCAGTCAGTCAATCAGTCAGTCTGTCAGTCAGTCAGTCAGTCAATGGGTCTTTTTTTTCCTTTCTTTTTCTTTCTTTCTTTCTTTCTTTCTTTCTTCTTTCAACAATTGATCCTCTACACAAATGAATTCAATTTGCAACATGGCAACAAAGCAATTTTCTTTTATCTCAAGATGGCCACTCCAAGAAAACATTTCTATAGTCTGAGCTATGTTTGCCTAAACTCTTAAGTTCGAGTCATTAAAATTCTATAATTAGCACAGTCTTCGTGACACCAGTCTGATAAGCAGGTGTTACCCCAGGCTGTGAGTTTTTCCTCTTACAATTCCTTGGTTTTCCAGACATTTCGGTTACTTAGCAACGTTTTCTATTGTGGAATTGAGGTAATTGTGTGCGTGCGTGTGGATTTGCCCAGCCCGTTTCTCTAATATGATGTAATATGATGTAACATGGGGTAATATTAGGATTTTAGCAAAGATAATGTTTATTCCCACTTTCTTGTACATCAATGTTTTTATTTTTGGGTATATGTATCATTTGATGCGATATAAATCGAGATACATTAGGTCAATGATTTTTATTCTTTGATGTCATATTTCTGTACTATCTGAGAGCTAAACAGGCATAACTGGAGTGTGTGCATTGCGCAGAGCCCTGTGTTGGCCACTGGGGTTTGAGGTCTTCACCCACAGTGTTACCATCCCCACCATGAGGTGGCCCAGGACTTTCAAGGGCGTGTAGGTCGAAGGGGAGCCCCATATCTCAGCGATATATCCAATGCTCAACCTTCGTTACATGAAAAAATTTGCTTTAGAGGACTTAGCCATCCTTGTCCTAAGGCTTAAAATAATAAATTGTAAGTTTACATTACCCATACAATTGCAATACAGTCGTACTCATATTGAATAAGCTCAAAACAATAATCTTGCTGTAGCAAGATTTTTTGGCCATTATCTGTTTTGTCAGATCGGCTTATAATGAAACCAAGTTATAATGCAGACATTTTGCCAGTCCAAAATAGTTTACAATGATAATTAAGTTCCTCTGTATTTACAGACTAATTTGGGAAAATATCGAGATATCATGATTGGAATTTACTCTCCCTACACCAAATAAAAGAGAGGAAAATGTGTTGGCAATAAAATTCAACAAAACATTAAACTCACAATTTTTTTTTTGTTATTATAGCACTCTAAGGCAAACGCATTAACCAAACACTGTCAAAATGTTCAATGCCTTTATATCTACTATTACTAACTCCGAATTAACTGCTTTCTAAATCGTTGCAGCTCTCACAAAAGCCCATTGTCGTGGCCATAACTGGGTTGGGGCTCACGTCATATTTGGTTTAGTGGTGATAAAGTTTGGTGCAAACATTGGTGCAATAGAACCAAAGTGCCTCTCAAATGGCCTTCCTGGCTGACCCAATATTCAAACATTACTCATCATACAGTGTTAGCTCTGTCTACACCAGCTCAGCAGGTCAAACTGGTTAAGTTGTTGGTGTTACAGATAGATGGGTAGATAGATGGATAGCTAGATAGATAGATGGGCAGATAGATAGCTAGATAGATAGATGGGCAGATAGATAGCTAGATAGATAGATGGGCAGATAGATAGCTAGATAGATAGATGGGCAGATAGATAGATAGATGGGCAGATAGATAGATAGATAGATGGGCACTGGGCAGATAGATAGATAGATAGATAGATAGATAGATAGATGGGCAGATAGATAGATAGATAGATAGATGGGCAGATAGATAGATAGATGGGCAGATAGATAGATAGATATATGTGGGTGGGTGGATTACATTAGGGCTTTACGTCCTGTATTTCTGCACCTGATGGGCTAATGGGGACAGACCCTAACCATGGCAATGAGACGATGGATGAAACAGCCATCCCACTTAGGCTTGACCAGGAATTGAACCTTTGACTCACTGAGCTAGGCTCTTACCCTAGTTAGGTAGATAGATATATAGATTGATATGGATAGATGGATAGATAGATAGATAGATAGATAGATAGAACGACAGATAAATAGATAAGTAAGTTTTACCACTTGATTAAGTGCATTTACTACTAGACCAAGTACAATTTACTACTAGATCAAGCCCATTTACAACTAGATAAATTAAGTTTACTACTAGATCAAGTACATTTTGTACTAGACTAAGTACACTTTACTTCCAGATCATGCACATTTTACTAGTAGATCAAGTGAGTTTTTCTACAACCTCAATTCCTTTTACCACAAGATCAAGTACATTTTCCTGCTTAGATCCGTACATCATCCAGCTAGATTCATGTACATTTTACAACTAGACCAAGTAAATTTCATTCCCAGCCAATGACCTAATAATAACTTATGTCATAAGCATGATTGTTATAAACAGGCCAGACTGGGGTGTAACATTTTGTTACAGTTGGGTAGCCACATACACATAGATGTATGGTTTACTACTAGATCAAGTAGTTTTAGCTGTGAAAAGTAACATTTACTGCTAGATCAGGTATTTTTGTCTTCTACCTCAAATATGTTTTTCTACCAGATTAACAATATTACCGCAAACACCAGGTATCAATTACTCGGGATCAGCGTGATAGCGTCAGAGGCGCTATACGCTTATGACGTCACGTTTTGGAGGCAACGATCAAACAAAAACGGACAGTCTGTTACATAATCCTTCTCTATCCTGTTTACGACTCCCACTCCCACTCCCACTTCCCCCTCATTGGCCGGATTTTTAGGTTCTCCGCAAAATTCGTCTCGGAGTCCTTTTTCCTAGATTTTTTTGTCTGTGTAGAAAGTTTGTATATAGGAGATACTTTTGTCCATTCTTGGTCAACAGGCAACTGATCTTAATGGAAGTTTAAAAAAAATGTAGCCAGTGCTAATGTCTCAATGCTACTGGGTCTGACCAGCTGCAGACTGACATAATGATGACATGATAAGGTTGGGTTCACACCATGTTACACATTTACCCTCGTGGGTGTCGTGCTTTACTCACCTCAGCATAGACACTGAGTGGCCTACAAGTCACCTCCAATTGAACATCTCATGCGATCGACATCCAGCAGCTGTGATGTAGCTCATGAAGAGTGCCTGGGCCGGGGATCGAACCTACGACCTACAGCAGAGCTGGCCAGTATGGAATCAGTCGATGCCTTTACCATTTGGCTACCCAGCTGTAGTCTTATAATAGAATAGACAAAACGGTCACACCCCAGTCTGGCCTATTTATAACAGTCATGCTTATGACAGAAGGTAATATTAGGTCATTGGCTGGGAATGAAATTTTTGCATATTTCTTTATTTATATAATGAAACCCCATCATGATCAATATAATTTTTTAACAGTACCTAATAAAATGCCCCATTTGTATAACATCTGTTTGGATGGTCGGATCTTCACCAAACTTTAATAGTTACCTTGGAAGCAATTACCCCCATGATGGGGTAAAAGTGAGTGATATCTTTTGAGTTTTTTTTTCGATGTAGTGTGGATTTAGAGAGTTCTTATATCTAGCCTCACAGGGTTAGTACCCGAGACTTCAGTATAGGGCTTAATTAAACAATTGTGCTACCATACTCCCAATAACAACAATTTAAAGGGCGAGAACTCTTCGAAGTATTCTTAAGTGCTTTTGTCTACTTGTGTTAGTTGGAAATTTACAATATATGTGGGGATGGAAAGTGGACAAAACCTAGAAATAAAGAAAGAAAAAGAAAAGGGAAAGTAAATTTCACTGGGAAGACAACCTAATGCAGAAACGCCAGTCCTTATTTCCACAGCAATGCCACAAAATCCAGAGAAGCAGTGACCTTGACAAGAAGGTCATGGGGTCTGTGAAGGTCACGTGTGATGAGAATGTCTCGTTGCTTGTCGTTAATTACGTTATTGAACGAGACTTCGCCTATCCCATAGTGCCTGGCGCGGCGACCTTCACTGTCAAAGAACACAATAGTGTAACAGCTCTGTGTTGGTGTTGGGCCGTGGCTCTAATATGGGGCCATACAATATGTATAGGACAACAGGATGATGTTTGGTTTGCATTTTTATGCTTTTGTTATGTACCCCAGACTTATAACATTAGTGATCATATTAGCATATATAGTGGTACATAAATGAGAAAAATATGATATGAAAAAGTAAATGTATTATATCATTCCGTCTCATCTCATATCAGTCTCAGGTGTTATATCAGTCTCATCTTATATCAGTCTCATCTCATACCAGTCTCACCTCATATCAGTCTCATCTTATATATGTGAATTTTTGTAATACTGGATTTTGGGATTTTTTTATAACTTGTTCACGTGACCCACGAAACAACGTCAAATCCACTTTAAAAAATTTTCTATTCTTAGAGGTTTAGGTTAAGATTATTCTAAAAAATTATTTATTAAACTCTACATGTAAAAACAATGACTGTGTTTGTTATATAATGACAAGGTCACGTAGAAAGTAATTTCTGGAGCAAGGAATTTGAACCAGAGAGTTTTTCTGCTGAAAGGGAAGGCAATTTAGTTTGACCGAAATCATTTGAAAGTCATCTGGTCCTATGAGACCTGGCTGGTGGGGACTGATACTGTGGGAAAAACGAATTAATGGACAAAAAATTGAATCTTGGTTCCCAGTTTTGGCTTGTTTTCAGAAAAGAGATATTTGAGCCACAGTAGAAACGAAACTCAAAAAGTATAAAAATAAAGAAAGAAAATATCTATAAATTTTGCTATGCAGTAATCACAATGAACAATTAACAGACAAGAGTGTATTAAGAAACCAAGGCCAGTTTTAGTGCGAGAGGGATTAAATAGGGTAATAAGAAACGGAGGAAATAGCTGTAATGAATAGCAACGAGACCTTGGCTGAGATAATTGCGAAAAAGGCCTGAAGGCCACCTCGGGAAGTAAGTATGTATTGGCTTACTGAAGCCATATACCAAATCCATGTAATGCCATGTGCTCTGTACTGATTTCTTTTATAGCAATAACACCTTGATATGACGCTATGAAAACACAGAGATCTAGAGTTGATGTTAGTTACATATACTGTAACATTTGGTAGAGATAGCATCAACTATATATAGGTCCATATCAGTTGCTTTATGCATATGGGTGTATCTGTGCATTCTTTATTATAATATAAATCTGGAAATATTTTGTTATATAGTTAAAGTTGTAAACACCATATTGCTAACTTCATCAAATTTTCAAATGGGATTAAAATTGAATTAGTCTGAGGCTTAGTCATCCAATACGACCAGCTGCTGGCAGACGTAATGATGAGATGATAAGGCTGCTTGGAGGCCGCCACACCATGGTACACATTTACCCCATGGGCGGGGTCTTCCACTTGCCTCAGCATGGACACCGAGTACAAGGCACCTCCAATTTAACGTCTCATGTGATCGACATCCAGCAGCTGGGATGTAGCTCACGAAGAGTGCCAGGGCCGGTGATCGAACCTGGGACCATCCAAAATGATTCACACACTCAAAAGTACATCTTTAACACCCTTTTACAATTTTGTGACACATATGACAGCGGTTTAATGCAGAGGTTTGCATAAGAATCAAGTGTATGAGTGGGTGCCATAAACTTGCATTTGATTAGGATGTATTTTTCATGTCGTTTGGTGCTTGCTAAACATAATACGATTTCAGAAATAGATTCATTCTTGACAATGACAGTCAATTAAATGTTGGCAAAAAGGAATAGGTCTGGACAGAATTCAGCAAATTTTGCTTCTTTTTTTTTTCAGATACAATATTGCATTCTCTAATTGGTGTGATTTCTTGGTATGGTGGGTGGGATATTCAATTTTCTTTTCACACAGAAATCTTGTTATTTTTTTGTGTGTGGTGAATTGTCATTACTTCTTTGGGTTGAAAATGCTGAAAATACAAAACGCAACACATGTAATACGATAAAAAAATAATTGGATATTTAAAAAAAAAAAGTATAGCTGATAGAGTTAGGCAGCTGAGTGGTCTTGTGGTCAAGGCCCTGGCTAACTCACCAACATACCTGTTCAAGCATGACCCTTTCTCAACTCCCTGTGGAGTATACAGCCAGTCACACAGAATTACCTGCAGGGGGCTAAGCACTCTACAATCGCCATCACTGTCCATAGCCAGCTAGCTCCCCATTTACACCTGGGTGGAGTGGAGTGGAGCAAAGAGTTACAGAGAATCTGCTCAGTTCATGGTGAAGGCTCGAACCCGCAACCTTGTGGTTTACGGGTGAACACCTTGATCATTAGACCAGAGTATCTGGCCTCTTTTAAAATAGTCAGGTAGTCTTAACAGCAGGCTTCTGCTAAACCATGTACAATGTAGTATAACATGTACAATAGTTTTGTGTACATTCATCCAAGAAACTACTGTTATTCTTTACATTTCAATAGCAATCCTAACTAATACATTTTTTAGCAAAGGTCTTAGCAACCTTGTTTCATTTGGATAGTTTATTCACAGGCAGAGATAATGATGAGATGATAAGGCTACTTGGGAGTCTACACCACGTTAGACATTTACCCTATTTAATTTATGATTTTTTTCGTCAAGTAGCTTATGCCTAATCGAATCTCCTTACAATGTATTACATGGTGTGGACTCCAAGCAGCCTTATCATCTCATCATTACGTCTGCCTCTGGCAGCTGGTCATATAAGCTGACTGTAGCTTCAGACCAAGTAGCATTGAGAGCTCCAGACCAAGTAGCATTGAGAGCTTCAGAACAAGTAGCATTGAGAGCTTCAGAACAAGTAGCATTGAGAGCTTCAGAACAAGTAGCATTGAGAGCTTCAGAACAAGTAGCATTGAGAGCTTCAGAACAAGTAGCATTGAGAGCTTCAGAACAAGTAGCATTGAGAGCTTCAGAACAAGTAGCATTGAGAGCTTCAGAACAAGTAGCATTGAGAGCTTCAGAACAAGTAGCATTGAGAGCTTCAGAACAAGTAGCATTGAGAGCTTCAGAACAAGTAGCATTGAGAGCTTCAGAACAAGTAGCATTGAGAGCTTCAGAACAAGTAGCATTGAGAGCTTCAGAACAAGTAGCATTGAGAGCTTCAGAACAAGTAGCATTGAGAGCTTCAGAACAAGTAGCATTGAGAGCTTCAGAACCAGTAGCACGAGAGCTCCAGACCCAGTAGCATTGAGAGCTTGAAACATTGAAACACATTTGACCCTGATAGCTGACCACCCCTTATCTCAGCTCAGCTACAGATGGTCTTATTACAGGGGCATATCTTGTGGAGGGCAGGACCTCAGTACTTACACAGATCGTGTCTTTGACCTCCACAAGATGTATAATCCCAGCGAAGCTAGAGGCCACCTCTGGAGAACTAGAAATCAATGTGTTTCCATCTAAACTTTGCCAATCGCCCAAAACAGGCTGTATGCTGATACTTATATAGCCTAACAATCCCAAAGGCTGTGACCAAGTTTTATGTTGGATGGTACGCTTGCTACTTGCTATAAAAACTCAACAAAAGGCTGAAATATAGAAACTGCAAAGCCTGCTGAATTTTCTCTTACTTGTAGAAGATTTTTACTTTACCATAAATTAAAGATTTGCTTTACACCCTGAGGAACAAAGATTTAAATAAATATTATCAAATTATTGAATGTATTGATAACTTAATACAGAAATTGTGACATACCGTACGTTTGTTTTTGTAGAAAAAGCATTGAGGAAAAAGCCTGTTAAAACCCGATTTACTTTTAAGTAATTCGCGGTGATATCTTGTACATAGCAATTGACTTGAATACTTAAAATGTAATCATTGTAATTCCTGGTAATGAACACTAATTCCTGGTAATAAACCAATAATTCTTGGTTATGAACACTAATTCCTGGTAATAAACAAGTAATTCCAAGTAATGAACAAGTAAATCCTGGTGATGAACAAGTAAATCCTATGATAAACAAGAAATTCTTGTGATGAACAAGTAATTCCTGGAAATGAACAAGTGATTTCTGGTAATGATAAGATAGGATAAGATATATTTTATTTAAAGTTGTATGTGAGAACAAATAAAATTAACAGAAGCTTTTGATCGACTAGAATAAAATGATATGACAAATGAAATATGTACAGATGAGGAGTCAAAACTAAAAAAAACAGATAACATTAATATATAATAAAGCAAATAGACAAAAATTCATTAAATGCAACAACAAAATTCAAGTAATTCCTGTAATGAACAATTCGGAAAAAGTAAAGTATAGCGGACCCAGATTTATGACCATATTTAACGAGCCTCATTGCCAGGCCTATGACGTAAAATGCTTAAAATGTAATTGTGACGTCACAAAAATTAATGTAGTTATGATGGCGGTTTCATCTTAACGGTAAAGACAGCGTTTATTTTTGCTTTTTCTTGGGGGCTACTGCCCCCAAACCCCTGCTTATCTACACCAAATGTTATTTTAATTGTGCTAGAACTTAAAACTTTTATTTTTAATGGCTGCCAAATATGGGCATAGATTTAAACAGTAATTCCTGGTAATGGACAAATAATTCCTTGTATTGAACAAGTAAATCTTGGTACTGAACAAGTCATTCCTGGTAAAGATCAAGTACTTCCTTGTATTGAAACGGGTAAATCCTGGTGTAGAACAAGTTATTCCTGGTAATGAAGATGTAAATCCTTATGTTTTGGTAATTTCTGATTGAAATTACTTTACAAAACCTTTGGACAACTTTTTGGTAATTTAATTTCACTAAGGAATATTTTATTTTGCATAATAGATGGTAATTGCTGCATTTTCAGATGGGGTTTGAACCCATGGTCTTCTGAATGTGTCAAGCACAAAATCCATTGTAGTAAATAGGTTTTTCCTTGCCAATGTTGTAAAAAGACCTACTTTATTCTAGTCAATAATGCCTAATCACATCTTATCCTATTTTAAGGGCAAAAAACACATTAGAGAATGTTTTGATCCCAATTTGGCTCAGTACACTACTAATCTGGTGCACGTGAACCTAATTTGGTATGGTTCGGCAAGGTGCTTTGGGTACATCTAGCTCATTTTATTGACAATCTCAACCAAAAAAGAAACCCACTTAGTGAACACTAAATTACAGACTGTTTTTAGGGATCATTGAGTCACAAAACTAAAAAGAGATAAGAGAAAAAGAAAAGAATGTAAATGAAGAGACAGCCTAGCTTATGTCGAAGCTTGTTGGCAGAGTTCAACACACTTTATTGGGCCAACTTAGTCCAGCAAAGTTGCTTGCAAGCTATAGAACAGATTTACAGCCCCTTCCTGCAGATACCGTCCGCATTCTAAGGGCTGTAGAACTACTGTAAAACCATACTAAAGGAGATATCCTTGGTAACACCACCTCAGAAATGAGACAGAAGTTCTGTGTGGTAATTTTACCTCTCACTAACCTAAGAACAACATAAATTTAATACATTAAACGTTTTATTTCTCTTTACTGGTCAATTATGTACTAAAAAAGTTCTTTTTTTGCAATTCGATGGGAAAATGGTGTCAGAAGTTACATTAAAGTCCACTTCATGCAGTATAAACAACATTTTATTTCTTGGAATGTATTAGCCCGAGAAATCTGATGTTCGCTCAGGCGCTCTTGTTTATCATCTGACATTTTTTGTGAGCATTAGCGAACAGCCAATAGCAGCTCACTATAAACGTCACAACATGAACAAGAGCCGATAGCGGCGTGCGGTCAGGAAGGGTTTCTTGGGCTAGGTCTGTAATTATGTCTCGATGCTCAATAGTCTTAAACTTAGCCAGCTTATATGACCAATTACAGGCAGAGGTGATGATGAGATGATAAGGCTGATTGGATTATACACCATGTTAGACATTAACCCTATGGATGGGGTCTTTTACTTGCACTCTATCTAGTCACCAAATAGTCACAGCTCATACTTCTTCCAGTACACTGCAGGGGGCTGGTATAGTGCTATTGCCTACTGTCACATAGACAGGGCCATGAGGCAAAATGTCAAATGGAAGAGCCTTCCTTCCATCATCAAATCTGGGCAGCAACCACAAGTCAGCAAATGTCACGTGTTCTCAATGGAGCCCCCACCCCCCCTACTCCACCAGTGACATTGGCCCTTGTGCCTGCATGACATCACAAAGGGCACCGTGCCTTCTCCCAAACAAGACTTTTCAAGGGTGGTTCAATGGGCCCCATTTAATATAAATAGTAGGTGATGTGACCAATATGAAGTTTACTGCGAGCTAGTGGTATTGTGTGAGGCATAGCCTAACCCAGCATAGATATATTTGCTCTCTTCATGAGCTACATCCCAGCTGGATGTCAGTCGCATGGGATGCTTAATTTGAAGTGCCTTGTATTGGTTGTCTATGCTGAGACAAGTAGAATATCTCACCCATGGGGTAAATGTGTGACATGATGTTGACGCCAAGCCTTATCATCTCATTATTACATCTGCCTCTGGCAGTTGGTAAACTTTGCTGTATATCACTCTCAATACATTTTTTTTCCCCTAATGACTGTTGACAACAACTTTGCTCAGTTGTTCGGCATGTTCAAGCATTTTTTCTCTATGGATTCATCTCCCATAACCCTATATTAGGTGAGTGGCTTATGTTGTGACATTTGTAGGCTGTTGCTTTCATTGTATATTACGCGCTACATTAGGCCCCTCTATTATTTACACCAGAGTATTGTCTTGCTGAGATTTGGAGTATCTACAGGAGCTGTTGTATGCCCCCATCTTTCTATTAATCTTGACTGTATATGGCCAGTTTTTGTACTATTTGACATTTAGGCAACCTACATCATTTATGAGCACAACAGAGCTGAATACTAATGGTGAGCTCCAAGAGATAAGTCAAGCTCCTTATGCTCACTCAGTAGGAGCTATGTTATAACAGCATGTGGCAGGTTGCTGCTATGGGTGGGAAAAAAGAATGTTAAGATATAGGTAGAGAGAGTTGAAGAGTAATAGCATTATTTAGTGGTTAAGGCAACAGTTAAGGACGGTGGGGGTTAGCTCAGTGGTAGCGCGCTGGGCTTCCAACCACTGGGTCCCGGGTTCAATTCCCGGTCGAGCCTATGTTGGATGGCTGTTTCATCCTTCGTCTCATTGCCATGGTCCCTACCTGTCCTAATTAGCCCATCAGGTGCAGAAATACAGGACGTAAAGCCCTAATCCACCACCACCACCATAACCAGACACCAGTTAAGGATGCTAACCAGGCTGTCATGGGTTCGAATCTTTAACTGAGCTATAAAGTGTCTATTAATAGTGTGTCTCAGTGTCTCGATGCTTCTAGTCTGATGCTTAGCCAGGCAGACACAATGATGAGATGATAAGCATTATATTCTCAACACGTTACAAATTTACCCTATGGGTGGGGTATGTACTTGCCCAAGCAGACACTCAGTACTAGGCACTTCCAATTCAACATCTCATCCGGTCGACATCCAGCTGTGGAGATGTAGATCATGAAGAGTGCTCGGGCAGGTGTTTTCTTCATCCGAATTTCTGTAAAGGCAAACATGCCATTTCCACAAAGACAAATAACAAGACTCCAGCATTGAAATTAGCAGTCATTTGTGTGACCCCCGTTAGCTCAGCATCCTATCAATACATCTGCCTGGCAGCTCATTAGGAAAGCTGGTAATTTGTGATTCATTCATTCATTCATTCAGCAATTCTTTCGTTTATTTATTCATTAGCCATTCGTACATATTTTATATCTTAAATTACTTCACAATTCATTGAAACATTTTGCTAAGAAATACAAAATAGGATAGGACAGGATAGGATAGGATATGACGGGATAGGATTTGAAACAATATCAAGAAATAGGGGAAAGTAAGGAGAACTGGGTTGTTTATCACATTTAGATTTTTCGCGATTCAAATAATAAAGCTAGGTCACCTTTCCTTTCTAAGTTATACTACATGGCCAAATGTACTACGTGCGTTTTACATGCGTTTGGATAAACGCATGGTTTTCACCTCTTTTTAATTTGGCAAAAACCATGCGTTTTCCATCCGTTTATCCTTCTCATGGAAAACGCATGTGGCATTCCTCTAATAATGTTAGGGGCCTTTTTGAAATAATTCTCAGTTCTCCCTCCTTTAAGGAGAACTGGGCCTTGGGGGAAGGAGAATTGGAATGTTTTTATAAAGAATTATCAACAAACATGATTGCATTAAAAGAACAGAGATTTAATATGAAAATCGAGCTTAAAAATGCCTAAAAACATTTGTTTGTTTTGAAAATTACATCCATTTATCAATTTAACGTTTGAACTTCATATTGGCATAATTCTGTAAGTCTAATCAAAGCTCCATTGGAAAGTTTGCAGGATTTAAAGATTTTTTTAATGTAATTACAAAAAATGTAGCATGTAGGCCTGGCCTACTATACCTTAACTTTAGCTATAATACAACAGGTAATCAATGTCATATAGACATTTGATGAATGATTTAATGTAGGGGAAATGTGCCTGCTGAACTTATGTTTGAATAATTTAAACTCTGAAAGTGCAAGCATGGGCTAAACCAATTTGTATTGTCAATCATGATGTGACATAGCTAAGATTATGGTTTTCCTTTCATTTTCTGAGTATAAGCAAGTGTTTTAGCATAATGTATAATGCCAGGTGGTTTATAATTTCCCCATCAAAAAGTTTGACTGTAATTTATAACCTAGGACAGGGGCGCAGTTCTCCCCACCTGTGGTGGCCCAGTTCTCCCCTAAGCTGTTGCTTCAAAGAAAGGACAGCCATATTTTTCCACATGGCAAGAACAACATGTCAGTTACATGATTGTACTCTGATTATGTGCTGATTATAACAATATGTGTATTTCTAATCTATCCTCTATTGGCTTTTGTTAATGATTAATTGTATACATAGTGGAAATTTTACTCACTGAATGGTTTCTTGCTTCAGACATGCACTTATGATCACTTAGGAGTCATATGACCCAGGGTAATACCAATATTACTTTTAGCTGTAGGGAAGGTGGCCCAGTTCTCCTTACCTGCCCCTACATTTAAGTGCCTGAAACAAGAAAGTTGACTCCTAATGCATCTGAGCAGGGGTGATTTTGTCTCAAATGCACAAGCATTCATACAAGGAAACCAGCAAACATTCAAGCAAGCAAGCAAGCAAGTACTGAGGAGGATAATCTGTGGCCATTTGTATGCCCACTCATTTGGGCTGTGACATTTAGGCAGGGGAGTTCTAGGGCATCCCTGTGATTGTGCTGGCTCTGACATTTCCAACTACCTGCATGGTGATTAGAACTGGCTCTTAAGACCTTAGGGCTTCAGAAAATCATCTCCAACCAGTCATTTTATTCTCCTTAACAACTTATAAATCTCTCTTGCCCCTCCTCCCCCTCCCCCCCCCCCCCTCTGGTGCTGGCGTTTCAGAGATTTGTATAGTGGCACTCGTGACTTATAAAAAGAAAACATATGCAAGAATATACACAGTGGAAGAGAATATGTACATGTTGCCAAATACTGTCACCAGGATAGATAGATAGATAGACAGACAGACACACAGACAGCTAGCCAGACAGACAGACATACAGACAGACATAGATAGATAGCTAGATAGACAGACAGCTAGACAGATAGACATATAGATAGACAGATAGATAGATAGATAGATAGACAGACAGATAGACAGACAAATAGATAGATAGATAGATAGATAGATAGACAGACAGATAGACAGACAGACAGATAGATAGACAGATAGACCGACAGATAGACAGACAAATAGATAGATAGAGAGATAGATAGATAGACAGATAGACAGACGGATAGATAGATAGATAGATGGATAGATGGATAGATGGATGGATAGATGGATAGATAGATAGATAGACGGATAGATGGACAGATAGGTAGTTATACAGATTTTAAAAACTGGACCACACTTTTTTGCTATTGTTTCTCTCACAACTTCTTAACTTATGCCTCAGATATATAAATATCTCTCTACTGTCTTCTTGTTATACTAGGTCAAAAAACTATCTGATGTAATGAGTAGCCGACATATTCAGTTGCCTTAAATAGGCTCAGACAGTGGGTGTATTTAGTGTATCTAGACCAGAGACGACGTAGGTAAGTCTTGGTACCAAAGAAGTCTTTGACATCCAAGTGAAGTTTCTTCTTTTAGTGTGTGGGTGGGCCGGATCTTTTTAAAACAGAGATCCAGCGCTCAGGTGGAAGGGTCATTGACACGCCACATTGTGTGTCTGTACACTACAATTGTACTCCGAATGACCCTTATGGTCACAACCATGACATGACAGCCCAGTGCGACTTACAGACGGAGCCGCAGAAATAACGCAGAGACAGAATTAGATGTATTGAGATATACAGACGCAGAAATTAGGTAGATGAATGGTTGCTAGGAATACAGCCCGGCTAAAATTAACGTGTTATGGGCTCCAAGTAGCCTTATGATCTCATCATTACGTCTGCCTCTGGTAGTTGGTCACATAAGCTGGTTGAGACATAGAAACATTAAACAAAATGTACTTGGTTCACTTGAGTGACAAATCCACACACACAAAAACATTAACAAAATTTCATATTACAGGCGATACAGTGATGGAAATAATTATGGACACCCCAGGAACATTTTGTATCCTCTCAATGAAAGTTGTATGACAACACAACATGTAATGATTATGCTCAGACAATTAAGAGCAACCTAACTGGGAAAGTTTTCAGTGACCTTATCAAGTGTACTAAAAGAAGTAGTCAATACGAAGGTAGTCAAGGACTTAAATCAGACAATTATCTTACTGCAAAATCTTGTCCATATACTTGGTGCGCAGACATTTTTTCCACAGCTGGTGTTAGTAATTTAATTTCGTTGCACATTACTTTGAGATATTTCAGCATCATGACAGGGGGTGTCAATATCCGAGATGGGCCTTACCCATAATAGTTTACATTATCATGGGTGGGGGGGTCATTTGGGGGGGATGTTGCTGATCATCAAATTCCCATCTTATATATGGCTGATGAAGCAAACAGATATTGTAACAGAAATATCTACATCACATGTGGTCATGAAACTGTTACATACAGTGTCTGGGAGATGAAAAAATGCTGAGATCACAAAGTGCATTAGGGCAACCCAGAAATTTCTTGCAGTGCATTGCACTCACCTCATGCTAAACTGATCCATTTGTTTTGATATATTTTCTCTTAAATTTACTCAAATTTCCTTTTATGTGAAAGGCACCAAGCAGATTCTTTGAGATAAAGCAGAAACTGCCATGCAAACATCTTCAGCAAATATTTGCAGCAAACAAATGGCAGGCAAGAATTGGCTTGTAGTTGCCCTGTCATATTCTAAGCCTAATTAAACGCAATTTGACATGTTCCCAAGACTGGGGCACAGGCTCTCACCCCCCTTGCCTACCCCACTGTGTATTTGCCTTATATTCCACACATGTCATCGGCAAATAGAGTCCTTAAATTACCCCGCTTCATCACCCTTCATCTGCGAGTTTGTGTATGTGTTAGTTCAACATCACATCACGAGTTGGGAGGGGAAAAGAAAAGAAGTAATTTGAGAATTCACAGGAATTTGCTGCTGCAGAGGTCTAAAAAGAGATTTTGATGATTTCTATGCCATGTAATATATAGATAGATAGATGGATATATTGATAGATTGATAGATAGATAGCTAGATAGCTAGACAGACAGATAGATAGATATAGATAGAGAGATAGATAGATAGATAGATAGAGAGAGAGAGATATATATATAGACAGACAGACAGACAGCGAGACAGACAGACAGACAGATGGATAGATGGATAGATGGATAGATAGATAGATAGATAGATAGATAGACAGATAGATTGGTAGCTAGCTAGATAGATAGTTTGATTGATTGTGTGAGCTTTGTATCCTCTGAAACTGGTGTTCAATTCAAAACCATGCAATGCTATATAGATGGAAAAACTGGTTAGCTCTTATGTCAATCCTCTAATAAGTTTGGTGACCCTGTTAAATTGATCGGTTGTCTTTTACAGCAAATCTTTGTTGTTCTTGTGAAGTTAGCCTTTGTATATGCAAAGGTAATTGTTCGACAGCACAGCTGGTTTCAACTTTCAGTTTGTCATTCTATCATAATACCAGGTTGTGATGGCTGATCAAACACTAGGAGCAAACCCCAACTTTAACAACGTCTTGGTAACTTTCTTGCGACGTTTTATTGGTTTGCCCTGTAACTAAATTCGGTTCCGGTTTCGATTCCCGGTCGAGCCTAAGTTGGATGGCTGTTTCATCCATCATGTCATTGCCATGGTCCCTGCCTGTCCTAATTAGCCCATCAGGTGCAGAAATACAGGATGTAAAGCCCTAATCCATCCACCACCACCACCCTGGGCATGGAATTAACTATTGACAACTACAGGGCTCCAAATAACCAAAAGTTATTAATATGGTACAGTTCAATGTGTATAACATAAGCTAGGGAATAGTAGCATGCACCCAAGTGCTGACTCCTAGCCCAGGTTTTCTAGTTCATGCAGATGATGTTTCCTGTGGTTAGTCAAGTTAGATGGCTTAGTGGTAGCTATGCTGAAGGCTTTGGGTTCGAATCCAGACCAGACATCTCAACTGGATGTTGGTCACATGAGATGATCAATTGGAGGTGCCTTGTGCTAGGTGTCTATGTTGGGGCAAGTAAAAGACCCCACTCAGAACTCAGAACAAATTTATTTACGAAGTGTATAACAAGTAAAGCTCTCTTTAAAAAATACACCTGTACCAGACTTGTGTGATATTATTGTGATAGTCGGCAGTAGATTGTGCTCAATAAAGGTTTTTTTTCTTTCTTGTGAAAGAGGAAAAATCTGACTTAATTGATCATATTGAATGACGGGTAAACATATAAAAATACAAATAAATTTCCTTGGTTGGATTCCTACCCAGGTCCTTCAAACCCTTTTACTAATTTCTACCAGCTCCTCTGACAATTTCGCCACTGTTACAGGCTATGTATAGCACAACTTTCCTGTGAGTAGATCACTGTCAAATGTAGGCCACGTGGTCAATGGCCCATGTTGTGTAGCTTGTTTTATTGCAGTAAAATACCATGGTTATCGATTCAGTTATGTCTAAAATGGTTCTTTATGCATTTTGCATAATGTGGTAACCAAATTTTGGCTAAATCAGCTAAAACTGGTCATGGAGCAACAGAGCTACAGAACTACCTTATATGGGCATGCACAAAAAGTGATGACGAAACTTTACCAATCCTCCAATATATTTGTAAACCTGATCACAGAAGTACCTCTTGAGCAGATATCTTAAGTGAAAGGTTTTCTATAGATTTAGATCTGGTACAAAAATATACAAGATCACAAGGGGCCTTCTAAGACAGTCATGCTGTCGCTGACCTAGGGCCCCCCTTACATAACACCAGTGTACACAAAAAATCAAATAAAATTTCATTTAACTCAAAATCCCCAGACAACTGACTTTTATGTTATAAATGTATATTAAAAGACACGCTTGTGATGGAGGACTGACATTTATCTATCTGAAGCAGATATTTGATGATATAAAAGTTTGTATTCAACTTTTAAGGTCCATTTATTGGAATTTAATATGAAATTAAGGATATAAAAATGACTTGATTGTCGTAAATTACATATTCACATTCCATATTGGTGAGCATTTTCTTTCAGTTGATCTTTGATATAATTGGATGACATTCACATACTATATTTGCGTATATATTTGTCATATGGTGTGGACTCCAAACGCAGCTTGCCCTACAATGTATCTATAAGATGTAATTACAACCAATCAGACCAATAGCATTTAGACAATTATACAGTACAATACTCTCAAGAGAACTTTGCATCCACTGCATCTGTTGGGATTAGTTAAAAGTTAAAATGATTAATTTCAGCTTAGAACCAGATGCTGTCCTGCTCCTTAGTGAGAAATCTAAGAGTTAAAAATCCCCCTGGAGGACTGACACTGCATTATTTCCTCCCTTGAAGTACTGAGAAACTTTCTCACTAACATGAAGATACAAAAAAGAAATTATTTTTTAAAAAGCTGAAGCAGGTTTGCTGCAGCTGAAGTAGAAACTCGCTCAGCTTAAATGGAAGCCCTCTCCTTTGAAATTAAAGCCCAGATTCTCAAGGGCTTTCATATGACTTAAGCTGTAAGCCCAGACAAAGCAGCTTGACAAGACTGTCAACAGCTTGAATAACCTTTTAAGGGAAGTTTTTAATATTGAATGATTATCACTAAACCCTAAATCTGCCTCTGTTATATCATATGGTAATTCAGATGTGTATACATGTAAATTCATACACTACATTGTTACTATGCACTGTATATTGTAACAATGCAGTGTATACATGAACGTGTACATACATGCAGCACAGGGGCGGAGGCCTAGCTCAGAGGTAGCGCTGAGAGGTAGCGCTGAGAGGTAGCGCTGAGAGGTAGCGCTGAGAGGTAGCGCTGAGAGGTAGCGCTGAGAGGTAGCGCTCAGAGGTAGCGCTCAGAGGTAGCGCTCCGGGCTTCCAACCGCTGGGTCCCGGGTTCGATTCCCGGTCGAGCCTAAGTTGGATGGCTGTTTCATCCTTCGTCTCATTGACATGGTCTCTGCCTGTCCTAATTAGCCCAACTGGTGCAGAAATAAAGGATGTAAAAGCCCACACACACACACACACATACATGCAGCACAGAATACAAGATGGAGACAAAAGCCTGACAGGCAGACATCTAAACAGACAGACAGACAGTTTGCCAGCATGACAGACAAAAATACAGCTAGCACAACAACCTGACATACATACAGATGGCCGGAGAGCCTCACAGCGTGACAGCCCGACTGACGGATTGAAAAGTTATGACAACCCGACAGATGGACAGTGCAACGCTCAGGTGGATAGCATGACAGACAGCTAGACAGACCAACAGACAGCTAGACAGACAGACAGACAGACCAACTGACAGGCAGATAGACAGACCAACTGACAGACAGACAGCTAGACAGACCAACTGACAGACAGACAGCTAGACACCCAAACAGACAGACAGCTAGACAGATCAACTAGCAGACAGCTAGACAGACCAACTGACAGACAGCTAGACAGACCAACTGACAGACAGCTAGACAGACCAACTGACAGACAGCTAGACAGATCAACTAACAGACAGCTAGACAGATAAACAGACAGACAGCTAGACAGACCAACTGACAGACAGCTAGACAGACCAACTGACAGACAGCAACAGACAGACAGATCGACCGAATCAATATGGTCATGCTGCTTTTCATCCAGGTTTTAAAATGCATATTTTCCTTTCATACTTTTTGACCAGGTTCTAAAGAAGCAGCTAGAATTACACAAAGCCCCCTTTCTCGCAAAATCTAGTATTACAAAGCAATTTTTCTCTCAGAAAATCTGCGTAACAGATGTTAGAAAAAACCATAGGAAGCAGAGTAGTCCCTTGAGGCAGTCCTGTTTATACAACCACAACACACCATATGACACTGGGTTGCTATGCCTCGGAGTTCAGCTGTGTCTGGGATATTTGACAAGATATCACAATACGACTAGGGCTTTGTCATTTTCTGACAGGCAAACTCCCCTGTCTTATAGCAACAACAATCTCTGTATATATTGCTCCCAGAACACGGTCTATGGAATACAAGGACTGTTATTAGGTAAATTAGCTTTCATGTGGAAACAGTTTGTCACACCCCCGATTAAAGGTCGTGACTCGGACAAACACGTGTCACAGCAGCAGGGTCAGTGTTTAGAATAATTCGGTACATTTATGATGTATTTAACTTGATACCTGGCCCGGGCACTCTTCATGAGATAAATCTCAGTGGCTGGATGTCGATCGCATGAGTCGTTAAATTGGAGATGTACTCGGTGTCTATGCATAGGCAAGTAAAATACCTCACCCACGTGGAAATGTGTACTGTGTGACTCTGAGCCTTATCATCTCATCATTACGTCTACCTGATGTGCTCATAAGCTGACTAAGCTACAGACCCAGTAGCATGGAGTCATTGAACAGTGAGTGATATCACATTCCTATCATTAATGTTTGTCGAGGTATGCCTAAGCTGATGTGTGTGTAATTCTACCATGACTTGGTCTCACAGCTTTGTCATATCATCATTTCGTCTGCCTTAGAAAAAAAAAACAACAACAACAACAACTACAACAACAAACAGGAGCCATGGTCAGGAATGAATCAGGATGACAAATCCTTGCAACAAGTTTTAGGCACTTAATACTTAAAGGCATTTGTAGAAACAATCACTTGCCACAACCTATTGTTTATTAATGCCACAAACTTTGGGTTATTACACATAATGGTTAATAGTTGGTCTAAACCAAAACTGTTCTTCTTATCTAGTAGTCTTGTTAAAAATGGATATTGTTATCTATGCACATGGCGTGTGTGTGTGATAGATATTCTGTCATGCAATGGCTCTGTTTTACCTGAAGGTTACCATATTGCTTTTATGTGGTTAGTTTCATGTTTTTATATGGTTACATCTGCGTGTTACGTGGCAAAGATGTCTAATATTTACAAAACAAATTGGTATAGATTTTTCTTTCCTTAAAAGTAATATTTTTCTCATCTAGATATTAGTTAAATTACTACATTTTCTTGTAATATAAAGATCAAAATTTAGAAACTATTAGTGAAATCATTAAAAATATTGCAAGTTGTCTGCGGAAAAGCATGCCTTTATTAACAACATTTCCTGAATGATTTTTGTGTTTACATAATTTGACTTAACATTCCAAGACATTAAATTGCATTATAATTATTTTGTCATGTTTGTTTCCATAGCATTCTAGAAATTCTACACTATAGATTTGTATCGAATGTGGGGTAGAATTTATAATAAGAGACAAAAATAATTGATTTATTGTGAATAGTTGTCAAAATACTTTTAGTGAATCTTAACAAGGAGTAGCGCGGATTTGTATAATGGATATTAAATATTTCAATTTTCGGAAACAAATTTCTAAAAATTCTTTTAATAGTAAACTTCACCATTAGGACCACTCAATTCAGGAAATGTTGTTAATAAAGGCATGCTTTTGATACGCTGGACCATCAAATCCTTCTGAAAAAGCTAGAATATTATGGATTAAGGGGGGCTTCCTTAAATCTAATGCAAAATTACCTTCATGGCAGAAAACAATATGTTCTGTTTAATGAAATTACCTCGGATTTACTTCCCATTAAAACTGGAGTGCCTCAAGGCTCCATTCTGGGGCCTTTACTTTTTGTAATTTATATGAACGATATTATAAATGCCTGCAATATGTTTAAGCCAGTTATCTATGCAGATGATACTGCTCTCTGTGCAGTTTTAGAAGCTTTTGGAAGTGAAAAACAAGTATTAGAAACAAACATTAATAGAGAACTCAACTTGATAAATGAATGGTTCAAAATCAATAGATTATCACTCAATAGTAGCAAAACTAAGGCTATGATTTTTCATACACCACAAAAGAAAGTCAATAAGATTAAGCTACAAATAAATGACACTGAAATAGAATATGTCGATCAATTTGATTATTTAGGCATCATTTTTGATTCAAATATGACTTGGAAACCTCATTTGAATAAAGTATCCAACAAAATTTCCAGGTCAATTGGTGTCTTGAACAGACTTAAGCATTTTTTACCGGGCGCTATATTAAAGACTCTTTATAATTCTCTTATTGATCCTTATTTGAAGTATGGTATCATGGTATGGGGAATGAGTGCTACACGCTTGTTAAAATTACAATAAAAGGCAATATGAATAATTTCAAATGCAAAATATAATGCCCATACTGAGCCATTGTTTAAAAATTTAGAAATTCTAAACATTAATGATATACTGAAATCACAAGAGTGGAATTTTTTATATAAAATGGAAAATCATAATTTACCCATTTACTTTTTGACAGGCATGTTTACCAGACAGTCAGATATACATAACTATGATACCAGATATTCTAATGAATTAAGAAATCCTCAGAGTAAACATCAATTTGTTGTAAATAGTGTGAGATATAGACTACCTCTGGTATACAATAACTGCCCACATAGCATAAAAAGCAAAATTTCTACACATAGTTACCCAGGATACAGTAAATACATAAAGAAACATATTCTAAACAATTATAATACCTTATGTTTAATTCAAAATTGTTATGTCTGTCGAGCTACTGCTGGAATGCAGTAATTATTAGTTTTCATATGTATGACTAATCGGACATTTTGTTCATCTTTGCAGGAAAATGCTTGATATACATGGCATGTGAATTTCATACAAGAGTTTTGGTGATTTTGCCTCTCCATAAAGGTGAAACTGTTTAATTTCTGTGATGAAATATGCTGTCTAAGTTCTTTGCAGGAAAATACTTGGTATATATAGCATGTGACTTTCATACTACAGTTCTTTGTGATCTTATTTGAAATGTTTTTCCAATTTTATTTTGCCAGGAAAATGCTTACTATACATATTATGCCTAGCATGTGACTTTCATACTTAAATTCTTTATATTCTAACCTTAAAATAACATTGCAAATGTTGCTGAGGCATTATAACTATCATCATTGTCTTCAATGGTTCACTAGAAAGGGTTTATCATACCTAAAATAACTTATCATTACCATGATCACATAATCATTTGCTGAGGTCTCTCTGGAACCCAGGTGGGCACTCGCTAGCGTTACCCTCCGGTTTCTTAGAGTGCTCTCCTGATCTGCCCATATATAATATGTACATTTGTGAATTATTATTTTTTTTCTTATAATTGATCAATATGTTTGTTGAATAATATTAATTGTTTATGAAATATGTATTGTGCAGGAAATAAAGTGTCTTGAGTCTTGAGTCTTGAGTCTTGAATTCTTGACCAGTAGAGACTTAATTAATTATTTCATGATTATGCTGTGATAAATTGTACGCTTACAGTTAGCTTCATAAAATATGGTCGGCTGTAGACAGCTGTACATGGCCAAATGTGCCACGTGCGTTTCAATGCGAAGGATAAACGCATGGTTTTAAGCTAATTATAATGAGGCAAAAACCATGCATTTTCCATGCGTTCATCATTCTCATGGAAAACACACATGGCACATTTGGCCATGTAATGGCCTATTCCTGGCTGTAGCTACAACTGGTTAAAGCCAGCTGCTTCTGTCTACTCCTATCTTATCATTGCTTTCACCAAACAATATCAAACTTGGTAAATGTATGAAATTTATCTGATATGGTGGTGCATGTACTTTAAGATCAGTCTTTGAGTAGCCAGCTGTAGCCAGACAGTTCTGTTTAGTGGCAGGTAGCATCGTATAGCAGAAGTTGTCTAGCTTTGTCTAGGTGTAATTTGACAGGCCGTTTTTTAATGAAACAAAATGCATACTACTTAGTTAGCGACCTAAGTGCTAGTAAAATTACCAAATATCTGTGGCTGGAAAAATATGGAAAAATTAAAAAAAATATCTGTTATTGAAAGAAACATGGGAATAAATTCATCCTACCAATAATAACATTCCCAAGAAGATGGTCCTACAGAATACTGATTGCTGATCAATCTCAGTGGCTCTGTTTACACAGTGCTTCTTCTGAGCACACATAGTGCCTTTGATGTGGGTTCGAGTTCTTTTGGGTCAACACAGCATGAACATGGGTTTTCGGTAGCCAAGCAAGCATGGCCCTCATTTGCGTCCCGAGTTCTCAGAATGAGGACCATGCAGCAGTCTTTGTATTTTTTCATGGGATTCTATGTGCACGCTGTTTTAGAGCCTTCATACCCATCTGAATCTATTCTATACTGACAAATAATGTGTGCACACACTATTAATAACATTGACACCCTGTTATTTGTACTAAATCATCATTTTAATGCCGTGAATCGGCAATTTCAACTTCTGCTTCTTAAATATTATCCCTGAATAAATTACTCATTTTCAATTATGTGAAATGGTGATAGTTGGCACTGATGCGTGTATACTGTCCAGACAATATTGATTCAACTTGTTGCAAAATACCACGAAAAATGACAGGACTACTGCCAGGCTAGGTTTTCGGCCTGGTTTTCTGTGGAATATGTTGTGCTGTGCATAATTACAGCAGTGTCAGATGCCTGATTTGGGCCATTTGATTGGTGAAATTTCACTGTCTGTGAGAAACAGATTTTTTTCGTATACATAACAGTTTTGTATTTTTTTTTTTTTTTAAATATATTTTGACAGCAACTGTTTTTCAAATGGTGCTGACTAGCTCTGCTGAAGGCCCTGGGTTCAATTTCTTGCCAAGACACTCTTCATGAGCTCTACATCTCAGCTGCTGGATGTCGATCACATGAGATTTCAAAGTGGTGGTGCCTTGCATTGTGTGTTACTGCTGAGGCAAATAAAGAAAACCCACCCATAAGGTGAATTTGTTGCATGGTGTGGACTCCAAGCCTTATGTTCTCATGAGTAGGCTGAAGTACCAAAGACTGTGCTATCTATCTATCTGTCTATCTATCTATCGATCTATCTATCTATCTATCTATCTATCTATCTATCTATCCATCCATCCATCTATCCATCGATCCATCTATATATCTATCTATCTATCTATCTATATCTATCTATCTACCTTCCTATCTATCTACCTATCTATCAATCTATCTAATTACCTACCTATCTATCTATCTATCTAATTACCTATCTCTATCTAGCTAAATATATATCTGTCTTTTTTATCTATTTATCTTTCTTTCTTTCTGTCTGTCCTTTTTTCCTTCTTTGTATATTTCTGTCTGTCTGTCTTTCTTTCTTTCTTTCTTCTGCCAGCTTTACTGGAGCGTCACTTTACACAACTATATGGAACACGTGACTATTTGAACTGTGACTAATCTAATCGGTTACTGTGGCTAATCTGTAGTGTCATTTGCTTTCTTTGTTTGTGGACAGAAATGACCTGTCCACTTGCATTTTTGTATCCAGTTCTGGGAAATACAATGTCAATTAATGTGAGAAGAATAGTGGTTCAATAAATGTCAATGTCACAATGGGACAGGTCTGAAGCTTAGTAGATGCACTAATCAGATAATAAAGCATGGGAGTCCACGCCATGTCACTCATTCACCTCATAGGTGGATTCTTTGACTTGCCTCAGCATAGACACCGAGTACAAGACACCACCGATTTAACGTCTCATGCGACCAATACCCAGCAGCTGAATGTTGCTCATGAAGAGTGTCTGGGAATCGAACTCAGGACCTAAGCTCCATCGTGGTTAAAATTTAGATTAAATCAGCATTTTAACCCACCAGGCTGTATAATCAGTTTTGCCTTTTCTGTCTGTGACTTATCTGTTACTGATAATAATATGAATTATTTGTACTTCCTGCTGGGGAGGTCTTATTAAGGAAGATATAGTTTATGTATGCTTCAGCAGTCTTGCTTGTATTAACTCAATGAGTTTTTGTTTGATAAACAGCTATGTTCTGTTGATATTGCAGGCATTAATATTCGGCTCCAGGTCCTACTGCTGTGATTGATTATTCAATTTAATTAACCAGACCAAAAACTTCCATTTGCCCATATGATTACTTTCTAGTCTAAATTGTTTCTCTCAATGTAGGTGGTTTTAGGGACTCAATTTGTAATCACAGCAATGGTGTCTGGTTATGTCCAAATTAACTGTGAGGTTTTTTTGCCCCCATTTTTTAAATTTAATTTCATCAAGTCATTGATTGGTTTATCAGTAACTCAGGAAGTTATTGATATCCACAACATTTCGTAAGTTTTAAATGTGAATCAGCATGGTATCCTCAAGTGGTGCAATTTTTCTGTCCGCACCCTTTACATGTATATGAAAAATGTGTACACACTACACAATTTAAGCTTATTCTACACCTCCACCACATCCAACCGCTGCAGAAATACAGGACGTAAAGCCCTAATCACACACACACACACACACCTCCACCACAAAGTCTATGGTGTATGGATGGTCTATTATTTTGGTCTACATTCAGATTAATATATATATAGCTTTTATTGACACTCTTTCATATCAGAAAAGATACATATGTCACATATCTCTATATCTCTACTCACTAAGTCTATCTAAAACTACAATACAATGACACTGCACTCTTTTGAAAATGAAAGCTTCTTCATTTGCGTTCACAAAATCTTTGGGCATTAATCTTGTCTCTGTATTGTCTTATAATGAGCATTGACAGAGGAGAAGCTTTCACTGTATCAAGTCTGAGATTACCGGACTAACTTATGCTGTAAAGTGATGTCAGAAGACTTAACCATAGGAACTTTGATGCATGCAACAAGCTGTAATCTCTCACTTTGCTACAATCAATAAAACATCAGGGGAACATTTGCGGTACTTTCGTTCTTCAGAGGTTCCATTAAACTCCCTAACCTACTCACCATGCAGTTCCGCTGCATCGACAAGACCTGAAATATTTAGGCTTCAATGTGATCCCTTGCGAGGCTGTTTGTAAGGTTAAGTGGCATGCATCGGTTCTGCTCAGATGCTCGCGGTGTCTGAGGGCAGACGAATTGACTTTTCAGACGTTTGAAGGACCTTTGTCAGACTTAGGGCAAAATGTTTAAGCAGAAAAAGATTCACCCAAGTCAGCAGGGTTAATAGGAGCTAATAGCCTTTTGTTTAGTATGTTGACATTGATTGTTGTCTGTATAATGTGTGCATATACTTTTTTGAATACATTCGGCAGCAAGATGGTGAAGTACAGGCCATTAAATGTGTGTCTCCGCAGTTTAGTATTGAATGGAAAAGCTGGCTCATTCCATGTCAGATCAACCAATGGGCCCCGCATGACCATATCTATCTATCTATCTATCTATCTATCTATATCTACCTATCTACCTTCCTATCTATCAATCTATCTAATTACCTACCTATCTATCTATCTATCTAAATACCTACCTATCTATCTATCTATCTAATTACCTATCTCTATCTAGCTATTTATATATCTGTCTTTTTTATCTATTTATCTTTCTTTCTTTCTGTCTGTCCTTTTTTCCTTCTTTCTATATTTCTGTCTGTCTGTCTTTCTTTCTTTCTTTCTTCTGCCAGCTTTACTGGAGCGTTACTTTACACAACTATATGGAACACGTGACTATTTGAACTGTGACTAATCTAATCGGTTACTGTGGCTAATCTGTAGTGTCATTTGCTTTCTTTGTTTGTGGACAGAAATGACCTGTCCACTTGCATTTTTGTATCCAGTTCTGGGAAATACAATGTCAATTAATATGAGGAGAATAGTGGTTCAATAAATGTCAATGTCACAATGAGACAGGTCTGAAGCTTAGTAGATGCACTAATCAGATAATAAAGCATGGGAGTCCACGCCATGTCACTCATTCACCTCATAGGTGGATTCTTTGACTTGCCTCAGCATAGACACCGAGTACAAGACACCTCCGATTTAACGTCTCATGCGACCAATACCCAGCAGCTGAATGTTGCTCATGAAGAGTGTCTGGGAATCGAACTCAGGACCTAAGCTCCATCGTGGTTGAAATTTAGATTAAATCAGCATTTTAACCCACCAGGCTGTATAATCAGTTTTGCCTTTTCTGTCTGTGACTTTTCTGTTACTGATAATAATATGAATTATTTGTACTTCCTGCTGGGGAGGTCTTATTAAGGAAGATATAGTTTATGTATGCTTCAGCAGTCTTGCTTGTATTAACTCAATGAGTTTTTGTTTGATAAACAGCTATGTTCTGTTGATATTGCAGGCATTAATATTTGGCTCCAGGTCCTACTGCTGTGATTGATTATTCAATTTAATTAACCAGACCAAAAACTTCCATTTGCCCATATGATTACTTTCTAGTCTAAATTGTTTCTCTCAATGTAGGTGGTTTTAGGGACTCAATTTGTAATCACAGCAATGGTGTCTGGTTATGTCCAAATTAACTGTGAGGTTTTTTTGTCCCCATTTTTTTAATTTAATTTCATCAAGTCATTGATTGGTTTATCAGTAACTCTGGAAGTTATTGATATCCACAACATTTCGTAAGTTTTTAATGTGAATCAGCATGGTATCCTCAAGTGGTGCAATTTTTCTGTCCGCACCCTTTACATGTATATGAAAAATGTGTACACACTACACAATTTAAGCTTATTCTACACCTCCACCACATCCAACCGCTGGGTCCCGGGTTCGATTCCCGGTCAAGCCTAAGTTGGATGGCTGTTTCATCCTTTGTCTCATTGCCATGGTCTCTGCCTGTCTGCAGAAATACAGGACTTAAAGCCCTAATCACACACACACACACACACACACCTCCACCACAAAGTCTATGGTGTATGGATGGTCTATTATTTTGGTCTACATTCAGATTAATATATATATAGCTTTTATTGACACTCTTTCATATCAGAAAAGATACATATGTCACATATCTCTATATCTCTACTCACTAAGTCTATCTAAAACTACAATACAATGAAACTGCACTCTTTTGAAAATGAAAGCTTCTTCATTTGCGTTCACAAAAGCTTTGGGCATTAATCTTGGTTCTGTATTGTCTTATAATGAGCACTGACAGAGGAGAAGCTTTCACTGTATCAAATCTGAGATTACCGGACTAACTTATGCTGTAAAGTGATGTCAGAAGACTTAACCATAGGAACTTTGATGCATGCAACAAGCTGTAATCTCTCACTTTGCTACAATCAATAAAACATCAGGGGAACATTTGCGGTACTTTCGTTCTTCAGAGGTTCCTTTAAACTCCCTCACCTACTCACCATGCAGTTCTGCTGCATCAAGACAAGACCTGAAATATTTAAGCTTTAATGCGATCCCTTGCGAGGCTGTTTTGTAAGGTTAAATGGCATACATAGGCTCTGCTCAGATGCTCGGGGTGTCTGAGGGCAGACGAATTGACTTTTCAGACTTTTGAAGGACCTTTGTCAGACTTAGGGCAAAATGTTTAAGCAGAAAAAGATTCACCCAAGTCAGCAGGGTTAATAGGAGCTAATAGCCTTTTGTTTAGTATGTTGACATTGATTGTTGTCTGTATAATGTGTGCATATACTTTTTTGAATACATTCGGCAGCAAGATGGTGAAGTACAGGCCATTAAATGTGTGTTTCCGCAGTTTAGTATTGAATGGAAAAGCTGGCTCATTCCATGTCAGATCAACCAATGGGCCCCGCATGACCATATCAGATTTATTTCAAATTCTATGCACATAAACCTCATCATATGAGATGGATCTGTGCAAAATTTGAGATGTCTATTACTAAAATTGCAATGGTGTTTGCATAGAACCATCTCATATGATGAGGTTTAAGCATATAAAACATAAAATTAATCTGAGAAGATCATGTGGGGCGCTTCCTGAAATTTAGTTGATCTGACATGGATCCAGCTGTTATACATATGTATTGTTGATCAAATATTCCTTATTACCTCTGCCCTCGGAGAGCTTTTGTTATCACTTCGGTCTCGCGAGATGATGTCGCCTCCTGGGTGATGTCTCCTTTCCCGCCAAAATTGAAAATTCCAGATGAAAACACAAGGCCGTATTTTGTACTGCCCCCTAGTATGTACGAAGAATTTGTTGAATTACGGCCTCTTATTGCTTTTGAGCCTGTTTCGTCATTTTATTGTCCCATATACACACATTTTCTGCGATCGTCTGCGTTGCCTTGGATCGTTCAATTTCTGCCTAGTCTCGCGATTGCGTGAAAAATGCGTTTGACATCATCAAGGGAATCCCTGCAGTGGGATAAGCCCACAGTCAGCCAGGTTGCTGTTTTTGCCGTTATTGAGCACTTTATGGGCCTTTCTCACTCCAGAACAGCCATTCTAACACTACATTTGTGCGTTATTCACTTACTTTTGTCTGTTTGAGGTCGTTTTTGCCCTGTAGTAACTGTGTGGAGCTCCTCAGTTGATCGTCGAGAAAATGGTTTTTGGCCGAGTATGCAACTCGCATAAATGGCGGAAAGTGCTGTGCTTTGGATCCCCTGTTGATCCCATAGACCCATGCTTTCTTTCACCCATTGTATTCAACTGTCAGGTATTATACCCTTTCAACACGTCTACGGCTAACAGTGTCGACCCCTGCTGCAATGGGTATGTGTCATCACCTATAAGCCAAGCGACCTAATTATGGATACTCTTTGTTAGTTTACCTAGTTAAACAAAATGATTGGTTAACTATGTAGCCGATAGGCTGAGTAAAACCTTAAGAAATCTTCTCTTAAAAATACAAGGTAAATGAATGCAAATTTGTTTAGTATTTGCACATGAGCATCTAATTATTCTGTAATTTTATTGTTAGACCTTTAATAATATAAGCCTGCCTATAAAATATATGAGAAATTGATTAATTTACTTTAGATGAGTAAACGAGCAAAACATGTACATAATTAGGTCGATGGGCTGTGAGGTGACGACACACAGTATAAGGCACATGGAATTTGCAGCTGTATGCTTTATTTATGTTACATTAGTGATCTAGATAAGCATGAGGCAAAACCAAGTGCATTCACACAAAAGGCTGTTGTAAAATTGCAAATAAATATTTGGAATACCTCAATTTCAAGATTATTAAGTGGTCATAAAATTTGATAATGATTTAGAATTCTCCTGCCTTTAGATTACCTCTGTATTCAGATTCCCTAGGGTGGTTTTAATCATTTTACTGTATGACAGACACACTTTTTGGAAAAACAGGCATATGACCATAATGTTGAAGAAAAAGTTTGTTCTTCTTGTGAAACGGAGTTCTTTATCAAATTGTGAGATAGGGTAACAATTCCTTACCTAACCTTGCAACTCTTCATATTACCTAGATCTTGGGATTGTAGCTGCTTGAATGTGCTTTGGTGCTCACTGTCTTTGGTAAGAGCATATTTGGAATGATGCTGTGGCTGCTAATTAGACTAGTCGCGCAGATGTACATCTGTATCTGAGAATATCTACGAAGTTCGTTCTGTCAGTCTCTTGAGCATTAAAGAGAGATCAGCTAGACACAGAGCCAATTACTCTGTCACTTGGACCAAAGTTTTAGATTTGATTTGACACGCTTGACATCTTGCTATATATGGTGAGGGCAAGTGCATGAATGATATCAAGCATGTGTAAATGTCAGAATAGTTTTTATTTTCATAAACTACTTGACAAACTTGTTTGAAAAACAGCTTTCCTTCAATAGTGTGCCAGTTACTCGCTCAAATTCATTGTATGGACCATTTTGATCAGAATATTTATGGCAATACTGATGTAATGCATCAGAATCAAACACTCGTGTGGTACAAAAAGTAATTCTGAATTGCAATAGAAGTATTAGAATCAGTTAAGTCTCACAAGGACGAAACCTAAGCCAAGCATAGGAGAACTAAATCTGTGACTGTCAAGTGTGTGTGTCAAATTGATGGCATTCTGGCAGGGAGTGGAGAAAGTTAGGCAGTGATTCTGTTTGGATTTCGTTGCAGACAAGCTTGTCGTTAAACGCAGTAGTTTTTTGTGCAACAACATACTGCAGAACAGCGGAAACCTGTCCTAAGACAGTCCCTTTGTTAAAAGCCCTTGAAAGTCCTGGGTCACCTCGTGGCAATGGTGGTAACACTGTGGGTGTCCACTTGAACCCGAGTGGCCAACGCTGGGAACTGTTCAATGCGCACTCGAGATATGCTATATTCCATTGTTAAGGAATTCACCAGTTAACCTCATTATTCATGCTCACTTAGTCTGTTATTATTACACGCTAATTGTATGACAGACATTTCTGGCAAGCACTTCTGATTAGAAACTACTAGAGGTTAAGATTGGGGCACTCTAAATTTCAATACATATTTTGTTAATTTCTTGTTTATGGCAGTGGCAAAGATAAATAAATAGTAAGGGTCTTCTTATGTTATATTGCTCTCAAGAGAAGCAACTTATTAGGGTGCATCAAATTATTTGATAGCCATATAGTGTGTGTAGACTGTGTCAAATTATTTGATGGCCATATAGTGTGTGTAGACTGTGTCAAATATTTGATAGCCATATAGTGTGTGTAGACTGTGTCAAATTATTTGGTAGCCATATATTGTGTGTAGAAGGTTTAAATTATTTTATAGCCATATGGTTTGTGAAGGATGTGTCAAATTCTTTTATACCCATATAGTGTGTAGGATGTGTCAAATTATTTGGTAGCCATATATTGTGTGTAGACTGTGTCAAATTATTTGGTAGCCATATATTGTGTGTAGAATGTGTCAAATTATTTGGTAGCCATATATTGTGTGTAGACTGTGTCAAATTATTTGGTAGCCATATATTGTGTGTAGAATGTGTCAAATTATTTGGTAGCCATATATTGTGTGTAGAATGTGTCAAATTATTTGGTAGCCATATGGTTTGTGAAGGATGTGTCAAATTCTTTTATACCCACATAGTGTGTGTAGGATGTGTCAAATTATTTGGTAGCCATATATTGTGTGTAGAATGTGTCAAATTATTTGATAGCCACATAGTGTGTTTAGGATGTGTCAAATTATTTGGTAGCCATATGGTTTGTGAAGGATGTGTCAAATTATTTGATAGCCACATAGTGTGTTTAGGATGTGTCAAATTATTTGGTAGCCATATATTGTGTGTAGGATGTGTCAAATTATTTGGTAGCCATATATTGTGTGTAGAATGTGTCAAATTATTTGGTAGCCATATATTGTGTGTATAATGTGTCAAATTATTTGGTAGCCTTATATTGTGTGTAGAATGTGTCAAATTATTTGATAGCCATATGGTTTGTAAAGGATGTGTCAAATTATTTGATAGCCACATAGTGTGTATAGGATGTGTCAAATTATTTGGTAGCCATATATTGTGTGTAGAATGTGTCAAATTATACATTGTGTGTGGGATTTGTCAAATTATTTGATAACCATATAGTGTGTAGCAATTGCCAAATAATTTTATAGCTCTATAATGAGACAATTACACCTGTGTAGACTATGTCAAATTATTTGGTGATCATATATATTTTGAGAAACTGATGCAGTGATCTCTCACTTTGTCATCTTTAAACTGGGATGTAGGGATCATAAGTTGTGCTTAAACCAATGTCTTAAAATATAATTAATTTACACTGGCCCCCAGCCAGTTTTTGGAGATGGGTGAAGTGGTGTGTATAAGCCTAGCTCCGATGCTTGCAATGTCTGTGGGAAAGACAAATTGACTTTTTAGACTTTTGAACAACCGGTGTCAGACTCCAGGCAAAACGTTTAGGCAGAGTAGATTCACCCCAGTTGGTGGGGTTGATAGGAGGATAACACTAGTACAGAAGGATGAAATTGATCAATATTGGAGTAATTGACTTTGTAAAACTACTGCTATGATATACTGAGTTCAGACTAAGAGGTTCATATGACACGAATGAAAGATATGATCATTAGATAATTACATGTACATGAGAAATGCTTGACCTTAATTATTATATCAGATTGAAAATGGATCTAATGAGTATCTAAACAGTAGCAATTTGGCAGGTATAATCCCTACTCCAGCAGTAATGGTGGTGTTATTAGAGTGTTACGGCATGTTGTGTGGCGAGGCAGTTGATAGTTTCTCATTCCTTTCAGGGTGGGGGCCTAGCTCAGTGGTAGCGCACTAGGCTTCCAACCACTGGGTCCCGGGTTCAATTCCTGGTCGAGCCTAAGTTGGATGGCTGTTTCATCCTTCATCTCATTGCCATCGTCCCTGCCTGTCCTAATCAGCCCATCAGGTGCAGAAGTACAGGACGTAAAGCCCTATTCCTTACCAATACCAGGCAATTTTCAGCTGCTGTAATGTCTTCTGTCGCTAATTACTTTTTACTGAGACATATGCCAAAACAAATTTCAGTTAATCAGACCAGTCTTACTATACAGATTAATCTGAATATGGCATATTTTGCTTTGGCGTTCTCTGAGCAATAAGCGGGGATATACCAGACATTATACCAAATAGACAAGGTGTTTGTCTATGCTATTCGAGATTGTTGTCCAATAAATTTGTTTTAGTGCCATTCTATGTGGAGGTGAGCATTGCAAGATAGAACATAAAGCAATGGTTGGCAACCCCCATCAGTACTGTAGTATGGTTGTGTCAGACAAATGTAGATTTGCTTGGAATCTCCAACTAAGTGACTGAAATCGTAGAAACCTCAAGATTACGAGGTACTTATTATCACCTTTCTCATGCATCCACCTTGATGTGCAAAAGGAATGTTAAGTATTCAGCTTGATCTCTCACTTAGCTAAAATCAATAAAACATCAGGGGAACATCAGCTTTGCTTAAGCTGTTCAGAGGTGCCTTTAAACTCCCTAACCTACTCACCATGCAGTTCCGCTGCATTGACAAGACCTGAAATATTTAAGCTTCAATGTGATCCCTTGCGAGGCTGTTTGTAAGGTTAAATGGCATACATAGGCTCTGCTCAAATGCCTGCAATGTCTGAGGGCAGATGAATTGACTTTTCAGACTTTTGAAGGACCTTTGTCAGACTAGGAGGGAACTGTTTAGACAGATAAAATTCACTCAAGTTGGCAGGGTTAATAGAAGCAGATAGCTTTGTATGTAGAAGGCTGGGATTGATTAATGTTGAAGTATTTATACCAGTAAAAAGGTGCAATGTACTTATAGAAGTGCTTTGGCCAGAGGAATAGAATATCTGACCTTTGGAGAATGCCAAAATAGCAAAAAGTCAATTCAAGTAAATAGTAGTAGCTTCAGTAATTGGTGGGAAATATCACAGGGTAGGTAGGATGAATTTTGTTCTCAAATAACAAATGGTTGCAACAATCCCAGGATATTACCTAATAATTCAAAAGTTTTATTTGGAAGAAAATGCACTTACTTCCTTCATGTTGATATCTAAGCCTATAACATGACACTCGATCATGCCCTAATTATTGAGTTGCACTTCTGTTTCAAAGAAAATTCTTTTGATGCAGATTTCACCTGTGGATGTAGAACAACATCGCATTGTCCTAGATGATTGAATAGCTCTTTGTCGTCAGATATGTCAAAGAGTGCTCTGTAATGATATATTATCACAAATCATGCAAAGACTCCTATGGTACAATTCACACTGGATGAACATCACTCTCCAATTAATCATGCTCCAACAATTCAGTGGTAATGCCATTGTGAGGTTACCATAGCATAATCAGATTCTCACCAACCATAGCACTATCAGACTATTGCGCATGTACAGTAAGTACCTGAGTCACAGATAAATATTACCCTCATTCACCTCATTTTGTATTCATATAGCAATGGCATAGAATTACGAACTAAATAGTATATCACGGTCCTTCAAATATCATTGAGTAACACGGGAACAAAATTCAAATTTTCTGCTAAATGCTTTTAATTTCATACAAAACTAAACATTCAAAATTACATTACTGCAAAATATGAGTATAGTGCAATGCTGAAGCTTAATCGGCTTGTATGACCAGCTGCAAGAGAAAGACATAATGATGAGATAAGGCTAGGAAACCCCACCATTTACCCCATTAACTGTTTTTTTTTTACCTGCCTCAGCATAAGGCACCTCCAATTTAACGTCTGATGCAATCGACATCCAGCGGCTGGGATGTAGCTCATGAAAAGTGCCTTGGCAGGTAATCGAACCAGGGACCTTCAGCAAAGCTAGCCAAAAAAGGTGGCCTATTTCTCTTGTGTCTTCATTTCAGCAACATCTGCTTAGATCTAGCAAGCCTTGGTACTCCAATGTGCTTTGGTGCTAACAGTTTCTGGAAAGAAAAAGACATATGCCAAAGTGATGGCTAATTAGACCAGTCTTGTAGATGTAAGTCTGTATCTGAGAATATCTACAAAGTTCGTTCTGTCAGTCTCTTGAGCATTAAAGAGAGATTGGCTAGACACAGAGCCAATTACTCTGTCACTTGGACCAGCATACTAGATTATGAAGTCTGGCTTAAGAGTTTGGGCGAATCTTTCTCTGTTCAACATCTCCTGTTGTCTGCTCGTGTGTTTTGTCCTGTTTGGTTAGGAAGATTGTAATCGTTTTACTTGTTCTTCAGGCTGAGCTTTAGTGAATGGTCCTCTCTATGTTAATGGGCTTGATAATTGGAACCATTTAAATGCATTGTCGATTCGCACAAGGTGAATTTAATGGACTTCTGGGTGCAATTGTAAACTTTCAGGCAGTTTAATTCCAGGAATCTATTACCCTAAACCAATGGAACTTCCAAGCAGTTTAATTCCAGGAATCTTAACATTACAGTAAAGACAAATGGAATAGGGACTGAGATGTGGTTGAACCTATGTCATATCACTGTCATTGATGTTGGCTAAACTGACCACAAAAACATGAAGAACTTTGATAAGAGAACCTGTTTATTTATGCCAAGTTTTAACAGATAACTCATCTCTGGTGTGAGCAATGTCATAGTCGTTGCACAGCCACTGGCAGCGAATGGCAGACCTAAATTTAATGTTCAAGATGGTGTGACAGAGATGGTGTGTTCTTTTGTCTAATGATTATAGTTTGTTGCCACATATTGTTGTTAAGTAACCCACAAATGACAATGTCTCAATCCATGAATGGCAATGCCTCAACCCATAAATGACAATGCCTCAACGCACGGATGGATTGGATTGCATGAAATTTTGTTTTATTGTGTGCACCAAAGTCTTGAAGCTAAGATCTGCAGTCTTAAGAAACACAATTTTTGTCTGAACATCAAAGTAGACAGTACACGAGGAACGCACGTTTTGGAGACATTGGTTGTCAAATTTGATCTTCCTTTCAATGTTTTTTTAAAAGCTGATTTGCATGTTTTTATTTTAGGAAAGTACGAATGCCAAATTTAATTTCTGAGTTCAATCAAGTCTTTAGTGTTCAAGATGGAGAATGTGTAAATTTCATAGTGAAAAACAGTTTTTGTTAGTTTTAAATTCATTAATATTTTGGTAATAATTAGCATAAGTGGCATCCATTGTAGAGATTACTCTTGCCATAAGGAAACATTAATGGTTCTTTGGTGATTATGATGATTTCACACAAACGTAGATATCGTAGAATTGAAACACTGTTTTATCAATATGCTGTTACACAGTTATGGTGTGATTCAAACATCAAGCAATAACAGTACCTGCAAGGCACTAAAATATCTAATGTATCCAAAATAACACACATGCTGGAGTAATTATAGAACAAGTAAGGTCCTGTGTACAAGTCGACTGCCCACGCCATCTATATTCACTTTCATTACTAGGTGAGCAGCGCAAGCGTGTACAGATTCTCATTTAGAGCAACTCACCAAATGTTTTGCGCAACTAATCAAGGCAGTTTTGAGCTATGGTCCTCGTTTCAAACTTGCCAAGATCAGGATATTATATGCTGTTTACGAAGCAATCTAGAGCAGTGAACATTGAATTAATTTTTGCGGCCGGCGGATATACGTTGTAATGTAGGTCACTTCAGTTTCCAGAGACCCTGAAGATTCAAGGGTCCCGAGCAGAGACAAGAGTAAGGTCCCTGTGTAGTAACTACCATTCGCATTTCATGCCAACAGCCTATGTTTTTTATCATAATCCATCTAATAGTGAGGCAAGATAGAGCATATGACATATTAACATCTGTGGCATTTAGCCACTTAGTTATTACTTTATGAACATAGGCAACTAGCTAGCTGGTAGCTTTCAGGCACATTAGATGTTCATTGCGAAACCTCAGTCGGAACCTCATCTCGGCAAACCTTGGGCGTGATGTCGCATCGAGACAAAGCCTTATGTTCCCATCATGCGATGGGGCAGGTAATTCTGGAACCTGATCTTGAGTGCATCTCCATCTGTGGTGATACAGCGAGACAGGCAAGATGCCACCGTATTGATGCCGGCTACATACTGAATTTGACACTGCTGATAGCTGAGTGGCCGTATGATTTAGGCATCCACCAATTTCACTCTGGCCAGCTCTGCTGAAGGTGTTTGTGAGCTATATCTCAGTCCAAGTCTTATTACATGAGATGTACTCATCATCGTCCATTCTACGATAGTGACTGTTGGTGCACGGGTTCAAAGCCCACTCCCTGCACTGTTCATGAGCCACATCTTAGTCCCTGTCCCATCACATGGGATGTACTCATCATCACCTCATCCATGGCAGTGACTGTGGGTGCATGGGTTGGAAGCCCACACCCTGCATTGTCCATGAGCCACATCCCAGTCCCTCTCTTATCTCATCCCAATCATCCCATTCATGGTAGAGACTGTGGGTGTATGGGATCAAAGCCCACTCCCTGCACTGTTTATGAGCCACATCTCAGTCCATGGTCCATCACTTTGGATGTACTCATCATCGTCTCAGCCATGGTAGTGACTGTGGGTGTGTGGGATCAAAGCCCACTCCCTGCACTGTTGAGCCACATCTCAGGTCCTGTCACATCACATGCATGCGCTCATCATCTCATCCTTCAGTGTTGTGCTTACGAATTTTGATCATGGTTTCCTTTGCTTTAATCAGTCACACAGATACACATTGTATAAACAACATAAATCGTTCCATATACTAGAGTTTCGCCGCCATTTTGCTCACCGAAGACGGTTACGTTGAAAGGTCAGCGGAGCAGATGAACCAAATTTAGCCGGTTATCTTACAAGAGGTTTTCCTCGTCCTGTGGGGACAACTGAGCCTCTGATTAATGTAATCTTGTCACTGCAATCTTTTTAGGTGGAAGAAGAAGAAAAATACTAGAGCAAAGGGGAAATGTTGCGGATTGTGGAGATCTGATATAGCTGGCTTAAAGCAAACACTGATAAATAGTAAGACTTTGACAGTGGCTAAATTGTTGTTGATTGATGGCTTGAAGGCATGATTTAATGTCAATGGCTGATAAATGGTGTTTATTGTGATCATTTATTGAATTGGTCGACCCACTAGATTTGAATGTGATGATTCAAGGTGAAGATTAATGAAGAAGAATAAGAAGAAGATAGAGGAATCAGAATCAGAATCTTTTTATTGTCCTTTCCTGTATACAAGTTATTAACATTTTGTATAAAAAAAAAAGAAGTAATGGATGAATATTTGAAGGAGGAGGGGAGGAGGGGAGGAGGAGGAGGAAGAGGAGGAGGTCTATGTAATTCGTAAATTACAATAAAATAAAACTGAACAATTATCAAACAAATAATTTGTCAGCCTTGATTAGCATTGACTACAAGTTGTCAGCAGTCAGTATCTGAGAATCCTGATAATTGCAATTAAAAACTAAATATTTTCAGCATCCCAACATTCCACTTATTCCAACTAAGTTGTTTCCAACATCAGTAATTCGGTGTTATAATTTACACAGTTCTGCAAACTGCCAAAATCAATTTTCACAGTTTCCTTGAACATTGGGATTTACAAAGTAAGATAATTGAAATTTTGTGGAAAATTACATTTGCCATTGGGGATATTGATACAAGCTCAAAGTCATGATTGGTTTCCTTAGGAGAGTTACGGAAATCCAGTATTATTCTGTGACAATTCCTCTCAAATTAGTTCTCGAATGATTGCTATGATTACTATCTGCAAAGCCACACTATTAATTATCAGGTAATAACACAATATCTAGACAAATAACCATCAAAATATAGATAGATAGATAGATAGATAGATAGAAACAAAATATCTAGACAAATAACCATCAACATATAGATAGATAGATAGATAAATAGATAGATAGATAGATAGATAGATGGATAGATAGATATGGAAAGTGCAGCCCTCTAAGGCAAGTTCTTGTCACTATCGAGGGTTGATTGATGAGATGAGAGAGGAGGAGTCCACCCATGTTATACATTTACTCCATGGGTGGGGTCTTTTACTTGCCTCAGCATAGACACCGAGTACAAGGGACCACCATAACAGCTGAGTGGTCTAGTGGTTAAGGCTTTTGTCAGTTCTGCGCATGCTAAGATCTTAGGTTCAAATCCTGACCAAGGTACTCTTCATGTACTACATCTCAGCTGCTGGGAGGTGCCTTGTGATCAGTGTTTATGCCGTAGACAAGTAAAAGACCCATTCCATTGGGGGTAAATGTGTAAGATGGTGCGGACGCCAAGACTAATCATCTCATCATTACATCTGCCTCTGGCAACTGGTCACACAAACTGACTAAATTTCGGACATAGGAGAATTGAGGTGATAAGATTGGCTGTGAATGTTTAATAATAATTTTTAGTCTAGTTTTAAATGAGAGATGTATCTAACATCTAATAGAAGTTTTTTTATTTTACAATATTGCACGATTCACCTAAAGACAGAATATACCGTGTCAGCAATATGGCGAACCCAAACAGGATATTCCAAGACTGCTCTGCTGACGTCATTACCTCCCATAGACAATTCGGACTCCGAGGCTAAAGAGCTTTCGCTATAAATAGCGTAAAACATATTCTTCAACCTACATTTTAGCAGACTCAAAGCAAAAAGTCTGTGACATCTGCTGACATCTGAGTTTAAATAATTTAATATTCACTTTTGACGATTTTTTACCACACTCAGAATAGTAGTCAACTTAAATAGACTTTAGATAACTAACTGGAATAGTTACTCATGATTGAGTTATTCATTTCATGGATTGATTGATTCATTAACCAACTGATTATTTGAATTATTTATTGGTGGATTCCTTGATATTTCATTCATTCAATGATGGATTCATTCATTCATTTATTCACTCATTCCTTAAATTAACTTCGAGACTGACTTTTTGTTACTTCTTGATTACTTGACTTACTCCTTGACAGATTTTTTTTTACTTCTTGACTGACTTCTTGACTAACTGATTGACTGACTGATTGACTGACGTGCTGACTGACTGACTGACTGACTGATTGACTGATTGACTGACTCCTTGACTGACTTTTTTTTTACTTCGTGACTGACTTCTTGACTTTTTTTTTTACTTCTTGACTGATTCTTGACTGACTTCTTGTCTGACATTTTGACTGACTGACTGACTGACTGGCGTTTTGACTGACTGCATGACACCTGACCAACTGACAGACCATCAATAAATAATACAACAAAATGCACATCATTCACAATTCTCCATAAAAGTCGATCAAAAAAGTTTACCCCATTCATTTTACAGCCCCATGGGGGTTCTAAACTAATAACACCTGTATTTTCTGTGGCATGTTTAGTAAACTGATCCTCGCTGCTCTCAGGGACCTATCTCGACTGACAGGTAAAAAAACAAGTTTACCCCCAGGCGGTTACTGTACATTGATAGACAGTGCCTGTTTGCAAAACATGACCTGGTCTGTTTACATTGCAGAGGAGGAAAAAAGCAACCCGATTGGCCAAGTGGCAATTACTGAAGATGGGAAGATACAGCAACCACACGGCTAAGATAACATACAAGTCATGTACCTGACTGAAAGGTGTCTAAATAGCAAAGTGAGGGAGTGTATAAACCATAATATAAGACAGTCAACTGTTAATGCAGCTGAAAATGTGTTTATTCACAGTTATCGTAATTTAGACCACACCTTGTGGTAGAATGCAATGGCAAGAATATACCAGGGTCCAAAAATGGGTTGTCTTAATGATGAGGTGGTCTTAATTATGAGGGTGTCTTCACGCGAGGGCTACTGTATGTATCAGATGTGAAAAGTTATATACAATCATTTTAAGTTATTCAAATATTTAAAGATTTTGAACAATAAATGTTGAAGCGAGTCTTCTGCTGCTAAAGTTTGGAAACATAACTTAAGCATAAATGTATGCCATAGACTTTTTCTTGAAGTTAGATACGAAACTGACTGATTACTCTCTGTTTGACCATCAGGATATTTGTGAACATGCAATACAATTGCCTAAGTCTGTATTTTGGAGATAAACAAAGTTAATGTAGACGTCAGGAGTTGAAGCAACAGCACAGAGTCAATCACGCCATTCTGCCATCAGCTGCATACAGCACGCTGACAGAAATACGCAGAGATGATGCAGAGAAAAAGAAAGAAAGAAAGTAAAAAGTTAACTAGTTTATCAAGGCTCGGAAAAATGTAGGACGAGACAAGTCACTTATAAGCTAGGCATGCATTAATACACTGCAATGATGAGATAACGAGGCACGTACAATAACCAATATCAGATATCAGATAGCGGCTGGGTGGCCTAACGGTTGTATTAAGGCATCCACTAATTCCGCATTGGCCAGCTCCGCTGATGGTCCTATGTATGATCACCAGCCCAGGCACTCTTCATGAGCTACATCCCAGCTGCTGGATGTCGATCGCATGAGACGTTAAATTGGAGGTGCCTTGTACTCGGTGTCTTTATGTCATTTGAGGCAAGTAAACAACTCCACCCATGGGGTAAATGGGGTTGTCTCCGAGCCTAATCATACCCAGATAGCATTCTAAATTGTTTCAACGTCGGTGCGATGGCGGCGATGTTAATACGAGATCGCGACGACAGTGGCCTTTTCGGAAACGATGCAGGGCCGATTTAAAATCCTCTCTGGGTAAACCAAATTTAAACAAAACACAAAAATGTGAAGATGAAGGATAAACAAACTACAATTTTACAACAAAAAAAAACAACTTAAAATAAACTATGGTATACAATGCAATACACATAGACTGCTTTCTTTCATGCTCCAACGGCAACGTCGACAAATTAATGGTGACTTTCGCTGTTTCAGCTGGACTGTTGTCTGAAGCTTCCACCCACTACACATCTAGCGTTTGTGTAGGACTGTAAACTAAATGAGGATGTCAAAGTGTATACCTCCTTCCATTTGTTAGTTCTTCAGCCATCCATGCAATTAAATGGCTGGCCAGTCTCCTTAATGCAGTTATTTGTATGCATCAAAAAAGTCAACAAGTTCCTGGATGGGGGCTGACAGGTGAGCATCAGTGAATAGAAAAAGTTTGTAAGGATGGTCGCCGTTTCTTGTTGCTAAACTACCACCAACAAGTTGTATATTCAGGAAACAAAAAAGACTTAGATTCCCATAATTAGCTAAAAAAATGAAACAATACTAAGAGACAGATAGATAGATAGATAGGCAGATAGATAGATAGATAGATAGATAGATAGATACAATAAATGTTGATAGATAGATAGATCGATAGTTAGATATGGAAAGTGCAGCCCTCTAAGGCAAGTTCTTGTTGCTATCGAAGGTTGATTGATGAGGTGAGAGAGAGATTAGGAGTCCACCCATCTCACACATTTACCCCATGGGTGGAGTCTTTTACTTGCCTCAGCATAGACATTGAGTACAAGGGACCGCCAATTTAGCGTCTCATCCAAACAACATCCAGCTGAGATGTTGCTTATGAAGGGTGCCCGGTTCTTGGATTGGACCCGGGTTCTTTTGAGGAGCAGGCAAGCGTCTTACCACTAGCACACCACAGAGAATATAAAAATGTGTGTGAAGAAATGGAATACCGGTGAAGGTGGGGCTTTATAGTCTGCTATCAACCTGGTAGGTGCATGTAGCTCTCAGCCGACTTCACACAATACCTTCAGTTGTGGGGCTCGGTTCTCTTTGGAACTTTCGCAACTCCATGGGCAGGATACAGCTGTCGCATCACGCTGCGCCATCACTGAGCAATCCAATGCCATCTCAGCCGATAACCAACCTTCCCGTTTACTCCTGGGTGGAGTGAAGCTGTGGTTGAAGGAGGATCTGAACCCACGACCATGCGCGTATGAGTCCAATGCTTTATCCACTATAAACTTAGTAGGATGTTGGGTTAGCAAGACTGACATACAACTCGTTCATATTGGCCAGCAGTGCCTATGGTCTGTCATGCTGCATGTGAAATATTTGCCACTAGTGTCCATTGTCTGTCATGTCTGTGTGGTATTTGCCATTAATGTTGGATGTCTGTCAGGCTGTCTGTGTGGTATTTGCCATTAATGTTGGATGTCTGTCATGCTGTCTGTGTGGAATTGGCCACTTGTGTCTGACTCTGCTCTCTTTTGTCTTTTGTGTTAGTATTGCCACTAGTGTCTGCTGTCTGTCCGCCACTACACACTTTGTCTCTTCATTTGTCTTTCCAAGTAGCTTGATGGTTGTCTGGTATTTGCTTTGTGATTCTATATAGCACCATCTTTTGTCCTAGTCATTCATAATAAATGAGGCGAGAGTACAATCTTTCCTCCGTCACATACGTACAGCGATGTACTTCAAGTTATTTACAACACTTTCGTGTGACATGGCATTTATGAGATGAATTATTCACTATGTTATTGTACATCCCACGTGATGTATGGAAAAGTTTTCACCTGCCTGTCCAACCTGCTTGTTTGTTCATTAAAAAAACTTAACATTTGCTCTGTGGAGAAAAAGTAACCCAGCCTACAGGGGGCACTACCACCGTAGCAGATTAAAAAGACAATAAGATGAGGTTACCACGCATTGTTCCATGGATGACATCACAATATAGATGACGTCATCAAACATTACTTCTCCGCTTTGGTGTCAGTGACCTCTTGTGGTACTTTTTCTCCCCGTTATAGAATTTGGCTATGTGAATAAAATATTTACCTCAAGTTGAAGATATTTGTTTTAATTGTTTTCAGGATTTGATATCTTCATTGAAATAATATTTTAGTTTCCAAGATATTAAAAATTTGAAACAAGATAAAAAAAACCCCGAAGATTCTGAAGTACAGTGCCCGAAGTCGAAGTTGTGGCCGACACCGGAGTTGTGGACTTCAATAGTGACGTCCAGAGGCGGATTCAGAACATTTTGACAGAGAAAGATTTAGAATAATAGCGATATCTATCACCCTGTTCATTCGGAATGTTTGGATTGGCCCCAGGACGTCACCATGGAAGTCCACAACTCCGGTGTCAGCCACAACTTCGACGTCGGGCACTGTACTTCATAGATTTTTTATCAGATACTATAAAGGTGCACTATCTGTCAAATTTGCACATTAAAATAATGATATAAATCAATACTGCCTTCTTGTCTCATGATATATTTCACCATTACATACCCACTTTTGCACAACAATTTAGTTTTAATTTACAATAAATAATATAAATATTGGTTTTTCATGCCATCAAAAAGTCAATATGTAAACAAACCCAGTGATGACGTCACAATACTGAACAATAGTGATGATGTCATTTCCATTGTGTTTCCAATGTTTTGGTCTAGATTTTCTCTCAATGTATAATTAATTTTTAAGTAATTAATGTCTTACAAAATCATTAATTCACACAAATTTAGTGTGCCTTGATTAATAAAGTAATTTTCAACTGTTTGATAGCATCTTAGAAAATTGCAAATTTGACAGACAGTGCAACTATAAATGATGATCTCTGCTTTGTGATACATCTCTCCAGACTGTTCTGTACTCACAAAATATGAAGCGTCTTTGCAAGTCTCGCGGAGATTCCTACTGAATTGTTCACTATATCTATTGCACATTTAGTAGATTAAAGTATGAGTTATTGTAATCAAACACATGAACGGAATGAACGTAGCCAAATCAGTAAAATAATGATAGTAGGATTCAAAATAAATGTCGAGAAAATATACAATAAATGTCCATGGGGGTAAATGTGTAACATGGGTGGACTCCTCCTCTCTCTTACCTCATCAATCAACCCTCGATAGCAGCAAGAACTTGCCTGAGAGAGGTGCACTTCCCATATCTATCTATCTGTCTAACTATCTATCTATCTATTATTATTTTTGCACTTAGATATCGCTCAGCGTTATACCACAATGTACCTTGTGCGGTGCTTCACGATGAAAGTGATGATCTATTTTTAAGAGCCACTATGGTGTCGTGCAGGTGCTATGTGGCTGATCTGTCACTCTTCATCCATCGAAGTCTCCTTGAGCTAGGTACCCACTCATCTGCTGGGTGGACAGTGGCAGTGAGGACTAAGTGCCTTGCCAAAGGCCACAAACAGAAAGTACAGCGGCCGAGGCTCGAACTCAGGCCCTTGGGATAGAGAGTCTAGCACAATACCACAACACTACATATCTATCCATCTATCCATCTATCCATCTATCTATCTATCGGGGTGGGGGCCTAGTGGTAGCGTGCTGGGCTTCCAACCGCTGGGTCCCGGGTTCAATTCCCGGTCGAGCCTATGTTGGATAGCTGTTTCATCCTTTGTCTCATTGCCATGTTCCCTGCCTGTCCTAATTAGCCCATCAGGTGCAGAAATACTGGACATAAAGCCCTAATCCGCCCTCACCGCCCCGATCTATCTATCGGTCTATCAATCTATTCCATAAATGACACAGAGCAACACAAAATGGACAGAAATGTTCAAAACAAGTCAAGCCCAATTGACTTTCTGGCTGAAGAAAAACACTGTCGTGTTTAATTATTTTACATCATTTATGGCCATTACTATAAAATGTTGACACCTACATATTATATAGTGGTTTTTTTTGTGGGTGTAACATAAAGTAATTCAGCTGATCTTACAATGCATGCCACCTCGCTATATCCACTCACTATTCAAGTATATGGATCTACCATTAGCATACTGAACAGCGATAAAAGCCGAGCGAGTGACAGCGGATAAGCGCATGCATCCTGTTCCATGCTTTTCCATATACATGCAGTAGATGTGTCAATGTTTCAATGTTTTAATGTCTCAGTGCTACTGGATCGGAACCTCAGTCAGCTTATATGACCAGCTGCAAGCAGATGTTATGATGATATGGCAAACCAAGTCACAAATTCACCTCATGTTGTATTGTATATTAAATATTGCCTCAATGCTGCTGGGTCTGAAGCTTAGTCAGCTAGCTATATGACCAGCTGCCAGCAGATGTTATGATGAGATGATAAGGGTTGTACGGCTGGGATGCAGCACACGAAGAGTGCGCTGGTTGAGAATTGATTACTCTATTGTATGGAAATGTATTAATACTTTGATCATAATAATTATAATGATGTACTTATTTATTTCAGATTGATGAGAAGGTCTGTGGTCACAACGATGTAATGTAACGGGTAAGTTTAGTTTTAATAAGTTTGTTGTGTAATTTATTACCAAAATTTCCTCACTATAAGTTTTTCAAACTTTCATATTTTATCAATTCATAACACCCTTAGGTATTTTGGTATGAAATCAATGCTTCGTAAGACGTAGCCTCTTAAAATTAATTAAGAAAATTGTGCTCTCCTGCTCATCCATTATACCAGGTAACTAAGCCCTTAAGAAATTGACTTCACCCTTAAAAACTTAAGCAATCCTTAAAAGCTTTTAAGGTTCATCAGTAACAACTTCAAGGTGTCTAAATGAGTGATTGACTTGTTGAAGTATGGGCCAGACTCCCTGAAGTGTGATATTAATTCATAAGTGCTAAAACTTTGACGTGATAGATACATTAAGTTGCCAAAATGTCGTGACTTGATTTATATGTACCCCAGCCAGCTTTTGAGGGATGAAACAAAGTATAAAGGGGTAATGTGTCATATTCTAGGATATGGAATTTAATTTCGAGGACTGATTGGCAGCTCATTGGTAACTTACATGCAGATTCCACCACGGAGATTGATGGTATGTCATTTTAGTCTGATTATAGTGTATGACAGACAGACAGCTAGACAGACAGACAGCGCAACAGACAGCGACAGACAGCTAGACAGACAGTGCAGACAGCTAGACAAACAGCGCGACAAACAGCGCGACAGACAGCTAGACAGACAGCGCGACAGACAGCTAGACAGACAGCTAGACAAACAGACAGACAGACAGACAGACAGACAGACAGCCAGACACATGATTTCTATTTATGCCAAATCAAATTTAAATTGACATTTTGTTTAAAAGACATAACTATATATAAATGTTGTTGGCTAAAGAGACTCTGCATGGCAAGCTTATGATTACTCTCAAATATGGACTCCAACTTCTGTTTTTGCTGTCATAAATTTTAGTGTGTTTCTTATTGAAGAAATTATTCTTGACCACTATAATCTGATAAAAATCTCCAAAGAAATTTTGTCATGCATTCTCTTGCGACCAACTGACTGGCCAGCTGACCACCTGATCCAACCAACCGACTGACCGGACCAACCAACCAACACACCAAAAACACCAACCAAACAACCAAACAACCAATAGTAAAGGAATGCTGCCCAACCAGAAATTAAGGAATGCTGCTGTACCCACGGAACGTGTCGTGGTCCCCACTGTCTTGGGAGCTGACATTTAATCAGGAATGGCCCGTGAGCCCTGACACTTTGACAACTGATCAATCTTCGTTGATCAATTAATTCTCTGGTAATCTAGCCAAAAGACTTGGGAATAACAGCACTGAGCCTTGCCGGACAGATTTTTCTTGTCGCTCGCATTGATACACCCTCAGCAGAAATTTGGTGTTAAAGCAAGATTCAGAATGAATGTCCATGTTTTACAGATAGTACATGGCCAAATGTGCCACATGCGTTTCCCATGAGAAGGATAATAAACGCATGGAAAACGCATGGTTTTTAGCTAATTATAATGAAAAACGCACGTGGCACAATTGGCCATGTACATCATGAGTGGAAGGTAGCCATCATGCCTGACATTGAACTCGGGCTTCCCAGGTTGGCATAATGACATCCATCTTATATAAAGTTCAATGCCATATCTCATTATTTAATACCCTGAATGTCACACATAATCTTCAGCTGTCAAAAGTGCCATTTTACCTAATAATTTTTTAGCCTTGTACGTAATGAGACTTGTTGTTTTGAATTGTTATGAACATTTTATATGTGTTATATTTTGGTCCAGTGTTTAAGGTGCTAAGCTGATGGTATCGCAGTCTTGGGTTTGAACTGATGAACATGTTTATAGTATATCCAATCAATCAATCAATCAATCAATCAATCTATCTATCTATCTATCTATCTATCTATCTATCTATCTATCTATCCATCCCTCTATCCACCTTTCCACCTATCTATCTGCCTATCTATCTATCTATCCATCTTGTAACGTTATAACCCTGTTCATCTCATCATGACATCTGCTTAATATCAAGAACATGACAACCTGGCATTAGTATGAGGAATATAAATGGAAACGTTATTAATTTATAACCAGTCGGCATTTTTTCATGACCATTTGTAATTTTCATGGACATCATTAAATCAAATGTATGCACTATTGGCATCACAATATACAGCAATCTTAAGTGGGAAAAACTGTGGTAAGAACCTTAAAGAAACTTTAGAAAACTCCAGAAAACAAGGGGGCCTCTCAATGTCCCATATTGTATGGTAAGTGGATTGTTTATCTTAATATAGTCATCCCCCACTAAAACTGACACCCAGAAAAATCTCTAATAAGAAGTAAGTCAATACATTGCAAGGACTTACAGACTGCAGAAGGTCTAAGTCTTTTGGTACACATCATGTGCAGCACAAATACATATCATTTGGATTTTATCTATATTTATGAAATGTAAGTCTTTGTATGATTTTGTGTTTCCTGCATATCCTTTTGTGTTCTAATCATTTTTAAAATGTAAATGCAGAAAATAGGTGAAAAATTTTGGTGCATTCATAGCGTTGCATGTTGCAGTGCTTAATATGGCATGTTTTGTGGTGTAGTAGGGATCTATGCTAGGGAAAGTAAAATACTCCACCCATTGTGTCATGGGTGTGGACTCCAAGCCCCTATCATCTCATAATTACGTTTGCTAGTAGGTCATATAAGCTGGGGTAGCTTCAGACTACATTGTGGCAGCATTGGGCCAGATTTGAAGACAGTTTATTATATAAATAAAGTCCACATTATCATAAATATATATTTATTTTATTACATCAATTAGTCATATACAACATAGCAGTGCAAATGTATATATATTATGTTGGACGACTATGTTTGACTTACCTATTGAAATCTATTGAAATGTTGTCTGTTAAACCTTCATATTTTGCACAATTTGTATTATAATGATAATCTCGAATGATTATAAATAAGAATTAATGTATCTTTGCCACCAATTAGTAATCATTTTGATTTTAATATCACTTCTGATGGCCCCACATTGTTTCAACATTTCGTATAGGCCATAATTTATTGCTGTATTAATACTGTAATAGAAATATATTGGTATTAATGAGGTGGTCCTAATAGTGAGGTATATATCGAATAAACATAGATAAAATTCAGTGGACAAACAATGGTCTTAGTTGCTAATTGTGAGGTGGCCTTAATAACGAGGTGGTCTAATAGTGCGGTTACACTGTATTTTCTCATAACTAACATTGAGTGGATATCTTCTGAGTGGTAGACAGAGGATTAATTCCCATGTGTCTAAATATCAAGAGGGATGAAAGTAATATTAAGATGACTTACAAATGCATGGGAATTACAAGATAAGCATGCCTCGGTTCCAAAACCGATCCTTGCAGAATCCCAAGTTCGCCCATTGAGTGGAATTAGCATTCAAGCTGTCACTAGTCTGTGAGACAAAGCAACTATTTGAATTCACGTTGGTCTACTTAGATATTGTGAGTCCCGGACAAGTAATTCTCTGATTCAAAAAAAGAAGAGAGAGAGAGAGAGAAAAAAAAGTATTGGATTGGAACAATATTCATTGGATCTTATTAAATAGGGTTTATTGTATTGTATTGTATTGTTGTAATTTATTGTATTGTATCCTGTCTTGTTGTATTGTAGTGATATATATATTATAGTGTATTGCAGCATTGTATTGTATTGTATTGTATTGTATTGTATTGTAGGGGAAAGTAAGGAGAACTGGTTAGGCAGGAAAACTGGGCCACCCTCCCTACTGCTAAATATTGATATAACCTTGAAATTGGGTCACTTTACTCCTAAGTGATCATAAGTGCATGTCTGAAAGCAAGATACCACTTAACATATTCATTTTTCTGATAAAGTGAAATTTTTGGTGTCAGTGAGTAAAATTTCCATTGACAAAAGCCAATAGAGGATAGATTAGAAATAAACATTTTGTCATAATCAGCACATAATTAGACTACAATCATGTACCTGACATGCTCTTGCCATGTGGAAAACATATGGTTGCCAATTCTTTCAAGCTGGCTTCCCAACAGCTTTGGGGAGACCTGGGCCCCAGTCCTAGACCTTCTTCTGTTATAAAATAAAGTCAACAAAAGCAGTTGAGTGATGGCAAGCCGGTTCCAATTATTTTCCCAGCATTGCAATAACAGAGCTGAGTTTCTTGATATCAGTCTTGCTAGCTGACCCGAACCAGACTATAATGGATCTTTTTAATACACTTTCAATTATGGGGCGATAGAAACTGACTTAAATACACCACTGCACCTGGAACGATTTTAGAGTTCGTAGAAAATATAGTCATTCGCGAGCTTTTTTCATAATGTCTGTGCAATTTCCATGCCACTTCAAGTCATTTCAAATATGATAGCCAAGAAATTTGAAGCTTGCAACTTCTTCAACAGCCTGATCATTGATGACAAGGGGAGATTTGCTGTTCTTTCTTCTGCCCAAATCGATGATGACCTCCTTGGTTCTGGCAACATTAAGCGTCAACTCGTTTTTATCGCACCAGCTAACAGTAGATGCAACTTGGGCTTGGTAGATTTTCGTTGCTGCTTATTAGTCCACAGATCGTTGTGTCATCAGCAAATTTAACAAGAGTATTCTCAAAGAGAGCTACACAGTCATCGGTGAAGATAGACTACAGCATGGGTGACAAAACACAACCTTGTGGAATACCAGTAGGAAGTTTGAGTTCATGGAAGAGTTTGTTGAGTAATTTTGCCGGTATGATTTATTTATTTATATTTGTGGACTCGAAGCCTTATTTATATAGTCATAAACATTTTGAGCAACAGCTCTTTAACAAAATGGCCCTGTTACAAATAAATAAAAACAGTACAAAGAAGAAGAATATAATAGAACTAAAAATAACAAATAAAAGCTAATGAATAAATAAAACAATTATAATGATGTAAGATAAAGATACTTCCTGGCCTCTCTTTTAAAAACATCAAGACTGCTACACTTTTTAAGGGAGTCAGGTAGAGTGTTCCACTTAATAGCACCAATATATGAGAAACTCCTTTTGGTAAAATGATCGTATTAAAAGCAGAGCTGTATTCTATGAACAACACTCTGGCACATATTGATGGTGATTCAAGGTGTTTAAGATCTTATGGAAACAGAGAAATTGCATTTTCGAATGAGCGATTTGATTTGTATGGAAACTGGTGTTTGTCAAAGCCAGGAGGAAGAAGTGAATTGATTAATTGAGAAAACATATTTGCGAATATTTTCATTGGAACTGCAGTCAGAGCTACTGGTCTGCAATCATCCAGACATGACATACTGCTTTTCTTGGGTGCTGAGATTATTGTAGCCAGCTTTGAGGGAGAGTTCCACAGTCTGATTGATGTATGGTATATATCTGCAAAGACCCCAGCCAGCTGAAGTGCACATTTTGTGAGCAGATGTGGTGTTATGCCATCTGGTCCCGGGGCTTTTTTCTTAAGTTTGCTGAATACTTTGCCCACATCAGTTTCGTCAATCACAAAAGCTGGTTCTGCCTCAGCATTTACAACAAACATAGGCTGGGTGGAGTAATCACGGTCAAAGCAGGCACAGAACTCATTTAATGGATGGGGAAGATTTGGATCGGTGGAATCCACTTGTTCGTTTGAACCTTTGTAGTTTGTTATCAAGTTAGTGGAAGAGCACACTCGCTTAGAATCATTGGTTTGAAAGTTATCTTCACCTTGAAGTCTTTCTTGGTTTGCTTCACAGCCCTGTTCCATTGAGATTTTGCTCTTTTAAAAGTCATTGGGCCAGTGGTCTTGGTTATATGGGCCTCATCTTTTGCTATGAGTAAAACTGTCAAGCCAGAATGAAGCCATGTTTAGCTGTTAGGGTAAAGGGTGGGGGCCTAGCTCAGAGGTAGCACTCTGGGCTTCCAACCGCTTGGTCCCGGGTTTGATTCTCGGTCGAGCCTAAGTTGGATGGCTGTTTCATCCATCATCTTATTGCCATGGTCTCTGCCTGTCCTAATTAGCCCAACTGGTGCAGAAATACAGGACGTAAAGCCCTAATCACAAACACACACACACAGCTTTTAGGGTAAAGGGTCACTGTCCTCTGGGGTAAACAAAATTTTTCACAAAATTTGATAAAATCCATAACAGTTTCTGTATATTCATCAAGGTCAAAATAACCACTAAATATTTCCCAGTTAGTGCTTCCAAAGCAACCTGGCAGCTGTTCAGTTGCTTCTTCATTCCACACTTCGACACACAGTTTGCTCCCCAGGTTTAGACTGCTTTAGTTGTTGTTTACAAGCTGGGATAAGTATGTGACATCTTACTGTTCTACTTATTTTATAATATATTAAACCAATCTGTTTCACCAAATCTATCTTTCCTGTGGGTGGAGAAGTTTTATATCAATATTATAAACAATAAACGAATGAACAATTCACGAGCCTCTTTAATAACTACATTAATTAATGAATCAGGTAGAATCAATACAGATTGCAACGTCATTGAGTTCAATTCAATTCAATTTATTGCTTGATTAATTCGACATCACATACTCCACGGGTGGTGTCATTTATTTGCCTCGGCATAGACAACATTGCAACAATATGGAAACGATATGATGGAACGCAGTTGCTGAAGGCTCCCGCCATCTCAAATGCTTTGTTCCCTAAATCAGTATCGGGACAAGCAAGCTGACATCACATGATTACTTGGACATGTGACCTTATCATGTGATCAGACCGGAAGCTGCTTGAGAGGCTTGTGGGTGGGTATCAGCAGCTCAACAAGAGGCTTGCTCGCATCTTAACACTTGTACCGAGGTGCAGAACATTTCTATATGTTTCTCAAAACAGTGATTATCCCCAAAAGATTCATACTTTAATATCAGATACCTAAACATAGCCATTATTTTGATGGTTGTCTAGATAATTAGTTTAGCACCGGCGATATATCGAGTAATTAACAATGTGTATCTCTTGACTGTCAACCACTTTCAACAAGATAAAACTATGCATGCACATTCGTGTACATTTTGTGTCTATGATGGGGCAAGTAAAAGACCCCACCCATTGGGTAAATGTGTAACATGGTGTGGACTCCAAGCCTTATATCATCTCATCATTACATCGGCCTCTGGCGGCTGCCATGGTCGAATAAGCTTCCTAAGCTTCAGACTCAGTAGAATGGAGACATGGAACACTGGATACCATTTGACAAAACAAAAGTGGAGTCCAGGACATTGTACAGATAGGTTGGGGTAGCTCAGAAAATATGTGGCCCAATCAAGATCAGCTAGCTCAATATCTGAGATGAGAATGAGGCAGTTGTTGCCATGCAGATGATCTTCCGCATCTTGACTTCATTTCCAAAGTTTTTTTGCAAAATGTCTGAAATTGCAGATAAATCTGTCATGTTTCTGGGTTGTATGCAAGAGTAGGGGATATTTTGAGTGCTTATGGAAGACTTATGGAAGACTCGCAGACAAAATTTGCAATAAAAATTTCATAAGAGATAAAAAAAATGGTCCAAAAAAAAAACGCATACATTATTGCAATTTAATGAGACCATTAAGATATAAGGGAAGTGACAAAAGTGGTGAAAATTGGCAGGCAATCAATGTGCCAAGTGAGACAAGCCAGAGTCCTCTCTCTATTGCCTTCAAATCGTTGGACTTGAATTGGATTCTGTAAGTTTAATAGGCTCCCACTGAGATCTTTTAGACTGACTATAAACAAAAGTTGCATTCAAGCTGTGAACCATGCTATGTAATTCTACTACAACTTATATGACCAGCTGCCAGGGGCAGACATAATGAGGAGATGATAAAGTAGATTACAAGCAATGATAAACATTTACCTCATGGGCGGGGTCTTTTCCAAGGTCCATGCAAATTAGCGTCTCATCTATCGACATCCGACCGTGATGTGGGTGGATTAGGAATTTACGTCCTGTATTTCTGCACCTGATGGGCTAATTAGGACAGGTAGGGACCATGGCAATGAGATGATGGATGAAACAGCCATCCAACATAGGCTCGACCGGGAATTGAACCCGGGACCTAGCGGTTGGAAGCCCAGTGTGCTACCTCTGAGCTAGGCCCCCATCCTGCGGCTCGTATGTAGCTCATGATGAGTGCCTGGGCTGAGTTTCGAACCTGAGATCTTCAGCAGCAGAACTGAGCAATGTGGAATTGGCGGCTGCCTTACACAGTTGCTCTTTATTTATAAAATCCTACTGACTACTGTTCGGCTGTATATTCCAAAGAGTTGAGAAAGGTCCGTTCTTGAACAGGTCCACCGGCAGGTTCAATGTTACAGTAGTAGTCATTTAGCTGGAGTGAGAGGCTACCATGTTGTCAAGATAAAGTCAACACCACCTACCTTTGACTTTTATAGAGTATTGTATAAAAAATGCAACAAGAATTTAATGGTTTTATAATGGGACATGATAACATTGATTTGCTGTTTCAAACCTATAATCACTTTGTCTGAGGGTTGATAAATTAGCTTAAGGATTGACAATGAGTTCAATATAATTAAATACACTGTTGTCAATGCTACTTAGCTTGATTGAAGTTCAAAGTAAGATTTTATCAATGAATTAATTGCTAGTTGAGAGGGGTCAGAAATGTTTATTAAAGTCTGATTGCAGTCTCTCTGAACCTTTCAACAACTCATGGAAAGCCAGCTTTAAACTAAGAGCTTCATGAGGCTAAAAAAACGATGTCTTCAAAAGCTAATTGACGAATGTAATCTATGAGACAACGACCCATCCTACACACGGAGATGCAATCTCAAATCTTTGAAGCAAAATATAGTTGTTGGAGATACTCTCTTGTATGTAGAGGTTTGTTTTGAAGTAAGCTGCTGCTGCTGCTGCTGCTGCTGCTGCTGCTCCTTGAAAATCTTCTTTTTTTCTGCTTTCAGTTTTCTAATTCTCTTGCCTTTGTCCTAAGCCTCAATCCTTTTAGATTAAAGGCTTAAAATCACAAGGGACCCAAGAACAAAGATTTTGAGACTTTAGTAAAGGGAAGAAACGTTAAATGCATAATGTCTTAGCTGATCAGCATCTGTGTTTCCAATACAGTTTTGCCAAGAACGGAATAGCAGCCAGAAAAACTAGTCATTATGTTTGAGGAAAACGACATTATTATAGGAGTTAGCGTGTTAAAATGTCTACCTATCTGACACAATATTTTTACCAGATTCATGGAATTTAGTAAAAAAATCTATACCTGACATCGCACTTAACAGTGATGAACTTTCAATATAATAATAGTGAAGAAAATGTTCACTATATCAGTTGTTATTGAAAATATCTGATCAATATAACCATTTCAATTCGTGGAATTATGGAGTCAAAAGTAGACTTTCGATTCCAATAGAACAGGATAGAATGGATATGAATAGAATAGAATAGAACAATAGAATAGAATATAATAGAATAGAACAGAATAGAACAGAATGGAAAAGAATAGAACAGAATAGTGGTGGGATGTTTTTGGAAGACGGTGTACGAATCACGGACCAAGATTTTATCCGGAAATATTAACGATCACGAGATCCAAGGGATTGGCACAGATTTCATCGACATTTTGGAAGATGGCTAAAGGCAGACGACCTAATATTTTTCCAAAATACAATTTTCAAGGCGTCTGTCCCATTCCTGTTTGGATTCTAGTGCCCCTCCAGGGGAGTTCATTTTTGAGCCAAGCATCCACGAAGTCCTCGCAACTCCATCAAACAACTTTCTCCAATTCTCACTCAATTCGCCAACGAGAGCCCGGGGACAGCCGAGCTTTGTTAAGGACCCGATTAAACCAATATTTGTCATCAGAACCACACATTAAATGCCTTAAATGAATCGCGAAACGTATTAAAATTAATATGGGGACAGCGTTCCGTCAAGATTTTACCAAAACACTGCAACGTCCGCGACAAATGAATTCAGATTTTGTTTAACGTGAGGGGTTATCCGGCCTCAGATGCAAACACTCGCCCGGATCAAGCAACAATGAGAGAGGATAATTGCAATGTGAACAATTTGAAATTCAGCCAAAAATCTCAGCCTTCCTCAAAACATGACAATGCATAGAGCGATCAGCTGGCAGAAAACACAAGCCTGACAAAGAGACCTCGATTCCATCCGAGCATGTTGTGGGTTCCTCAGCTTAATTTACACAAGACAGTTCTTAGCATTGAAAGTATGGAATTAATGAAAGCCTTTGAAGAATTGCACCATACAATGCTTTGATTGATTAATTGATTGATTCATAGCTTGTTAGCTGTGGGTGCATGTAAGATCTTGTTATCAAATTAGGAATGCCCCAACTGCATTGTTGTGCATGCTGTTTATTGATTTATGATTATGTGATTTTATACCTTATCATTTCAATTCCTACCATTGTAACTGTCATCATATTTTGTTTTATAGAGATATTGTCATTTATTCAACAATAAATAAATATCTCAATGCTCCTCAAGTTTTAGTCTTTTCTAAATTAAATATTCTATTTTATCCTAGCTGTTTAGTTATTTGTATGCTATATTTGCTTGATAGTTTGCATACTTGCCTCCACAGAGCATACTTCTCATACATACTTGTTTGACAATTTGCCTACTTGTCTTCCCAGTGTATGGTGCGTGTTTTAAATTGCATGCTTTCCTGCACTGTACATGATTGACATATTGTAATTGCTTGATGGTTTTCTTGATAGCTTGCATACTTGCATGCACAATCCATTCTTTACATTTTGTAATTGCTTGCTTGATAGCTTGCCTAGTTTTCTTGCACAGTGCCCATTTCTGTTTGTTTTTAGCTCATCCAGACTTTGTTCCTGTCATTAGTGCCGGTGGTGGTGTAATCAGGCATTGAATCTGTGTGCAATTAATTCTCACAGCAATCACTGGGATGGAAGGGCATTTGGAGGTTTCAAATTCAATGAGCCTGCACAACACATAGTTTGCAAGTCTGTTCCACAATTATCCTCCCATCAAACCAGTAATTCAGTGCCATATTAAACATTCTATCACATGATAAATCAATTGATACATTGTCAAATTAATTCTTTGAATTCTGTAATATTTTTAGTTGCATGGCCTAGTGGATAAGGAGGTACTAGGCTTCCTTGATGGTCCCAGGTTGGATTCCTTGTATTAGTAGACCATATAGCCTATTTCATTGGCTCTTTTATAGCTAAATGTCGAATGGATTTCATTAGCATTAGATTTTAATATTAAATATATTAATAAATGACAAAATTCGAAGTAGCTCATGTATGCAATATTATTAATGCCTATCTTTGTATCTGTGAATAACATTTCTGTGGTGTGTATAAATAATATTCTAAGTTCCATTGATTAATTAATTCATTTTATTTGTACTGGTAAAGTCCTATTATGTATAATATGACACTTATCCATTTATTTACCCGAACAACCAGAAATTGCTGAGTTTAGACCACCCAGAATTTGCTACAGATACCGTGAACACTTGTTACAATAACTGATAACAGTGATAAGCTGGATCATTGGTGATGATGGTTGGTGATAACGCAAGAGTGATAGGAGGGTATTGTGATAACAGTGCTGATTACAGAGGTGGAGATTACACGAAAAAGATCTACGGTGTATTTCTAGGAAGTTGTACAAATAATGCATAAATCAGTTCTGCAGGATTTCTAGGCACTTGTCAATCTTTATTACATAAAATTAGTTTAGAATGAGATTGTTATATTGGTGGACAACTGACTGACTGACTGGCTGGCTGGCTGGCTGGCTGATGGACTGACTAACAGACTGACTGGCTAACAGACTAGTTGACTGGCTGTCTGATTGACTGACTTCATCAGCAATTATTTCTGTTAAATTTAGGTCAATCAATCAATCCATCAATCAAACCGTCAACCCGTCAATCAGTCAATCATTCAATCATTCATTCATTCAGTCAGTCAGTCAGTCAGTGAATCTGTCAATTAATCAGCTTTCAGTCAGTCAGTCATATCGGTCATTAAGACAACAATAGGCCAAAATCACTGGACAGGCAAAAAAACAAAAACAACAATGAATTCTTTCAGACACAGAGAAAATAAGAAAAAACATCACAATGTAAATAGTGTCGGAAGCACTCCATTAACACAACCTGCAGGGGGCAGCACCTGTGTCATTAATGGTGCCCTTTCTACTTCCGGTAGGGCCCGTAACTTCCTGTTGGTTGCGATTGTCTTTCTCAGTTCGAATCGACAATGAATTCGTCTCACGAATAAAGTCGATGTCTGTCATAGTAGCGAATATTCCATTTCTTGTCTTCTACAGCTGTTTTCATCTAGCAGTGTGCCTGTTTTGTCCTGATTCTACACCTTATTTGCTTTGATTGGTTCTAGGCGCAGGTGGTACAACCGTCGCTTCTAGAAGTAATATTCTATGGCAGCGCATTCAGAATGTTACCCATGTGCAGATGGTGCGACAACTTCAGTAAATTAGTTGCTCTTCCTTTCATTTAGTGAAATTACACAAGATGCTACATATGAAAAACTAAATTAAATTGATGCTACATATGAAAAACTAAATTAAATTGATGCTACATATGAAAAACTATATTAAATTTTCTACAATGGAGCCACCAGGCAGCTAAGGAGGAAAAATTAACATAACATAACATATTGCAAGCTCCACTCCTGCTATCATATGTGATGTCTTTTTCGTATTTAAAAATTTTTTCAAATATTACAAATCAGAACATATCTGCAAATAAACATTATTTTTGAACAGAAAAGTCAACTTCAAAAACACAGATAACAAAACTGGGTAAGGTGAATATCTATCAAAAACTACAAAATGAATTAGGCTCCCTAGGCTTCTACATTTCAGCTTTAACACTCACTGAAATAAGACGAAATATGATCTGTACTTATACTAGAACAACATTTCAATAATGTTGCGACAATGATATGGTGTGGACTACCACTGTGCCTCATCATCACTCCTGCCAATTAATACTCAATAAGTTTCTTAGTTATTTGAGAAAAACTGGTTTTTTGAAGCCCCCATCTTGAATTTATGCTAACTTGGGGGTTTCACTAATTGGTTTTTCTAGATTTTTAGTATGCGTTTCTAGAGGCCCTGTGGTTCAAATGGCAGTGGAATCATTTCGGTTGCAATTTGTGCCGGGTTCAGCCCAATATTTTCATATCTCAACTAACATATAAATGGCAGCAAGTCTATTAGTAATGTAGAGCTTTTAGGCCAGATACTTCTATCAATCCAACCTATGACCGCCATAGCAATTATTGCAGACTTTACCAACTGGAACAGCTAGCTAAGATAGGCGTCCAACAAGGGAAAAACTTTGCCCTGTTTTTTTGTTGTTGTTTTTTTGGGGGGACATAGAAGTATATAGAAGAACATTTAAAAAGACTTTGCCACAATGCCAACGAAATTGGAATACAACACTATATTGTCAATTCCTGGCCACCATTATATTGTCATTTTCTAGAAATGATACTATATTCAGATTTCATACATCTCATATCATGGTTGTATTTAAATTCCATATATTTCTAAACTCTTAAAGTTATTTTACTTAAGGGTTAATGTAGGCAACCTTAATTAAGATCTAAAAGTCAGAGAATGTTAAGGCATGATAGCTATACTTGGCCAAAGGTCATGGTTTGTGGTCAACTCTGACAAGTAAGCCTACAGTATCCAATCAGAATATGACAGAAGGAAAGAAAAGCTCTGGTTTTGCCCTAGAACAGTCAGTTATGGGTTTGAGTTGATTCAGTTATGAATAAACATAGAGGCCACCCTCTCTGCCAAGCATACTCCTGGACTTTGTTGATCCTCATGTATCCTCATGTATCAACTATAAAACATTACAATATGAAGCAGCACTTAAGCCAGCGAAAGAAGTAGATTTGGGAAGAGGGGGGGGGGGGTGTCATTTACCCCCCCCCCCCCCCCCACCCCACCGTTGTATTCGCTCAAACAACTGCCTGCAAGTAAAAAAGGCTACACAGTCATAACAGTTATCTTTACACGTACACAAGACAAAATATTAATAATCCTTAAATAGAACATGGCAAAGCCACACGTAGCAATTTAGTATTTAATTCATGATTCGCATTTGAAACTGCAATTACTATACCTGATTCCAATTACATATTGCTAAGCATATTCTTGTCTGAGTCTATGTTTTTTGTGCATGTTTACCGACATAAATCAGATCAAATGGTAAATTTGATTTAGTTGTTTTGCAGAAAACATTTACAAGTACATAATAAAAAAGGAAAATTAATGTCTGCACAACATGGAATGGGGTATTGCAAGGCGGTGTTTTGTAATCTGTACTTTTAACTTATTGTAGTTTAAAAGGCAAAAAGCTTATACAAACAGCATACCAAACGTTATTACGATTAAAGAAAACATTAAAAACATTTCTATAATAATTTATTACAGGATATTTCTTCTGAACATGAAACGCTGTTGGTAATTCACTTAATGGCATTTTTGTTTGTTAGAATATATATTTATTCTTTATGATAGTTTTCTTCATGGGAACAAAGCTCATGTTCTTGGCATTATGATAAAGATATTTGGGATGGAGATAATCAGCACTTCATGAAAACATATGAGATAATCAAGTAATCTTAAAAGTCCCATTAAAAGCATGAGAAACGTTTGTGTTGTTTTTGCCAAAAATGATGACATCTCCTTTCATATTAAAATCAACATTAACTAAAGGAGTCATTAAAATTCTGAAGTGCCTGTAAAACAGCAGGAGACTTGAAAGCTATGGATTAAAATCTAGATTAAAATAAATTAACCAAAAATATATTCATAGAAAGTCTTGCAAAAACTAAAATATTCATGAAGTTATGTTTTAAATGTAAATTTATGGAGTTATAAATTTGTCTGATTATATTCGTTGACATTAGTGGAGACACATCGGAGAGTCAAATACAATTTTGGCCATTTCCAGAAATATCTAAAGTTATAATACGTCGAACCAGTAGAAATCAAACTTATTCACCAGCAACCAATCCAGTATATACATGACCTGTTCTGTTTTGCATCAGTCTGACACTAGAAAAAAAAGGTAAAAATCTTTGTTTAATTAGCCATCACTTAACTTAACCATCGCCAGGTACTGTCATGGACAGCCATTAACAATTTGTGTTCAAGGTTAAAAAAAATAAAACTAACAGACATGAAAGCCTCTAACTCATCTTATCCAAAGAATCGTTGACAGATTCCATTGTAGCTCAGTTATGACGTCATTATGACGTCATTAATGTTTCCATGGCAACGGATCCTGCTTCATTGCAAGTGGTTGTCCGAGACTCCCCGGAAAATATGACAGTAAATGTCTCATTTGTCATGTTTGGTATTTAAACAACTTCTTTAGGGCATGATCAAGGGTCACTGAAAAACAATATGGCGTTTAGTATCTGACCCATGTGGCCTAGTGGTTAGGAAGCTGTCAGTTCTTTTGGAGTCTCGGGTTCGATTTTAAGCAAATACTGCCTTCTGACTGAAATATAAGATGTGAATCCTCCCGTAGGACAATTAACTGTCTACTTAGATGTTCTTACTATTGAATCTGCTACCAAGTAACGCTAAGCTTTGACGTGTACTTTTGCTTCTGGTGTACAAAAAGTAAATTGCATAAATTTTTTATTACCCTAAATTTAAGTTTTTGCTTCTTTATGTTCTTATCCCCAAAAACTCCAGATAGGTCATATGAGGCTTAATATGTATGTATGCAGGGGCGTCGATTTCTTTTGCTGGGTGGGGGGGAGTTTCCTTCGCACTATGACTTTTCCTCGCGCAGTTAACGCATGGACACTTGTCTGGAGGTAAAGTAATGGTGGATCATTGATGACAAACTATTTTCGCAGATAAACTTGTACTGATATGTGATATGAAGTGTAAAACTGTTAAATAAAGCACAAATGTTCCAAATCATAAGTGTTAGAAAACAGGTAATTTTCATTTGTGAATTTCCGGGGGGGGGGGGGGAGGGGATGATTGCATTGATCATCCCCCTGCCTAAAAAGTGGGAGGTATATACCCCCCTCCCCTTCCCCCTTGAATTGACGCCCCTGGGTGTATGACATTTTTCATGGCAATATATCATAATTCTCGTTAAACATACTCCATTTATTTCCATTTTTTTGTAATTAGTATATATATAATTTTTATATGACATATTTGTCTCTAGTATTATCATTATTATCATTAGTAAGCAGTGCGGTAAAGGGGAAAAATGGTTTTATATCAAAGTTACCCTAGAATACTGGATTGTTAGCCTGTTTCTATGGTAATATGGAATGATTAGGTTGCCTAGCAACATCATGATGAATACCTGTTATCATTGCTGCCCTTCAGAAAAAAAGCTCCCATTTTGATGACATTGAGGTTTTTTATGGACATGATCATAATTTGCTATAAAGATTATTGGTAAGGTAATAATACCTCAATGTTTTATAACCACAATCATTATATAGAGTTCTTTTTTAAGTATCATTTTTTGGTTTTCTTTTTAATGCAGCAATTGAATAATTTCGAAAATTAAAAAAATTAATAATCCATATGCATGATGATAGTTTTTATTGAATAAAATTCAGGTCTGAAACGGAAGCCAGTCTTGGGATTTACCTTTGAATTTAAATACAATATCTGTGGCTTCAGGTCCATCAACTGCAAATTCTAGTTTACTAATAGACGTTCAACTATAATATATACTTGCATGATAAAGATATAACAGTCTACAAGGCATTATCAACCACTGTGACGTCATATATCAGACAGAGGCTCAATGTCTGTTTATTGTCACATGCCATTGTCTTACCCCTAATGCACTTATGTCATTTCCTGTTAGCCATTTTTGCTCAATTTCTGACAGATAAATGCTGAACCAGGCAAATCCAAGATCTGGGTTGCTTATAATTGGAGCACACAAATATTTATAACCGAAGTTCAATGACATCTCCCAGAATGGTTTTTGTCCTACTGAGCTATAGATGGAGAACTTAGACGCTGGCAATTTGTCACTGCGCTGTCATTAATCTTGCTACTGCTGTTTCTTCACAGCATGCTGGCTTTTCCATAAACCTTCTAGACATTTCCGCTAGGTGGCTACTGGCAGAATGCAGCATACCTATTGGTTGCACAGCTTCCCGCCATAGATTCTGATTGGTTGAAGTAAGGGGACCCCAAGCAGCGGAGTTCTAGTGTATTTTAATGTACTTTTGATGTTTAATGATTTTTGCTTTGTTTATTAAGTAAGTTGCATGTATACAATCAAATGGCACCACTAATCTTGCACTGAAAAGCAAATTGAGTAATAACAGAAAATGGCAGACTTATGCAGTGTCACAGTTTGAGGTGTTCTGTGGAAATAACCTTATTTGGGCCAGCGTATAGTTTCTGCCTCAAGAAGTGTTTGTCAATGTCCCAATGCTATTAGAGTGCACACCGTGTTACACATTTACCCCACGGGTGGGTATTTTACTTGCCAGAGCATAGACATCAAATACAAAGCACCTTAAATTTAATTTCATCCAGCTTGGACTGAAATAATTTATTTACTTGAATTATTTCTCTGTTGCACAATTCTCTCAACACGCAATATCCTTGGTGTTTTAAGAACGGGGATTTATGGATATATCATACATAATAGACATGTTTTAAAGTCAAACTTTATTTTCTAACAAACTTAACTCCTTATTGAGAAGGACAATAGGACTTTCCTGTAGTAGGCATGAAACCTACATCAGCCCACAATCGGCTATTTTCACATAACACTAATTTCCAATGTATTACCATTTTCTATCTTCTGCCAAACTAAACTTTTTACAATAACAAAAACAAACTTCATGGGGGCTATGTTATAATTCCTGGCTAAGCTATAGAATAGTGACTGGAATAGTAGCTGAATGAGCAAGGATTACTCCACATAAAACCCTGCTTCTAATTAAAATCTGAATTTCAGTTTTGTTAATGATATATATTCTAGCGACTTGCAAACATTAATCTAGCAGTTTTCAAAGTGCATGTCTTAGGGAAAACTGTGTATATTTCATCAGAGTTTCTTCAAGATAAATTGACTGATGTAATTAAGTCACAAGAAATCTCTCTAGGGCCCTATTGAAAATCAAACATGATTGTGCTAAACAATGTATACGGAGCATCCGCCATTTTTCGCCACATCTATGGTGTTATCTTTGTCAGTCAGTTAGTCAGTCAGTCAGTCAGTCAGCACGTCAGTCAGTCAGTCAGTCAGTCAGTTATTGTGTCAGTCAGTCAATTAGGTAATCAGTTAATCAATTAGTCACTCAATCAGTCAGTTAGTCAGTCATTAAAGTTGGTCAGACAGTCAGTCAGAACATCAGCCATTCAATTAGTCGGTCAGACAATCAATCAATCAATCAATCAATCAATCAATCAATCAATCAATCAATCAATCAATCAGCTAGTTAATCAGTCAGTCAGAAATTCCATCAATCAATCAATTAATCAATCAATCGATCAATCAGCTAGTGAATCAATCAGTTAGTTTGTCAGAAAATCAGTCAGTCAGTCAGCCAGTCAATCAGTGAGTCAACCAATCAAACAATCAATCAATCAATCAGCTGGTTAAGCAACCATTTAGTCTGTTAAATAACCAAATGCAAACACTGTATCATTAGGATGACTGACTCGTTACATGATAACTGTTTCTTGCTGTTAAAGCAGATCCATCGAAAAGACAAAACAGAGGGCAAAGAATCGTATATGGTCAAATCGTCACCATTGCATGTCAGAGCGTAGGTAGGTCAGCCATATTGGGAGTTGCCATAAACAGCAACCTGTGACGTCACAATAGGCTATTATGGCAGCTGCGGGAACCGCATCGTCACGTGGTCATATGAGCTGATGTAGATGCTGAGGCTTCATCCCAATATTTCAGGATTACAGAAAGACAAGAACCTGGAAAATGATTGGGGCTAGATGAACAAGACTTTCCCTGACAGGGCATCTCATTAATTTGCTTTTAGATGCAGGGGGGAGGTCCCTTCGTGTGTCTGAAAAAGACTGATACAATATATTGGCCAAAGTCGCAGTCTGCTCCAGCTATATTGAGATGGGTTTCATTTCTCTGGACTCGTTCCCTGTGAGCTGAAATTCATGGTGTTACATGTATATGTATCGATATGAGTATCAAAACAAATCAAATTTATGAAGCTAGCTAACTTTTCTCCAATTTAAGAATACCTCAGGTTATGATGCAACATTTTAAGTAACTTTCGTTACTCACTTCCACAAAGCTATTCAAATTAAGGTTAGAGGGAATTTAATAAATCCAATTTAGCAGCCAAATTTTAAATCTGGTATGGCCAAAAAAAAAAATTTGGGCATGGTAGAATATTACTTTAGATTTTGGAAATACTTATAATCATGCTCCAGAGGGCGGGGGCCTAGCTCAGAAGTAGCGCTATGGGCTTCCAACCGCTGGGTCCCGGGTTCGATTCCTGGTCGTGCCTAACTTGGATGGCTGTTTCATCCTTCGTCACATTGCCATGGTCTCTGCCTGTCCTAATTAGCCCATCAGGTGCAGAAATACAGGACGTAAAGCCCTAATCACACACACACACACGCACGCACACACGCACACACACACACACACACACACACAATCATACTCCAGACATACGCTGGAGTGCGCCTGTGTTCATTCTTTAATTACCATTGTGTACATTTTCTGTTTCCTTGATAACATCAATAACATTGAGGCAAAAATTCGAGTACCACAATGTAATCTAATACTAACTAATACCGTCTGTTACTGACACTGGCCATATTGACAGATCCACCTTAAGTTAATTAAGTCTTCACGTTGTAACTGACTCGATTACTTCATGTACGGAGTACCACAAGGTTCCAGACTGTCTGCCATTACTTTTTGCCTTTTCTTTTTACTCCTTTTATCTCTAACAAGGGGTTTTGGCAGTGAGATGCTAACCCAGTACTACCACTTTACAAAGTCTACTAGAAGATAGAGTTCACACAGTACAACAATTGCAAGTCCTTCTTTGATAAGGTTTATATTACTGCTCAATGCAATGAAGTGCAGCAAAAATCCAGTTCTCTTGTCTTGTGATATCATTGTACCTTGCTTGAGTGAATTGTTAAAAATTCAAGGACAAAAAGGCAGTACCACAATAGGTCACTGACACTGTGGCAGATAAGTATTGTTTGATGACGTCATGCATGCAATAATGTTGTAGTGACGTCATCTTATTGTCTTTTTATGTGATATGGTTGTAGTGCCCCCTGTAGGCTCAGTTACCTTTTCTCCCCATCGCCTTTTAAACGAAAGGGCATCTACACAGGATTCAACACAATGGTGACGTTGAAAGCGCTTCTGCAAAGTAAACGGGCCTACACTTCATTGCATACAGCTATAATATGTCTGTCCATCCCTGATAACATGCTACATTGGTCCGATGTTGGTCCGATGTTGGTCCGATGTTGGTCCGATGTTGGTCCGATGTTGGTCCGATGTTGGTCCGATGTTGGTCCGATGTTGGTCCGATGTTGGCTCGATGTTGGCCCGATGGTGGTGTGATGGTGGTCCAACGTCGCCCACACAGGGCCAACGTCAATACGATGTCGAATGCTTTCTGGGACACATGTGAACACCAATTTTTGATAACTGCAAAAAATCATAAAGAGATGGTACTGATTGTTGATGTCATAATGGGGAGAAAAAGTAACAGAACCTACAGGGGGCACTATGACCAGTAGTATGTAAAAAGACAATAAGATGACGTCACTACACTGTTGTTACATTGATGACGTCACACTATACATGACGTCATCAAACAATACTTATCTGCTACGGTGTCAGTGACCTCTTGTGGTACTTTTCTTTCCCATTGTAAACAATCTGCAGTAATGTACCTGACAAGTTGTGCAGAATAGAACTATGAGTAAAGATGATACTGATCTTAAAATGCAAACCATGTTTAAATTCTCGACTCGCAATTGCCAGTAATTTTCAAAAAATTCTACTATCTGTGTACAGCTTAAACCACACTGGTATAACTGTATACAGTGGTGTATTTACCACAAAATCTTACACTTTTTTCTTCTTCTGTGAATTGCCCCTTTCTTCCGAAATACAGCCATATAATGTCACTTTTCTTTGTGTCATTTCCGATAAAACCAAAGATAATGCTCCCTCTATATTCCTACTAACCATCAGAAAATGACAGTTAGATCTGCCTTATTCTTGTAGGTATTATATCCAGGCAGGGCACTTTGGACAACGTGTCAATTCTGCTTGACAACACTGCTTACTGGAAGTCAACTAGCCTTGATAAGTTTTGGCATATGTCTCAGCTTGTAACATTTCTTTTTGTGTGTTTCCCCCTTTATATATACAGTACTACTCGTAAAGAACGTCCAACTGTAGCTAGAAACAACTGGCTGAAGCTAGAACAAGCCAAACCAAGCCATACCTAGCTGGATACACCTAATAGTAAACTGAAATCCTGTGTTTACATACTGTCAATGAGTTCTTAATGTTATTGTGTGACGGGACTTATTAGAATTAACACTGCACTGGAATAAATTTCAAAATACCAAAAATAAATAAATATATATATATGTTTATTTTTAATCAGGATCGACTATAAAATCATACACATTTATGACATGTGTAATATCCATGGAGCACTTTAGTTATAGCATCTATAAATAGGTTACTTGGTTTAATGACAGGTAGCAGGGTGTTTAGTGGTCTAGCCCTGTTGTTGTTATTCATGAAAATGTATTTAGATGTGGATATAGAGGAGATCCTTGTGACAACATAAATTTCCCATGGGTATGGTCCACTAACTGATTTAATATACAGTACAGTCCAAAAGTACGTGACCATTTCCAGACTTCTGAAGAAAACAATCACCTTATATAATATATAATATTAAAACAAAGAATATCATTAAATTGCTAGATACAGTACCAATCTCTATAGATCCAGTATGACTTACAAATCTGATTAAACTAATGCATTAATGAGGCTAGAACAGCTATAGCTCATTATTTTGTATCAAAATGCCTGTATCGTTCAATCCGACATGCCAGAGTTTGTCCTAAGGATTTTGTAAGTAATTGTTTCGTCGAAAAAAGAAAAAAAGACAACTGTTGTATCAGAGTATACCCTACACCATTAAATACTCTCAATACTGTGAAAACATTATAATATAAATTCTATCTTACACTGTGTATGATTTTATAGTCAATCAAAATATATTTGGTTCCTATGGATATTTCGCTTGCCTTTTGTTTAAACTCAGCAAATAGATCTATTAATTATTATATATAATAAAAACGTAGTAAATCAGAAATACGAAATTACAGTACAACTCTTTGAAAATGGCTAGTCTGTTAACCCTCTGCTACATGCTACTAAACTCATTTAAATCTAGACCACTTCTGATCACCCTCTGCTACCTGCTACTAAACTCATTTAAATCTAGACCACTTCTGATAACCCTCTGCTACCTGCTACTAAACTCATTTAAATCTAGACCACTTCTGATAACCCTCTGCTACCTGCTACTAAACTCATTTAAATCTAGACCACTTCTGATCACCCTCTGCTACCTGCTACTAAACTCATTTAAATCTAGACCACTTCTGATCACCCTCTGCTACCTGCTACTAAACTCATTTAAATCTAGACCACTTCTGATAACCCTCTGCTACCTGCTACTAAATTCATTTAAATCTAGACCACTTCTGATAACCCTCTGCTACCTGCTACTAAATTCATTTAAATCTAGACCACTTCTGATCACCCTCTGCTACCTGCTACTAAACTCATTTAAATCTAGACCACTTCTGATAACCCTCTGCTACCTGCTACTAAACTCATTTAAATCTAGACCACTTCTGATAACCCTCTGCTACCTGCTACTAAACTCATTTAAATCTAGACCACTTCTGATAACCCTCTGCTACCTGCTACTAAACTCATTTAAATCTAGACCACTTCTGATAACCCTCTGCTACCTGCTACTAAACTCATTTAAATCTAGACCACTTCTGATCACCCTCTGCTACCTGCTACTAAACTCATTTAAATCTAGACCACTTCTGATAACCCTCTGCTACCTGCTACTAAACTCATTTAAATCTAGACCACTTCTGATAACCCTCTGCTACCTGCTACTAAACTCATTTAAATCTAGACCACTTCTGATAACCCTCTGCTACCTGCTACTAAACTCATTTAAATCTAGACCACTTCTGATCACCCTCTGCTACCTGCTACTAAACTCATTTAAATCTAGACCACTTCTGATAACCCTCTGCTACCTGCTACTAAATTCATTTAAATCTAGACCACTTCTGATAACCCTCTGCTACCTGCTACTAAATTCATTTAAATCTAGACCACTTCTGATAACCCTCTGCTACCTGCTACTAAACTCATTTAAATCTAGACCACTTCTGATCACCCTCTGCTACCTGCTACTAAACTCATTTAAACCTAGACCACTTCTGATAACCCTCTGCTACCTGCTACTAAACTCATTTAAATCTAGACCACTTCTGATCACCCTCTGCTACCTGCTACTAAACTCATTTAAATCTAGACCACTTCTGATAACCCTCTGCTACCTGCTACTAAACTCATTTAAATCTAGACCACTTCTGATAACCCTCTGCTACCTGCTACTAAACTCATTTAAATCTAGACCACTTCTGATAACCCTCTGCTACCTGCTACTAAACTCATTTAAATCCAGACCACTTCTGACCACCCTCTGCTACATGCTACTAAATTCATTTAAATCTAGACCACTTCTGATCACCCTCTGCTACCTGCTACTAAACTCATTTAAATCTAGACCACTTCTGATCACCCTCTGCTACTTGCTACTAAACTCATTTAAATCTAGACCACTTCTGATAACCCTCTGTTACCTGCTACTAAACTCATTTAAATCCAGACCACTTCTGATAACCCTCTGCTACCTGCTACTGAATTCATTTAAGCCTGTCTAATGGAATCTTCAACTATAGAATGTAATCCTACCTGCCACTAAACGGCTATAGCTGGCTACTCATAGCCGGATCTAAAAGTACATATTTATGATATATTAGATATATTTACCAAAATTTATATTTTTTCAGTGGTGATAGGTGTAGGTGTAAGCTGACTATAAGATAGGAGTAGACAGAAGTGGCTGGCTTTAGTTACAAATCGATCTTGTACGATAACAAATATTTGCAAAGTATGAAATATTTCACTATTACAGAGGATGCAGACTATCCTTTCTTCTATCCATCCTATTCTTCTTCTGGTGACTATGTGACTATTATAGATGATCTGCATCCATCAAAAACAACACAGTATATAGGGCAATGCCACCACACTCAACAAAGGACTTGTACAGATATGAAAGATGGTGCGATATTTCTGATCCCAATACTTGCCAAGACGTGTTGCAGTCTTTGGAACTTCGTTGACACCAAATATTTTGCTTATTCTGATATGAAAAGAGAGATCAATTAGCTGAACAAGGGGCCACCACCAATTTCTTGTTGAATCGATAAATATTTTGACAACAAAGTGAAAGAATGACAAAACAAAAATGTCATAAGAATATTTCAACAGTCTGGACCAAAATAATTACTTTTTTTTTCTTCACAGTGACCTGAACAATCAATATATCCAGAAAGCTGAGTATCAAATTAACCACCAGTACAACCATGTTGCACAACTATTACACAGTGCAATATCAGTCCTAATGGAACTGAGACATCCAATATTGCACGATTCCAATATTACATTATACCTATGCTTCTCACAATGTTAATCCAATTGACTGTGCAATATAGACGAGCAATATGATGTAATATTGTACGGCTCTAAGCCAATCAAGAGCAGCCAAGATTTCTGAATGTAGTTGACTCTCTCCTATTCAGCAAACTAGTTTTGGGAGGATCGTAATTTTGAAGCAGAATTTATTTAAGCCAATGTGAGAAAATCACTCTAGACATTGTTATTTTTCTTAGACTTGCCTCCTGTCGTGTTATTGAGCCTCCTTCTGAGTTTGATTGCTCCTATTGTTCGTGAACCAGGCTAAAACTGTTTAAGATTAATCTCATGGAACTTATTCACCTGATTGCTAATTTCGTCTAAGATTTGAATGTAAACAGCTCTATTTTTAACCTCTGCCGTTCAAAGATGATGCAGTAAATCCATTGTAAATAAAACCATAACTGTCCAATCAGATTGCTTCATTGTCATCCAGTATGGGTGTATGTTGGATGGCTACAGTGGTTGATCACTGGAGTATGTTGGATGGCTGAAGTGTATGTTGGATGGCTGCAGAGTATATTTGATCGCTGGAGTATGTTGGATGGCTGCAGAGTATATTGGATCACTGGAGTATGTTGGATGGCTGAAGTTTATGTTGTACGGTATATGATGGTGCCCTCTGATGTGTCGAGGTGTATATTGTACAATAAACGGCGAGCGGAGAGTATAAGCGATGGTGGATGGTTGTCTTGCGTGAGTGGCACTTCAACGATGCCTTGTGAGACCACCAATCACATTATATATATATAAACATATCTACATATATTTCCAAAAGAATAACAATATCTTTTCTCTGTATGTATATGGTGAATGAACGCTTGAACTTGAACTCAGTGTGTCGAAAAAAAAAATATATTTCCTATCCCGCAAAACACCATGTTGGGCTCCTCACCATCCACTATTGTAATGCTGACACTTCTATATTAATAGGATACTGGATGAATAATGCAATACCATCTTTCATGGTTTTCATGGTGAATTAGCAGTTTAGCAAGATGGGGCCAATATGTCAGTAGCACCATGGATAAGGGTTGGAAGAAGCACCCTTTCTGAAGATATTGGCAGGGTGTTACTTTTATCCCCCAGGACGAGCACAGTATCTTAAGTAGATGACTGATCCAGTCATCTTATATTGCTAGCCTATCCTCCTCATCTCACAAGACTGCTGCTGTGAAATATGACACCTCAGAACTCCTCAATTTACCCTTGATCTTTCTGACTCAAATAGAATTGGACATGTACCTGATTTTACTCATTCTGTCGAATTTCTCTATGCATGCCATCCTTAGAACTTGTATAGTTACAGGAGGAACTGAACAGATCCTCTGTTAAATAACTCTTTGCTCCACTCCACACTCCACCCAGGTGTAAATGAGTGCTTGGCCACAGGCAGTGATGGCGATCGTAGAGTGCTTAGCCATTAAATCTGGGTGGTTCACTCCTCAGCGAGTTGAGAAAGGCTCATGCTTGAAGAGGTCCACTGATTGTTTCACTGTAGTAATTTAGTTTAAGTGAGGGTCTGCCATGTTCAATGTTCATTGTCTCAACGCTACTGGGCCTGAAGTCAGCTTATATGACCAGCTGCCAGAGGCAGACATAATGATGAGATGACGAGGTTGGATCAAAGCCGTGGTACACATTTACCCCATGGGTGGGGTCTTTAACTTGCCTCAGCATAGACAGGTTAGACACCGAGTACAAAGCAACACCAATTTAACATCTCATGCGATTGACATCCAGCTGCTGAGATGTAGCTCATGAAAAGCGCCCCTTGGATCTTCAGCAGAGCTGGCCAATATGGAATTAGCGGAGGCTATGGTGCCATCATACTTCTACTGCTGAACAAACGCAATTCTGCTAAATTCATGTTTTTATTAGAAAATATGCATCAGTAAATTGGTTTAAAAAAATTAGAAACACAATACCATAATAACTGATAACAATATGGAACCAATTTCCATATGCAAATTATTTATCATTCTCTAACTCTTAATTTACGATCAACAGGAAACACAATATGTATAGTTATTTCAAAAACACTAAAATGTTGATTATAAAATATGGAAAACTCTTGATGAAAAGTAAAATTCAATTTAACTCTGAAGAGCTTTTCAGTGAGCAATAACTTATCTGTAAACAGTTCTTGTAGTTTTGTGATGAAACTTTTAATGTTACTGAAAGTTCCAACTAACTGGTATTGAAATAATCTAGATAGATTTCCTGCCTTTTCATGAACACCCCATTATTGAATTTTCTGTCGTTAGATGGCGCCAAAAGTGGTTTCCTGTAGTAATGGGAGATTTGTCAGGTTCAACACCCCAAAAGTGCTACTAATAGGTAATGATTTCAGCATCTGCCAATTCCACACTAACCAGCTCTGCTGAAGGTCCCAGGTTTGAACCTAATACCTCATAGTTACCAGCATACACCTTAACCACTAGACACAAAAGGTTGATTCAATTTGTATAACTCTACTGGGACAGGTTATGGACTCCACCCTAGGGGGTTGATGTTATCTACGAGTCAGTTCTCAGCCTATCCCATATCATCTTGTCCTTAACCCCTTACTGATATAGAGCAGCCTTTGAGGTTTTCTTTTGGTAAAAGCACATGTTGTTGTGAGGTTAAATAAACTAATTACCAAGGCTAACCAATCCATAGAGGGTGTCCAATTCATTTGACCTCTATTTGAAATTATGTTCACCTTTCTGTCTTGGTTTTCTACTTTAAGTTTTTTATTGCACCATGAGGGTGCTTTGATCAGGCTGGCCTTTCCTTTTTCACCCAACCTTGCATTTCACCCTTTTTAGTAGTAAAGTGGGCTTGAAAGATTTACACCAGAAAGGGGTAAAACCACCTTGAAGAAGACAGCTCGTAGAACAAAAGAAATCTGATAAGACCTAAAAAGAATCAATGGCCTCCCGTGATCAGCCTGTGAATTGCTTTATACCACAGCAAAATCATTCAACAGCATGCTCCTACAACACTTTTAACACCCAACTGCCATGTATACGCATGCAACAACTTGCTTCTTCGCAGGATGTAGCATCAGTTGGACTTCCGCATCACTAGGAAACAAGGATGCATCATCAAGAGATTGAGAAAACAAAGCTAAGATAGATAGATCGATAGATTGATAGAAAGATAGGTGAATAGATAGATAGATAGACAGATAGATAGATGGTTAGATAGATAAACAGTTAGATAGATAGAGAGATAGAGAGATGGAGAGATAGATTGACCGATAGATTGATCGATAGATAGAGAGATAGATAGATAGATAGAGAGATAGAGAGATAGATAGATAGATAGAGAGATAGATAGATAGATAGAGAGATAGATCGATAGATTGATAGATAGATAGATAGATAGATAGATAGAGAGATAGATAGATAGATAGATAGATAGATAGATAGAGAGATAGAGAGATAGATGGATGGATAGATGGATAGATAGATGGATAGATAGATAGATAGCTTGGTCAATTCCATAGTGGCCAGCTCTGCTGAATTCCCGGGTTCAAATCCTAGCCTGGGCACTCCACATTAATTAGCTACATCCTATAGCTGGATGTCGATCGCAGGAGACGTTAATTTAAATCGGAGGTTCCGTGTACTTGGTTTCTATGCTGAGGCAAGTAAACGACCCCACCCATGGTGTAGATGTGTAACATGGTGTGGACTCCAAGCCATATCATCTCACTATTGCATCTGCCTGCAGCTATTCATACAAGCTGACGAAGCTTCAGACCAGTGGTACCTTGAAACAAAGAGAGAGTTTATAGATGGATATATCTTGTTCTGTGCCTCAAGGTGAAATTGCTTGCTACATGACATAATGAACTTCTGTGAAATCTCATTCCGAGAATTACCTTGACGTTGCCACCGAGACAAACTTCACGGTTGTCCAAAGAATGCCCAACAGGTGACATTCTTCAGGAATGGATAATTTCACAGAACTGCTCAAGTAACGAAAAAAAGGTCAACTGAAGTACTTTGTGCAGCAAACTTTAGAATCGCAAATGAAGACGAAACTGCAATAGAATTGTCAACACGAGAGGCACCATGTTCCAGCCATTTTGTAGCTGTAGGGTGTTCTCGTCCTTCGCGAGATTTTGATTAATTGACCGCTAGGGGGCCAGCAGGGCTAGTCACCTGACGTCATGAGTTGGCAGTGGTGGCAGCACTGTTTGCATAGGCAAGGCTGTGAGTACAAAAGCAGAGATAAAGCCTATTGCTTCTCCCTATTAATTATTGCAGAACCAATTAGACTGTTTATGCAGCAAACTATCAAACAGCGGCCTCCGATGATAGTATGAAGCGAATACTGTTGTCGAGTTGGCGGACGACAATATAACGATACACTAATGCCTCGTTTCCATAGAAAATAATTAATTAGACTGTTTATGCAGCAAACTATCAAACAGCGGCCTCCGATGATAGTATGAAGCGAATACTGTTGTCGAGTTGGCGGACGACAATATAACGATACACTAATACCTCGTTTCCATAGAAAATACTTGCAGATAGCATGCTAAACAGACAGCTCTATGACCAGAAAGCTAGACAGACAGATAGACACTAGAATGGCAGACAGAAAGACAGGCAGACAGACAGACAGACAGCTACAGACAGCTAGACAGACAGACAGACAGACAGACAGAGGTGTGCCTGGAGACATACATTTAATACAGACAGACAGCTAGCCAGCTAGACAGACTGTCTGAAGCCACCGGACCAAAAAGAAAGACATCACACTGTGTGGGTAGTGAGTTTCGTACTTGAACCAGAGTACAACTTAAGAAACAGGTTTAACAGTGGTTAAAGAAACAGGGTTAAATCGAATTACATTTTCCCCTTACAGAGGCACCTAGCACCTTTGTCATTTTGCCCCAATTAACTTCGTGGTGTCATAATTGTAGTTTTATTTATTGATTTTTTTTTGAGAATTTTACCCTTTTACTCAGTATGTTTACCAATAATAATGTAGCATTTCCTGCGTTTCAAAGTGCAATTTAATGCCACAACAATTCATTTATACAATCATTGCATGGCAGTTAATGATTGGTATTATCCATTTTACTGTAATTTCCATTATATTCTAAGCGAAACTTCTACCAATAGTAGCCACAGGTTCCAGTGTTCGATCTTGCTCTAGTCCAATCTACTCCTAATATAATATTCTTTATTACCTGTTTTTGCACAGTGCTATATAATGCAACAACAGTCCATTCATGCAATCATTGTATTACAGACTTTTCCCAGTGGATAATTAGTTTTACTGTAATGCCCATTATATTCTAAGAGAATTAAACTTCTACCAAGAGTAGTTACAGGTTCCAGTATTGGACCTTGCTTCATTCCATTTTACTCTACTAAAGTAATATTATTAATCCATTGTACTGTACTGCTCATTATATTTGAATTGAAACTTGTACCACGAATAGTTACAGGTTCCAGTATTGGGCCTTGCTTCAATCCATTCTACTCCCACTCCAACCCCTAGGCTCATCTTTGGGGTAATTACCCCTCTCTCCCTAGTCCTAAAGGGGATATCCTAATTGCTGATTTACTAGGGTACTGTGAACCCCCCTGTGATTTACAAGGGGGGTTGGTTAGCAGATGCTGGTGGGGAGCTAAGATGCTGGAAGTTTGAGATGCGGCTGCTGCAGCTGCTGCTGGACATACTTGTTTTGGAATCCTTGGAGTAAGCAATATACTGTCAGGTGGGGGGTGATGTAGCTTGTTCATATGTTGATACCCACAGGTAAGGAGCTTATATTACATACATATAGAATAGTGAAAGTAACAGACAAATAATGAGACAAACTGTTCATATTGCATTCAATTCATTTAATTTCAATTCAAATCATTTATTGATCATAATATAAACTGCACAAATGCACAAATTCGTAAATATTTTCAAATTACAGTGTCCAAATATGGCGGTCTGATGCCTAATGGCATATACGGTATCGATGAGCCTTAGCAATAAATATAGAAAAATATACTTGATTATGATGTAAATTTAACTTAAATATATGGGCTGTGTGAATATATAATTGCGAAGTTGAATAAATGGATGATGTTTAAGCATTTAATATTGAATGAGAATGATGAATTGATGTGTAGGATAATTTGAAATCATGATAGACCTTCACAAAATCAGCATGATCATGATTATATATATATCAACTAAAAAATACTCTCTCTGTACGACGGGGTGGGGGCCTAGCTTAGTAGTAACGTGCTGTGCTTCCAACCACTGGGTCTTCGGCTCAATTCTTGGTCGAGCCTAAGTTGGATGGCTGTTTCATCCACCATCTCCTTGGTCCCTGCCTGTCCTAATTAGCCTATTAGGTGCAGAAATACTGGACGTAAAGCCCTAATCCACCACCACCACTCTCTCTGTAAGACCAATATCCATATATGATAAAACTCTGTCATAAAAAAACTTTTTTTCGCAGTACCAAATAGTACATATGAGCAGTTCTGACTGTAGCATGTTTCTGAAAGAAATTATCTTAAATTGGATGGTTTTTATGGAGTTCACTGTACACTTTATTGCAATATAATGGTGTTTTAAAATATTTTGGTTTATGAATACCAACTCCTGTCCCCTGAAAGCCCTAAATAAAGTATTAACATATCATACTGATCCAACCAAAGCTATCCTATCCTATCCTATCCCATTCTAATTATAATACATCCTATCCTATCCTATCCTTTTCTATCCTATCCTATCCTAATAATAATACATCCTATCCTATCCTATCCTATCCTATGCTATCCTATCCTTTCCTATACTATCCTATGCTATCCTATCCTTTCCTATCCTATCCTGTCCTATCCTATCCTGTCCTATCCTATCCTGTCCTATCCTATCCTATCCTATCCTATCTTGCTTTGCCTTACTTGTCGAAAAACAGCTTTACGAAAACAATCTTCATACTTCTAAAACATTTTATCACTAACGGTAAGCATGGAGATAGAGCCAGACCCTTTTTCACATCTGTCCAGCTTAACCCAAAACCCTCAAACCCCTTCCCACTTATCACTCTACTTAGCCCTATTTCAGCATTCAGGGTTTTACCCCTTTGCCCCTGGCCCAGGCTTAAGGTGTATAAACATTAATTTATGACCTACCCACACATTTGTGGTGATGTGACTCAGATTTTCAAAAACAAGGCTAACTGCCTGATGATATTGACTATGGGCAGATCGCTTGGTTTTTTGGTAGCAGGGTGTTTAAATTGTGGTATACAGTAGCCAAGTCTAGGTCAGTCTAGCATGTAAAAGACTGAGTAAAAAATATGACTTGTATTTTATGTTAAAATTATCAAATCACTCTGATTCTTTACAATTTTGGTGATTTTAGGTGATAAAAGTTGAATTTGGTTTCAAAGCACTGATGATTACTTGAGCCAGGCATCAAAAATTCAGGAGGAATTCCGCGAAATACGTACTATGTTGTATGTCTTAGTCTGTCACTCATGTTTAGATTAAGAAGACTTAGGTGTCACCAAGTTCAATGTCATTTAACCCCATAGGTGAAGAAAGTCGGTCAAAGCAGGTGGTAATCAGTCTTGAATAAATCATGTGGGGCCCACACCCAACCAACCGATCGGTGCTTGATCCACCCACACCGATCCCACCTCGGGCCACTGAGGGGTCACTGATGTGTCCGAAGGGAGCGGAGGTAATACTGGTCACCCCTTGAACTGATGCTGTGTGTGAATTATTGAGGCAAGCCGAACCATTAACCCTCTCGAGTCTGGATTGGCCGCTGTAATTTAAGCTCAAATGGAAGGCTGACTCGACCCTGAAAGCCACTTTCTAAAGGACAGATTAGACGCAAAGCCAAAGAGAAAAAGCCTGTCTTTTTGGTCAATTTACTCGGTAGATCTGTGGCATCAATGAGCCTCGCAGTAATTAGTGACAGACACTCTGAAGGTATCATTAGGGTGTGCTTTACTGAAAGCGTACTCGGCATACATAATGACTGTGTTAGACTGGGGGAGTGCTGTTCAAAACTTCAGTTAGTAGTTAAGTGTGCAAACGAGGAACAAGGCTGTAGTGTTGGTACATTCTGTCATATACGTGATGTGGCAACCCCAATAGCCTTAATAGTTTCTGCGGGGATGACTTGAGACTTCGGCTGGACACACCATCAGTGGCTTTCACTTGCATCCTGCTGTGGTAATTGGCCACCGAGGACCTGGGATTGCAGCTTGAGAAATGCGCTGTGTTGAAGAAAACTCATGCCCTAGTAGACTAGAGGTAATAAAAGTAGCTTTCTTAGACAGATGACTGCTTTGTGTGAAGCCCAGCAGTCAGAATCTTTACATTGGGATCATGGCGAATGCCAATTTGTGACTCTGTGATGCTAGACTTTCTACTGTGGTGATGTAGGTTTGCTCTGACAATTGGGAGTTGGTTTATTGGTGGTTGCCTGTGTTCTATGACCGAACGAGGTGATGAAGCAGTCCGTCTGTGGCTGTGTGCCTTTTAGTGCCTAAGAACATGCAATGTCCCAGTCGGGTGGCCGTTCTGCGTTTTGCGATTGCACTCCCGGATGAGCAGTTCAAAGAAGCGGTAGATATATGGGAGGTATTCTGTTACAACTTAGTACTACTAAAAATAGACACTGTTAGATGGCCAGTGGTAGGTCTTGAATTTGTTCTAATGAAAATTGCACTATAAACTTGTTGATTAGAACAGTATCAAATGACATAAAGTTGGCTTCTTATCGTAATACGTACAACGGTTGTTTGATCTGAAGAAACGAAATTCCACGTGTTACTTATCAGGAACAATTCATTGATTGTTAGTACGACAATAATCTGTCTGACAATATCAATGCAACGAACACAGAACATTTACTAATGCAATCGCATTAGAGAAATTCTTTCGGATGGTTGCAATAATTCTCCTTTCCAAATTCTGATGCTGATAATGATGATGTGGAAAGACAACATCACTGAGAGCACGATGATGCAATTAAATTGATATCAACCCAATCAGAGCATTTCTATTGTGGAATCTTTCCATTATGGATGCAATTATCTTGAAATTAGAAAGTTAAGTCTGTTTCCTTTGGTGGTTTTTCAATTTTCTTTGACAATTTGCTAATAAACGCAGGGCGATGGGAGAAAAGCCTCATGTCACAATCACGCTGTGCTGTTCACTCTAAAATGCCCATGGCTTCTTCTCAATATGCCACTGCAGAACTGCCATTGAAAGAATAAATGAGTGGAGAATGGCAATACTATGAAATGAGTGGTTGAAATACAGTGGTGAAAACATTCATTATAATACTTGGAAAGATGTAGTAAACTCAACGTAATGATCATTGTATTGTTGTAATTTTCTAGCTATTAAAATCTCGTGGTTTTAGTTGTATCTATCACTCGGCGTCTATGTCTCTCAGATTCTGTTTTTGTCTCATACCTTGATTTCTCTCACTTTGTCCCTGTCTTTTTCTATTTCTCTATGTCTCATACATTGATTCTGTCTTTGTCACCGTTTAATTTTTTCTCTCTGTCACTGTCACAGATTACAGCTGATCAATTGGTTCTCTGTCTCTCTTTCTCTCTTTCTCTCTGTCTGTATGTCTCTCTTTCTCTTTGTCTCTCTGTCTCTCTTTCTCTATGTCTCTCTGTCTCTCTTTCTCTTTGTCTCTCTGTCTCTCTTTCTCTATGTCTCTCTGTCTGTATGTCTCTCTTTCTCTTTGTCTCTCTGTCTCTCTTTCTCTATGTCTCTCTGTCTCTCTGTCTCTCTGTCTCTCTGTGTCTCTCAGTTTAGAACCTGTAATGCCTGTGCTCCATTCTCTGAACCATTGTGATTCTTTGTGTCTGTGGCTCATTGATTAATTCTGTCTTGTCTGTCTCTGTCTCTCTGTGTCTATGTGTTTTTGTTTCTGTCTCCCGATATGTCTCTTTCAATGATTGCCTGTCTATCTTTGTGTCTCCCTGTCTAGCTGTCGCTGTGTCTGTTTCGGTCTGTCTGTCTGTTTCTCTTTCTCCCTGTCTGTGTCTCTTTCATTTTCTGTCTATCTCCGTGTCTCTCTCATCTATTGATGACTCAACTGAGGTGCTATTCACTGAAGCCCTTTTCTTCTTGTGATAAATGAACTGATACACCCCTGTGATAGTTTGTGGGGCCTGGGAACACCTTAAGTATGTTTTGGGGTTTATCATGAAACAACACAGACGTCAGCGGAGCACCCCTGTGGGGTTTCTGATGTTGAGGGTTGGAATCACTGGCTTCTGTGGGGGTGAGGCTCTTTTCAGCCTAGCACCACTGTCACCACAAAACCCCCACTCAAGGGTAATCACCCCCTGATTTATTGCTTTGTACTTGGAGCTTGGAAGGGTGGCAAGTGTAACCCCAAGATGGGGTAGAGGCATGGAAGTGAATAATGTGAGAAAAAAAAGAGTACTTTCATAAACTGTATATTACAATTAGTCGTGGCATCAGCTCTGCGTGGCACCTACGGGCACATTAATGTGTAAACCAAATTAAAATTAATATGTACCATGGTGTGGACTCTAATCGGCTTATCATCTCATCAGTACGTCTGCCAGCTGCTGGTCAAATAAGCTGACTAAGCTTCAGACCCAGTAGCATTGAGAACTTGAGACTCTGAGATGTGGGTTATGGATTCATGAAAATGTTGTGTTGGAGAAAATTCTAATCAATGCTTCGACCAGGTTGCAGTGTTGCAATATGAGTGCCTTTACTTGCAATGATATCACAAGTTCAACTGCAATGTGATATGTTCTCTTTATACTCCCTGTACATCATTGATTGTTGATATGAGGAACATCATACTGTTAATTTTAATGAGAAGTCACACAACTTTGATCCTAATCTTTGGAGTATGATGTCTGTTGTATTTCACAAAGGACTTTGTTGGGGATACAAAATATTTTGAGACCTTAAATTGAGATACTCAAAATTCCCAACCTTTAATGTCTGGAATCGTTTATCAGTGAATTTTGGTTCGAGTGTTTGTTTGAATGTTGAAGTTTGGGTCTTAGTCACAAACTGTTGAACACAAAAATGCACAATGATAGGCTTTTTGCAGAACCTTGGAGCTGGTAGAAATGAATGTTTGTGAATACCGAGAGTGAGTTTTTACTGGCAGCCTGAGGCACAAGCCTTGCAGTAGGCAAGGATTGATTCAGGGACCCTGCTTAACACCGCTAGTGTTAGTGTACGATTCAAGTCTAGGGGCAATTTTGCTCAAACTGTGAAACTAAGTTTCCCGCAAAAGCGAGATGCCATCGATTCGGTGAAGACATAACATTGTGATGGCCGGAAACATATCGGACTCAAAAGTTTACTTCCCATGCCTTGGGTTTTGTATTGTAGACTGGAATTCAGAAGAAGAGCCTTTAAAAGAAAGGAAAGACAGTTTTGGTACTTTCAAAGGTTTTTCTTCTTGTATTCCCAAATTTCCCATGTTCAGGACTCATGGATTTTACTGATATAGGTCACATAGGTACAGGGTGAATCGGTAATTAGGGCTTTACATCCTGTATTTCTGCACCTGTTGGGCTTATTAGGACAGGCATGGACCATGGCAATGAGATGATGGATGAAACAGCCATCCAACTTAGGCTCGACCGGGAATCGAACCCAGGACCCAGCTGTTGGAAGCCCAGAGCGCTACCTCTGAGCTAGGCCCCTGCCCTACACATAATTACAGAAATCCACAGAAACCTTTTGCAACTTTAGTATACGATATGTTTGATGGAGCTGGTGTCATTGTCAAAAGGAACTTTTTAGAAAGAGCTTAGAATAAGAAGTGAGGTAATCAATGTATGGTTGATGATGACATTCAGCTGTTGCCAAACGGTTTCCGGATACTTGCCGTAGATGTTTGTGCCAGTGGTGCTTTTTTGGCCCTGCATCATATACTAGGTTCTTTTTACCCTTGGACATACATATCTGTCACTTTGTCCCTCTGTCTGTCAAACAACCTTATGGACATGATAACTCCTTGTCTTTAGATGTCCTGGTAGCACTTGGTCTCAGCAGTTAAGCAAACGGTGCTGTCAAGAAAGGAGCGAGGCTAACTGATATTAAGCCTGTTGCAGTTTCAGTCTTTATATTTGTGCACATTTTCTTATATTACCTGCTAATGCACCGCGGCAGCTGAGTGGCGGAATGGCGAAGGCATCCGCCAATTCCTTATCGGCCAGCTCTGCTGAAGGTCCTGTGTTCGATCCTCGGTCGGGCACTCTCCATGAACTACATCCCAGCTGCATGGATGTCGATTGCATGAGATGTTAACTTGAAGGTGCCTTGTACTCAGTGTCTATGCTGCAGTAAAAGACCCCACTTCTGGGGTAAGTGTGTAACATGATGTGGACTCCAAACCTTACAATCTCATCGTTATGTTTGCCTCTGGCAGTTGGTCATATAGGCTGACTAAGCTTCAAACCCAATAGCATTGAGACATTGAAACATTGACGTTGAAACATTTTCATTGAAACATGGCTTTTACTTTTTTGGTGTGATCTTGGGTGTTGGGATTCTCATCACCCTGATTTAGATTTTGACTTCGTGGTTTCCTATGGTACATGCTGGAACGTTGCAAAGTTAAATTAAAAATGTACTCTTTGGTTAGATAAAACAACAGCCCAGATACCATGTTATATCGGACCAACAGCGCCGCGATGTCACCAATTAATGTTAAAATAATGTGGTCCCGATGGGGGCCAATATTGAAATGCTATTCGGGATCTATATATATATATCTGGGACCCTTTCCTGAACTCATGAGATATATATATAGCATTTTGCATCACTGTTAATGTGACACTTGAGCAATATTGCGATGAATCCATTTTGTTTGTAGATCGACACACAATTGAGTCCTCCCGCATTGCTGATTTGCGTTCTTCTTAGTCGATCCACGGTCCTTTCGGTTGTTCGTGGTCTTTCGGCAGTCGTGCAGAATACGTTTGTGTGCTCGGGACTTATCACTGTTTGACTAATGTCTCAGCCTGAAGAATGCCTCACCGTGACAAATGAGCTGGGCCTCCTTTTCTATTCAGTCAGCAGGTAGCGCTGCTGTAGCCTGTTGCTTCTTGATGCGCTCTGTGACGTCATAGATTGATGACGTCATCAAGCTGTTGTTTGGGTGAGAGATTGGCGGAGTGACCTGGAAGCAAAGTGCCCTTTCGTACATTATGCCGGAACTTTTGGTGAAAGGACTAATGTGGGATAATGGATGCTGTTGCTTCATGTAGCTTGATTACCTGATTGCTTGGTTGCTTCAGTTGGATGGTTGGGTGTCATTTGGTTGATTGGTTTATTGACTGATTGGTACGTTTTAGAATTGTGTTGGACCCCTCAGGCACCAACTGAGTGCTAATTAACAGTAACTAAGTACTGGTATTAGTGTAGGTAAAAACATAGAGCTCTCCCAAGTGGCCATCATTTGGCGGGTCTGACCAGCATTTAATGTCAAAACCCTCTACCCAGGAAACAGTAGCCAAAAACCCTCTTTTGGCACTATAACCACTTTACATGGTTATGGTTGGTGTTTAAATATAATTTATTCATAATACATTTTTTAGTTAAACTTTAATGCTCCCTCTTAACAAATCACAGCTCATATCATCTTAATCCTATTTGGAGTCTTAACAAAACTGAGACGCATGGGCTCCTCAAGCATTCGCTTACACTCCTTCGTTTGCTTATCTCTGCCCGGAACCCTCCCGTGGGTCCCTGGAAACTCATTTGTTCGGTGTAGCACCACTAACCCAGCCACTGCTGACCTATGGTCCTCGATTCAAAGTTGTTCAATTCCATAAAAGGAATACTGATATGCCAAAATAAGAATATTATGGTAAACAAAGGACTATTTTGTGTGGCCGGCAATGCGTTGCATGTGCGTAGCAATAACGTAGTTATAGTCCATGCGAGGTTTTGGTGGACTGCGCACCATCGCAGTTGTCTTCGCAGTTGTCTTCATGTAAATTAATATATGAGGACACACTATGGAACATATTATTAATTAATACAATCCTATGAGGTGGTTATGAGATTGAAACAATAGTGGATTTTCCAGGAAGCTACTGGATAATTCCACTAGGTGGCTACAGCAGAATGCTGCTCTCCTATTGGCTGCAGAGCTTGATGCCCTAGACTATGATTGGTTGAAACGAAGTGTCTCCAAGCTGCATTATTTCTAGTTCATTTTAATGTACATTTGACATCTTATAGTTTAATGAATTGTGAAGAATTTATTTAGAAATTTGTATTTGTGGAATCATTAGACAATACTCTTCTAAGTCTCAAAAGCAAAATGAGTAATAGAAAAAGAAGGGAGACTTATGGAGTGTCGATTTTGAAGTGTTCTGTTAAAAAGGCCTATTCCATGAATAGCATCTTTGTATAAACCTAAAAAATTAACTAATGAAGCCCATAAAACACGGACTTTATACTTTATAGCGTTTGTGCTAAGTCAGTACAGTACAAATCACCCTGGAGGACCTGATCAAGCATGGTATTTCTCATCAATCACTAACGAAGTGAATAGGCCAGAGCCCACTGGAGCGGATTCCGGAACTCTTAACGATGTGGGAAGCACTCATGCTGCGGTAGAGATATCTGAATACCGTTTAGCTTTTTTGAATTCCTAAGAAAAATTGGGTATATATCAAGGCACATAGCCCAACACAGCAGCCTTAACTTCTGAAAGTTATATTAAATGGAGAGTTTCGGTTCATCTCAAATCTGTAATGGCCACCTAGCGGTTACAGTGCTCACTTTCAAACTGAAAGGCTGCAGGTTCGAGCCCCCACCACTGCACGGAGAAACTGAGCAGATCTTTAGTAAAACTCTTTGCTCTTCTCCACCCAGGTGTAAATAGGGAGCTGGCTATGGACAGTGATGGTCATTGTAGAGTGCTAAGCCCCTTCATGCCTGCGTTATTGGCTGTATACTCCCCGAAGAGTTGGGAAAGGCTCATCCTCGGAAAGGCCTGCCAAAGGTGTAATTGTACAGTTGGCAGAGTTATAATAATAATAATTTGAAGACTCTAAACAATACTAAACCTGCATTAATGTACACACATTACGTTTACTCCAGTGACCAGCCCTCAGCTTGGCTCCCTTTAATGTTGATGTGACTGATGCTCGTGAAAGGCCATCCACTCATTGCCATAGATTTACATGCCCAACCCACTTCATTCTGCAACTGGGTCAAGTAGAGCAGGATTGATGTTGGTCATCAACAATGGGTGCGTTGTTTGCTGAAGATGGGGTGACATTTGATATTCTCTGTTCTGTTATTATGTGGTGGAGAATTAAACCCATGACTGGGGCCTATTTACTCATCAATTTACTACCATCGATTGTTGTTGTTCACAGTTTTAATTAAAGCTATTGTCAGTTTAAAGCATGGCATGTGGAATTGGTGGTACCATGTTTTTAGTGTCTATGCTGTGGCACTTTAAAGATGCCACAATTTCAGTGTACTCTCTATAATTTAGTAAATAGGGATATGAACCTGATTATGAGGAGTGCAATGAGTTGATTATCCATGAGTTTTCAATTCAGTGATCTTATTTCGTATGATGATAGTTATTAAGTGATTCTGTTAACCAAGGGAAAAATTGCAGCCTGCAGAAAAAATGCAGAAGAAGTAGTTTCGAAAAGGTAATATTTCAACCTGAAATTACACAGTAGCTACTTTTATTTAAATGAGAATTAACTTGATTATGAGGACTGCAATATGCTAATTAGTTTTCAATTCCTTGACCTATTTTGAATGATACTACATGGCCAAATGTGCCATGTGCATTTTCCATGCTATAAAGCTGAAAGCCATGCATTTTCCATGCATTTATCCTTCCCATGGAAGACGCACGTGGCACATTTGGCCATGTATTAATGAAGTGATTCTGGAGATCACAGTCAAATGTGCTATATAAGTAGTTTTTGAATAATATCAGCTTCTGAACTACACAGTAGTTTGGATCTGAAGTTACACAACAGCACTCCTGCTTAAATGAGAATGAAGTTTCTTTTAAGTAGATATTCTTCCCATACAAAGCTCTAGAACATATCTTAGAATCCAGTTCTCAACATCAGAGTGCTGAGCCACTTATGTGCAATGTGGACTTGTCTTGGATAAGGTGGCTCCTGTAAAGTAAAGAAGAAGACAAGCAAAGGGAATTCTCACTTCTTAATCTGTTTGATCTGCTCGATCTACAACTTGCAAAGTCTTTGAGAAGATATTGTGCCATCAGAAAACTTTTCCATTGCATTTAGCTGAGTTGAAGTATGGTAAAATTCTCTCCACACAGCCAGTCATGGTTTGGCTGGTTTTAAAAGTGAGGTCGTCGTTACAATGAAACTAAATGTGATATGATTTTGTTTGGTGTGGATGTCTTGTTCTGTCTGCCTGACCTTATTGTTATCAATGGTGAGATGCTATTTCGCTAGGTTAAATTGTAATAATTGCATCGAATCAAACATTTAGCGGACTTCGTTATCATGTTAAACTTGACCGAATACGTGGAACTATGCATTAAGACTGTATAATTTAGATGCAAAAATTTGAAAACGTATTCAGTGATCCTCTGATCTTCTCGTTGATGCCAGTCCTCAAGAAGAGCACTAAGCGATGTTGAAAGTCATTACTCGAAGACAGAGTGAGAAATACTTGCTGTCGTATGGGGAATCAAGCACTTCCATGTATATCTTTATGAATCAAAATTCTGTGTCCTAACTGACCACAAACCCCTGATTGATCTCATCAACGGTTTATTGTATATTTTTAGTAACTTAGTCTTTTTTCTACTATGTTTACAGAATCCCTGTGACAAGATCACTTCTTGAATATGTGTTTTCTATGTTTGACCAAAACTACATATGGACAGTCATACATGTACCATTTTTTAGGCATCGAATTAACAAACAATAATAGATATTTGCAACATATTCAGATATAAAGATAGTCTAAATGGCGGGGCTCTTCGCTTTTGTCGATAACCTTACCTGTTGCTACTAGTAACTGTTGTCCGCAATGTTTATCATCACCGGTAAGTTACCTCCGGTAACCTCTTACCCTGTCATTCTACATGAGCCGCTTCATATTCTGCCTCTTGCCCGATCCCACCCACTTCCTGTTGGCCTTCGACTTCCTGTATAGATCCGGTATTACCTACGTTGACAAAAGACCCAAATCCTGCCATTCTAGTGTTGCTCTTCCATCTATATCCATTGAACATATCTGGTTTCACAGCGGCTCCCTCTAGCGATAATTAATCACTACACCAGGGGTCAGCACTAGCCAGGGTCACGTGATTTACAGTATCCGGTGTCTGTCCGCCATGTTTGTTTTATGGATCGTTCCCATGAGGAAGAAATTCAAGACAAAGTGATCAAGATGATAAAGACCTTCAAAACTTTATAGTGTAATATCAGTCGTTCTCCAAAAAATGCAACGTTTAATAGAAAAACCATATGAATGATGACATAGTGATCGAAATGAAGTGTCAGATAACTTACACAACATTTCGTGTGACACAGTTGATAACCAAAGTCCTGTGGCTTGGATGAAGCATTGGTTCGTCTGGTTTATGCATTAAAGATTTTGCTCTGTGTGCAAGGGAACCTAACCACTAAGAACACCCACTGTGTAAACTGTATGGTCTTAATGGCAAGGTGGTGTTAATAGAGAGGTAGGCTATAATATCATGGTAAGAATATATCTATCTATCTATGTATCTATGTATCTATCTATCTATCTATGTATCTATCTGTGTATCTATCTATCTATCTATCCATCCATCCTTCTATCCATCTATCTATCTATCTATCCATCCATCCATTTATCCATCTATCTATCCATCTATCTATCCATCTATCTATCTATCTATCCATCCATCTATCCATTTATCCATCTATCCATCCATCTATCCACCTATCCATCCATCCATCCACCCATTTATCCATCTATCCATTTATCCATCTATCCATCTATCTGTCTAACTGTCTATCTATCTATCTGAAATGAAGATACTAATGATGCTTTAGAAGTTGTGTAGTAACTTGGTCGAATGTTGAAGATTTCTGTTAAACATACCTTAAGATAGTGAGTTCATAATATCCTTGCCGCATCATGGCTAGTGGTTATTTTATGTACTAGGTATGGAATAGCTAGACAGGCATAACTGGAGTGTGCTTTGCGCAGAGCCCTGTGTTGGCCACTGGGGTTGGAGGTCTTCACCCACAGTGTTACCACCCCCACCATGAGGAGGCCCAAGACATGGCGAATATAGTTATAATATTGATACAAAATATTTCTTCACAGCACAGGACGTAAATGCAGCCAGAATTACATTTGAGAAGTGTTGAGAAAGATTAATACTTGAACGGGTCTGATTTGGTAATTCCGCTGGCAGAGTGAATGAATTTTATCGATTTGTAGAGCATAGATGATGAGATTAATTTAAATTCTATCAATTTAAAGCAAACGTTTGTTATTAAAAGCTGCCAGAGAAAAATGAGAGCAATTAATATCCACCTTCTGCTAACTAATTCTCGGAAATTACTTGCCTGAACGAACGTCAATGATGATTTTAATTTTGATTTTAAATTTCATCATGGCGTCACTGATGATTAGGTCCGTGAAATGAGTTAATTCAATTCGTGATCTGCACCTGGTTCGAGATTAATAAAACGCAAAGTGGTTCTTAAGAAAGATCCAGAAAATTCCATCATCAGTTCATAATAATTAGTTTGAAATTAATCACAATCATTTGAATTGGATCGTTGCTTCATAAAGGCTGATTAAGATATAATTAATAATTGGAAGGTCAATGTTAATGAAATACTTAAGTTATTTATAAAACAAATAATGCTTCAAGGCTAATAATAATAACAATTTCTGAATCAGCAATATCTAACTTAAATAAAAAAAGCAACTATAATTTGATTTGACAATTCCATAGTTTTAATTTGAATGATTCTACAAAATATCAATTTGCGCATTGGTATATTTTCTTTCCATTTAAGAAGTTTGTCACTACCCTTACAAACAGTATTTCACCCTTTTAGAGGCTTTCAACCACTGATGTCCCAGGTTCAATTCCCGGTCGAGCCTAAGTTGGATGGCTGTTTCATCCATCATCTCATTGCCATGGTCCCTGCCTGTCCTAATTAGCCCACCTGGTGCAGAAATACAGGATGTAAAGCCCTAATCCACCCAGTGGCACCCACCCATGTCCATGTTAAAAATTTAGTGATGACTTTTTACATCTACCTCATAAGTTGTGTAGGCACACACCGATTTGACATTTTTCCAATTATCCATGTTCGGCCACTTTAATTGTCTATCTAACATGGGTACATGTTTAAGCAGGTGATAGTTAAAAACATGATTATTGATTCAGTTATAAATATGAAAGCATTTGACTAACTTGCATTTTTGTGTTTTCAGTTGAATTGGGAAGTTGATGAACACCACTCACAGGTATGTTAAGAAGTTCTTTTTTAGCTTAATTTTTAGTTATTTTCTTTAAAATATGACCAAATGAAATAGGATTTCTTTAAAATATGACCAAATGAAATAGGAAAGTTCGTTTTGAATTCTGTTGGCAAGATCCCATCACCAAGACCAAATGTTAGACAAAGGTCTATCTATCTATTTCTTTTTATTTGATTGATAGTTTTTTTTATTCCTGCATGGGGATAAATTGAATTGTATTTCTTATAGTCCCAGGGAGCGTACGTAGTATTTATATGTAATTAAATAGTATTTGCTAAGCCATACTCTGCTGTACCTTACTACAGTCTTTGATGATGATCAAAGCTAAAAGGCATTAGGTCTTATTCAAGGTCACTCTGTATGTAATGAATCAAGGTGCATTAAAGGTGCATTGTAGGAAGGACATTTGGTCAATAATACATTAGTCATCCAGGACTTCAAGGTATTATATAGCCACATGGGAATTAGGAGAGTTTATGCCTGCAGTTATACGCAGTTTCTCAGCAAGGTCAAATTACTTTTTACAGTTCGACCTGTAAAAAAAGGCTGTCTAGTATAGTCTATAACGATCTGGGGTAGAAAAAAGGGGATTATTTGTACTGATTATACTGATTATATAAGAAGTACAGCTGCTGGGTGGATATCTTTTCTTAATCAGGTTCCACAAAGTACTATTGATTCTTTATATTCCCAAAGCTACCAGAATGCATTAGCTTAAACAAGAAAATGGTTTCGAAATCAGGCTTTTCGAAAACACCTGCTAGATATCTGTAAGCTTTAACTAAACCACACATAGATAGTGCTTTAAAATCTCTCCAGTGGACCTACAGCTGTACATAGCGACTTCAAAGAACATTTGGAACATTAGGCCACTTTAACAGGTGCCAAGCTTAGAATATTAAAGAGTCTGGCATTTCTCTAGAGGCTTAAGTTAGATGGTCCAGAATACTTCAAATAGTAATATCATTAACAAAAAAAAGTACAACTCCAGCAAGGATAATAATTTACTAAGGAATAGGTGTTTTTGTTTTTTCGTCTATCCATATATATCTCAAACTGTCATAAGGGGAATGCCATCAACTCAAAGAAATTGTTCACCAATAGACATGTGAATGTCATCTAATTTTTCTAATAGTAGTGCATTTCCATCAATTCCACTCATTTTTATATCCTTAATTTCATATTAACTCCTAATAAATAGAACTTACAAGTTGAATACAAACATTTTTATAATCAAATATCCAATTCAGATAGATGAATTTCATAACTTCATCACAAGCATGTCTTTAAATATATCTTATTATATAAATGTCAGTTTATACCTGGTGAGGTCAAATTACATTTTAATTTATTTATTGTATACACTTTTGTAAGGGGGGCCCTTTGTCAGTGACAGCATGGCTGTCTTAGAAGGGCCCTCCTGATCTTGTATATGTTCACCTACTTTCTTAAATAAACTTGTGAGTTTTGGATTCGCTCTTGCGCCTTAAGTATCTATTGATCAGATGACAGAGAAAAGGGAGCCCACGTCATTTTACACATTTCCCTCTTGGGTGGGATCTTTCACTTGCCACTGCATAGACACTGAGTAAAGGCACCTTCAATTTAACATCTCATTTCACATGACCAGCTGGGATGTAGCTCATGAAGAGTGCCTGGATCCAAGCAAGGACCTTCAGCAGAGCTAGTTAGGAACTTAACTTATAAACTGCTTCAACCTTACAAACGATACAATAGAAAATATAACATTTGCCGTGGCATTTTTCATTAGGATAGACAGAATCCTGCGTAGTATCTGTATGTGACGGAGACAGTGAATAAAACTAAAAGATACAATGAAGCAGTTTGTTGATCCCAAAAGAAACTCGTTACAGTAGGGACACGCAATTCGACAGCAGAAAATCCTTTTACAAGGAGCATAATGCATAATATATTGCAATAACGAAATAAGTAACGGCAATAAAACATCCATTAGGATAAGGCATGATATGTTTAAAATTGAGACAAAAACACCATTATCCTGCAGTTAGGGCTTTAACTTTTCTTGCGATCAATCTTTATGTGAAAGAATCTTTGCAGAGATGAGGATGAATGGAGATACAGCTTTGCATTATAATGGCTGAAAGCGTCATTATATAGTTGTCAAGGCATCTGCCAATTCCACTCTGGCCAGCTCTGCTGAAGGTCCGATCGCTGGCCCAGGCACTCTTCATGAGCTACATCTCAGCTGGATGTTGGCCGCATGAAACTTTAAGTTGAAGGTGCCCTTGTACTCAGTGTCTAATCCTGTTTATGCTGAGGCAAGTCAAAGTCCATCGGTTAAATAGGTAAATTGGTGTGAAATCCAAGCCTCATCATCCCATAGTTCTTAGAATATCAATACATCTGAAATTGCTTCGATTTATTAAGCACAGATGTTTTGTCATTGTATTCTCGTGCTAAATATAAACTGAAATACATTGGCAGGTTGATCGCTTAACCTCTAGAATTGTATCTCCCTATAAATTCAGACCCAGGACTTTCAGATTGCATTCTTGTGTCTTAGACTGAGACTCAGATGCTATTTATGGTCCATACAAATTTAACTTTTTACCTAAGTTATGCAGGAACGATGGTGCATGCTGTGACATCGCTTGCACAAACCAAAGATACACGAACTTCCAGATGAACCAAATTGAGAAGGCTGTTTCTGCCAAAGCAGGTGGAAGTGTATAGTCCCCAGGAGACTGTAAAACTTGTATAAGCTTCATTAGAATAAAGAGGAAAGCAATAAAGTTGTGAAGAACAAAAAAAGTGAGATTTACACCCGAGCCTGATCTCTCCAAAAATGCTATGTTTCTGGCATACACTTGACTTACTCTTGAATTATTCATTAGGATGAAACCTGCTGCACAGTGACTGGAGACTGATGAGTAAAAGGGATGAAGGTTTCACTCCGTTATGCACCATCATTTCAGTAGTGCTCCTACGTTGCATCAGCAATTGGCCAAATCAGTCATAGGAGAAAGTGAACTGCCTTGAATCATTTGGCTTTTGTCCCAAGAAATGGATTGGGAGTGATACTATCTCTGAGTTAATATTAATAATTTCCATAATGCACAAGAAAGGAAAAGGACACATACTACTCCCCATTGGACCCCATATGTGGTTTCATGGGGTTATATTAAATAACCACATAACGCAGAAAAAAGGACAATTTTTTCACCACGAGGGAGATGAGACAGTTATTTCGTAGTCTATTGCAATTTTTGAGAGTTTGATATGATAAATATGTATATATATTAATATATATATATATATATATATATATATATATATCATTTTATTGAAAATTAAGATGTCAGACAAAACAAGGACTACGGTGTACTTATCAAAAATATTTAATTATATAAATACAAATACATAAATACCATAGTCCTATGCCATTTCTAGCAGCACTATCTAGCAAGGAAGCAACTAACATGATGTTTTGTTGATGCAGTTGTATAAACAGATGTATAAATAGATGCAGGTATGGTAGAGTCAGGATCATAATTCCCATTTCCTAAAACCAAACTGGTGATCTCAGACTGAGAGCGCTGGCGTGACAGAGTGCTCTGACGCTTGTCGCAATGTCTTGACGTAACGTCTTGACGCGATGTCTTGACGTCATGCTGTCAACGCCACTTGCGTCCTCCGACCTTCCTGCCAAGGTGAATCTAGTAGACCCCTGTGTCCCGGAGCCAAAGTGTGATGTCCTTTTGCCCCGCAGTGCCTTTCTACACACATCGCTCTGTGCCACAGGCACCTGGCTTAAAAGGTTTGCGAGTTCCTGTCACTATATCTACATATGATGTTTTTAAAGTAAGCTTTCTAATGACATATTTAGAGTAGATTGTAAATATAGATATCTGCAGATGCATCAGAATGTCGTATTTTATTGTAAGGTTTGGAATTGTTTCATTTGATTTAGATTCTTTTCCGAAATTCCACATTGAGAAACTAAATAACAATGGTGTCTTCTGCTTAAGTGTGGGTCTATATTTAGGAGCTCTGTGAATGCTGAGATGTAATGACATTAGTGTCAATCTGTTTCAACCAAATCAAATTTATTGCATATCAAAAACCAATATTCACCAAATAGTCGAACATTAAGTTGAAATGTTTCTGCACTTTCATTTGATAGAACTCTATGTCCGCTTACAAGTTCATTTTAAAAATAGACTGCATCTACTTCAACATGAGAAATGCCTCATTTGCGCTGTCAGTCATAGAGGGATTTTCCTTGATGCAATCTCTAAGCATTGAGTAGTTTTCAGCAGCATTGAATGTTTTCAGTCACTCGTAGCAACCATGTTGCTGTGGCAACTGTCACTTAATCACGTGTTGTCACCAGAAAACATGGCCAACCTTCAATAAACCAACTCACGATTGTCGGAGAGAACCACCATCACCTCATCACTACTTTCTTGCATCAATATCATCATTGAGTTACAGATTGGGGTTCCCCATGATCCCCTTGTAAAGATTCTAATGACTGCTGCGGCGCTGCGCTTCATATAAAGCAGTGATTTGCCTGGACAACCTACTTTTCCTGCATTTATTCTTCCAGGGTAACAGTCTTTTTCAACAAAGCGCGTTTCTCAAGCTACAATCCCAGGTCCTCGGTGGCCAATTACCGCAGCAGGGTGCAAGTGAAAGCCACTGATGGTGTGTCCAGCCGTAGTCTCCGAGCATTCTTGAAGAAACTATTAAGGGCATTGGGCTTGCTGCACTGCACAAACAGAATCTGTCTGTTTTTTTAACCTCATCTAAACCAACAAAAGTTCTTGTGACCTGTCATGCATTAAAAGCGACTTGCTAATTACCCTCCCATTGCCTATTGATGCCACTTATTAGCCAGGCAATTGGACTGAAAATTATGGCTTTCCTGTCTATTCAGCGAAGGGGCAGACCTTGTTAAAGGCCAAGTCAGCGAGGTGCCCACCTATTTGGTTAATTCCGCTGCTCACTCAAGTTGACTTGTGGATTAACCCCCGATTCCTTGGCATTAGATTCGGCACCAATTCGAGCATCTTAACTATCGTCAGAGTCATGCGACAAGCAACAGTAAACTGTTACACACTATTTGTGGTTATTCTGCAGAATGGTCTGCAAACTCACAATGATTCTTTTCCACCTGGCTGAATTATTCCAATGCTCTTTGGTGATAGTTCTCCACCATTGCTGTTGTGCTTAATTCGCGGAAGAAAGAAACTTTCAGTCGAATGTTGTTCTTGGACCTGACGAAGATGGATCACCCTGCAAGTACTTTGAATGAAGGACTCTTGAATTAAGATAGTAATGGGATATGGGACTGGCTAAAACCGTGAAAAGCTCCAGTGCTACTTCCTTGTTGGGTGAAATTGGTTTGAAGACTCTTTGCATGGTTTGATTGATGATGTTGGTTTGGTTCTAAAAGGGTGATTATGTATGGAATGGTAATCAGGGAATGAATGGTCAAACGTAATTCTGTGGAGTGGATGAGAGCATAAAAACATTAATATGTTAGCAAATCTGTAGGTCTGCATCGATCTTAGTGTTGATGAGTTGGCTTAAAACTTGTGTGTCTGACAATGTCGTATTTTTGATCGACTATAAAATCAGTCACTGTGGACCAATCTCTTAAAATAATAGCTGCTTTAAAGTGTTATGTACTTCACTAAGCAATTAGATTGGACTGTCTTTGATTAGATGAGAAAGAGGTTTTTAAATTGGTTTTATAAGAACGAAAATCTCAATAGTATTGACTTAGTTCTTGCCCTCATTAGAAATGACTGCGAAATGAAGAATATTTAACTTGATGATAAGGACCGTTTACATTCACACAGAATCCTAAAATGTGAGACTTGACAAGTATGGTTGACATAAACTCCTCATGCAAATTACACTCAACAGATAAGACGTCTGATTGAAAGGAATATGTTTATATAATTTTTCAAATTCACAGGCATTTTCTAAAGTTTTTTCTATTATTGTACATCTAACTGGGTTATGCATATCCGCCATTTCTGACTTGGTAATTGAACCTCAAACTAGGCGAAATACAAGTCAACACTTAAAGCATTTGGTCTTTCATCTGCGTTGGATATGTAGCATCAATTATACTTTGTAATCAAGGAACTCTGCTTTTTATTATATCATCCCTCTCTTTGATTATATCTGGGCTTACAGGCACTGTTGGAATTGGTAATCGTGAGATAGGTTTAATAAATATTGCATGAAATCACCGCCAAAAAGGAACATAGGAAAACGCATATAGTTCTGAGCAGTCTTGGGCCTCCTCGTGGTGATAGCAGTAACACTCTTGGTAAATCTAGCTGAAACTCCCGTGGCCAGCACAGGGCTCAGCGCAATGCACATTGCACACTCCAGTTATGCTTGTCTAGTTATCTCACACCTGGCATTAAAATGAATGACCTCACATCTCATTAAATATTATATTATATTTTATCCCACCCTAGATCAATCTGTCAATCCATCCATCCATCGATGGATAAATCTGCATTATCTAGAAGTACAGAGTTTCACCAGCCAATTCCATATTGGCCAACTCTGCTAAAGGTCTTGCGTTTGACCCCAACCCAGGCACTCTTAATGAGCTACGTCACAGCTTGATGTCGATCTCATGAGATGTTAAATTGGAAATGCCGTGTACTTGGTGTCTATGCTGATGCAAGTAAAAGTCCCCATCCATGGGGTAAATGTGTTACACTTTATACTCTCCTCATTACCTCTGCCTCTGGCAGCTGGTCATATGAGCTGGCTAAGCTTCAGACTCAGCAGCATTGAGACATAGTGAACGTGAACAAACAAGGATAGCAAAAACGGCTGAAGTTGAGTGTCAAGCTTGGTCCGGATCAATGGGTCAACATTTTATGGCAATGTACGTACTGGCGGTCATGACGCAAAGCCAAGGCAGGCGTGACAAGGCGGAACAACATCAAAAGCACATCCTTGAAACTCAAGGACAACAACTTTAGGGAGCTGGAAGTTGTGGGAAGCATGACTCAGGTCATGTTTGTTTTTGCTTCTTAAAGTAAGGGCCAAGGGTCAAGGTTTAGTGTTCTGTGGTTGGATTTTCGGTTGCAAGAAGTAGCATTAAGAATACATACATAGTTCAGCCCTCCAAGACAACCTCTTGGTATTGTGGTTTGTTAGTGTTTCATTGGTCAAGGACATATAATATGTAACATATCTGGCCCAAGGATGACCTTGTTTAACCCCAACTTGGCTGTGTTTATCTTACTTTAATTCAATATTACTTTTGTTTAATTTCATTGATACAATTTCATGTACATGATACAGTATCATAGTCTTTGGTCCTTGGTTTAATTTTGGTTGTGTACATTATATTGTGTCTCATTGAAATGTACTTTGATATGAGAAATTAAACTGATGAGGACTTTTTTCTTTCTTTGTTTTAGTAGCAGAAAACAACATATGTTTTACATAGAATCAAAAGAAATAATTAAAACTCCTCAGCTTATGAAGAAATTTCTGAAAAAAGCATGGCATCTTTGAACTTTTATGCCCATATGTTTGTATTCTCTTATGCCCCCTATTTACTCTATGGCATTATTTGGCACCTACATGCCTGACACATTCATGACATGTCCATAAAACGTCATAACATGTCGTTTGCATGTTCATGACGATTCAATATGGGTCATAGGTCCTTTTGGGGACAAGTCACTGCCAATGACGCCTTGTAGCACGCTCCTTGTGACGCTTGGTCCCTTTGATGACGCACTCCATGACGCTGACCCTGATGTCGTGAGCAACGTACTTGATCACCTGGCAGCATCAATTTGCATAACATTCATCAAGCACCGGAGTTTGTTAAGGCAGGCAAAGATCATTAACTTTAAGGTGTGAGGCTAATGATAGGTTTACAATGGGTCATTATGGCCCTAACGAGGCTAATGCTACCCATTAATGACACCTAATGGCATATAACAACCCTAAATCTCTTTGTTTTGGTAGCAGAAAAGAACATAGGGGGCATTTAAGGGTTGCTTGTTATGCACTAGATGGCGCCATAAGTCACCTTGAAAAACAACTCATCGAGGTTTTGCCTCAATTCACAAAGTACACCTCTCAAAACAGCATGTACAGATGTAGGATAACTTTCTTAATCAAATGATTAGCTTTAAACCATTGTAATCATGGTAATTCCTCTCGATTTCACGCTTCACTAAGGTCGCGTTTTGATCCCCGGCTTGGGCACTCTTCATGCGCTACATATCAGCTGGATGTCGATTGCATGGGACGTTAAATTGGAGTTGCTTGTACTCAGTGTATATGGGAAGGTGTCTACATGATGAAAAAATAAAATATTATTCTTGGAGTTTATAATATCTAGGAAATGTCATTCATGTGCATATTGGAATCTTTCCCAGTAGTTTTCTGTTGGAAAAGCAGTGATGGTGGGTGGGTGGATTAGGGCTTTACGTCCTGTATTCTGCACCTGATGAGCTAATTAGGGATGAAACAGCTATGGGTCTCGAACCTGGGAGACAGTGGTTGGAAGTGTAGCACGCTACCGCTGAGCTAGGCCTCCACCCCCTGTAAAAGCAGTGACTATGATTGATTGATTGATTGATTGATTGATTGATTAAGTCAGATAAAACAATTGTTCCTATGCTAGCATTTTCTCTAAGCCAATTTTGCTTTTCGTCAACATCTTTTTAGTTTCTATTCATTCACCATTCATCTATTCCTTTTATCTTTGGTTATTTCCCATCATCTATTATTTTTCTTTTATTTAATCCATCTGATCCAATCTTCAATGGCAATTTGTTTCTCCCACTTTAACAAGTAATTCCTTATCTAATTCTCTTATGAAGTATTGAAATCTTCTACCACCTTGGGAATTACATCAATTGTATCTGGTGTGGCCAGTGAAGCTGTGATCTATTGAATTAATCAATGTCTAAATGGGCTTTCTATTTGTGAATAACATTGCATCATTTTGAGAATATAAAAACAAGAATGAGCTGTCATCTTGAATTTCTCTAGACACTCCACAGATCTCCCAGCTTGAGATTACAACAGACATTAAATTGAGGTTTTTGTTTTATAGTAAAGATTAAAAGCAGTTAAAATATCTCTACCAGAGAAAGCTTTTACAAAAGTAACATCTTACAAAATCTCAGGGCATAAACCATTCCTCCTAATTGGCTAGGTTTTTAAGCACCCTTGGACCAAAAATAAGACCATAAAATGTAATTAGAATCTGCATTATATCCAGACAAACGTTGGAAAGATACCATCTCACCACATAGCCATAATTGTTGTTTATGATGTGGTAAAAGTTTGACTTATTCTTCATTTAAGCTTGGATTAAATCATTACTTTAATTAATGCAATTAATCTTGGACATGCATGACAATGGAACTGCTGTTGGAAATCCAATTAGGTGCGTAAAGTTCCATTGAAAATTCCAACTGGAAATTTAACTAGGAGTCCACACTAACATTGCAGAGAATGATGATGTCCTGTCATGGAAAATTTGAATGATTTCATGCCAAGTTGTAAAAGACAACTCAAAATTGATTTGATTTTCAGTATTATATTCCCTACCAATGGGTGTCATGTAAATGAGTGGACTCCAAGCAACCTTATCATTTTATTATTACACCAGCATATGGCAGGCAGCTGGTCCCATAAGCTGACAAAGCTTCACCCAGTGACATTGAGACATTGGCAAAAGAGCTCTCCTACAGAAGTAGTCTTGCATTGCAACAAGGCTCCACTATTGTGCCATAAAACCACAGTCAGTGGCCAATAACTAGTTCCTGGGGTGTTTGATACAAGATACATTCACCGAGGGACTGGTAGTCACTTATGGATGACTAGCGACTGGCTGCCATAATGTTTTGGTGGTCACTTGTCGAGTCGTATATATCACCATTCGACAGGCTCCATCCGCCAATTTCTGAATTAATCGCTTTTCCTATAAAGGCCATCCTGACTCCGGTGGCACCTCGTGGCAATATGAGATAGCAAATTCCCTCAAGACCATTAATCCTTTCAGTAATTTGTCCTCTGTATCCCCTGCCGAGTTGTGATACCATCACGATCATGGAGTCCGAAGTGCCCACCGGGCAATGTTAAAATGGCAAACAGTCAACTTGTTTCGACTGCAATATGTTATATTGATGCTATATTGTGCCGTACTGACATTTTGCATTTTAGACTCATATTAAAGCCCCCATCTCACATAGCCGGTTTTGCCGTAGTGAACCCGTAGTATGACGTAACAGTTACGCAACGCGCTTCCGGGCTCCAATCCGACGGCTACCCGTCGGTTCACTCCTGGGACTCAGGGCCAACCCGGGAGTTTTGGAGCCGGTAGCCGGGTGTGCCATGTTTGCATGTTATACCCGTGGCAAACTCCTGGGTGTCCAAAACCCGTCATAAACCCATACAACCGTAGAAGTCGGCGGAATTACCCGTCGAAGTCAGCGGATTACCTGTCAAAGTTGGCGAGTTATCCGTCCCTAATTTTAGTCGTAGTAAACCCGGACGGCTTGTTGAGGGGTACTAGGGGTAAGTCAACGAGTAGTAGGAGTGACTCGACGGGTATCGCCGGGTATCGACGGGTAGCCATCGGGTTGTAGCCGGTTGTTGGTCCATTATTTTGTAATGTTTTTTTAATTTTATATGGTGCAGATGTCCTTCAGACGACAAGTGATGCTTTGCTGGTTTTAAGAGAAATATTTATACCATTCCATATATAGCATGAAATGCCCTAAAGTTGATTGGACAATCCCTATGGCTTTATAAACTTTAAATTTTGAAAAATGCTCTTTCATTTAAATATTTTTTACTCTCCTGTCCCTGGATCAGCTTAATGTATATAATATTTTTTCGTTCAGACCTGCCGTATTTTTCTTTTTTTAGAAGTGTCATAGTTTTTCTTGTTCAGAAATGCCGTATTTTTTTTTTGGGTTCAGAACTGCCGTAGTTTCATTATTTTTATTATTTTCATGGCAGGAGGCCAATTTCTCCTTCTTTTTTAATATTAATTATCTTCCCACAGGTGGAGGCACCGTGTACAATCCTAGTTCACTAAAAACCCCTTTTAGACCCCCTATTTCATAAAAAAAACCCGGTGGTGGAGTTTGATGATCGTACCGATAACATCCTACTACTAGAATGATCAAGAGCAAGAGATGCAGCCCCTATTTATATATTTTTGGTAAATGTACGGGAAAAACGTCAAATTCCAGGAGAGACTCGACGTTTTGTACGGGTAAGCAGACGGCTAGTAGTTTTAACTCGCCGACGGCTAGTAGTTTTAACTCGCCGACTTTCCCGTCGTTATATTTTAAAATTAGACCAGGCGACGTACACGTCGAGTTACTCGTAGAAGCCGTCGAGTTACTCGTAGAAGCCGTCGAGTTACTCGTAGAACCCATCGAGTCACCCCTGGAAGCCATCGAGGCTCTCCTGGAATTCTTCCACTAATTGGCCGTAACCCGTTGAGTCACCCGTAGAACCTGTCGAGTCACCCGTAGAACGCATCGAGTCATCCGTAGAACACTTTTTGCCGCCAGAATCCGTCGCCAACCCGGCGAAAAAAGCTGTTGCATAACCGTTACGTCATACTACAGCAAAACCGGCTATGTCAGACAGGGGCTTAATACACTATGTACCCCATTCACACTCACTATGTCCACGGTGTCCACTCTTATAGAACTGTTTCCTTGACCAGTAGCATCGTTGACCGCTGTGGTATTTTTGGTCAAGTATTGTCGCTTAGCGGTCGCCTGTCCTTGAGCCGGTCGTATACTAGAATCTGCAATTCTTCTTCTGAAGGTCTGATCCTTTGATGGACACGTTGTTTCCCTAGAATTAGGAAAGAGTTTTTGTCATCAGGATCTGCCATCTATTTTTTCTGGTTCTTTCATCTTTCGCTATCAGACTTTGCTTGACCTTGGTCACTCTCGGAACAGGTAACTCACTGCGAAGATGGAGTAAAACAACAGTCTTGGATTTTATCATAACAAACAGTCCTCTTGGGCTGTTCTTGTCATTTACAAAGGTTGCTTATGCAGGTTATGAGGGTCTATGGCATTTAATGTGTTAGCTCTTCGTGTGTAATTATTATCTTTTTTAAGACATTATTCAGTGACATAAACAGGAAAATGTTCTTGTAGTGGCATAACTAATGGTGCATTTGTGTTTACCAATTCCAAAGTTTTATTTAAATATATCTTAATTAATTAATTAGTGGTGAAGGTATCTGCTGAATAGATTAATGGCTGATTAGTTACCTAAATTATGTTACCCTGATCCTGGGTTTTATGAATTTCAAGTGATCAACCTAATTCTGAATTAATCATGTCTTTATTATATCTTTATGATCTGTTAAAGTTGAGTATAGTAATAATACAATTTAAAGTGCATGCTAAAATTAGTAACAGATAGGAAAAATAGAGTCAATACAGCATTGTTTGCAGCATTGTTTACACTATTTATCACGTGGTCTCCTGCATACACCAAGAAAGAAGGATTTCCTATTTAGTCAAGGGAGACGTTATCATTATTTTTTATGAATCATTTAAAATACCCTATTAGGTTGGAATCACCCCAGCTCTTCCACAAAGCAACTTTATGCCTCTCTCGGCTCCCATATTTGGAGGCAGAAAACGTGACCCATCATGGAGGCCCTTCCGGGTCAGCTGGTCACCTGATAGTCATGTGATCTCCTCTTCTTTCCTATTCTGCTTGTGTCTCCTTAGCACACCAATCATTCAGTGTTTCCTCACTGTATCCTAGCAACCTTTTTTTCATACACAAGTTATCAATATCACAAGGGGCTTGATGTAGCAACCAATCATGGGGTATCCTGCCAAATGTCTGGGCCCAGATTGTGTTTTGATTCCCCTTACAAATGGACGGATTGCCCCAGGAAATCAAAAGGAACTGTCCCTGTGATTCTAACACTTGTTGGTACATAGTAAAGTGGCTCCGATGACCTCTCAAATGTCATAAGTGGGCAATGTGGAAGAGTCTATCCATACACTGTACATTTATTGTCGTATCATCTCATCATTATGCTTGCCCTTAGCAGCTGATGAGATGCAGTATGTATGAAAAAAGAGGATGGGGGCCTAGCTCAGAGGTAGCGCTCTGGGCTTCCAACCGCAGGGTCCCGGGTTCGATTCCCGGTTGAGCCTAAGTTGGATGGCTGTTTCATCCTTCATCTCATTGCCATGGTCCTAATTAGCCCAACTGGTGCAGAAATACAGGAAATAAAGCCCTAATCACACACAATTTTTTTGCAATGGTTTGCAGTGTATACAAGGTGCATGTCTCAATGTTTCACTGTCAATAGGTTTGTACTGAATATTTGTAATGTGATCAGTTGCCAGAGGCAGTTGCACTGATGAGATATACAGCTTGGAGTCCATGCCATGTTACACATTTACCCATGGGTACACTGTAGTGTGTTTCCGTAGTTGTCTTGCAATTTTACTGTAGTTTTTACAGTATAATACTTGTTTGGTAAACAGTAAGCCACCGTAAAATTGTATGGCAAGTTCCGTAAATCTATCCTATGGCAGTTTACCATAGTCTGTTCAACAGATTGCTGTAATATAGACCATACAGCACTTCACCACATATTTTATGGAAATATACTGTAAAACTATGTTTAATCTACACCATAAAAAAACTGCAGCATTTAATGGGTATGATACAGTAAATTTCAGTGATAGTATGGTACCGTAAAACTTACTGGAGATGGCTCAAAATTATAATGGCTCATCAACTGTAATTTACAGTAAAGTGCTGTTTCGTAAGATTTCACGGTAAGCAATCATCACAACTCAATCGATGCATGTGCCGTAATTTTATGGCAAAACATCAGTTTGCTCCCTTTTTACGGTAGATGAATTTGTAACTGTAATTTTTGCAGCAGCAAGTACCGTACAAAAAATCGTCAGTCAGCAAGATGCCGTAAAAACTACAGGAAAGTTTTTTACAGTGTATGATCTTTTACTTTCTGCAATGAATGAATGAATTTTATCGATATGTAGAGGTCAAGAAAGACCTATATATCTACAACATAGACACCGAGTAAAAGGCATCTCTAATTTAACGTCTCATGCAACCAGCAGCCAGCTGCTGATGACAGAGTGTCACAGCACAGCCAGAAGCCAACATCAAGGTAGCTTGCTTTGCTTAAGAAAGTGCAGAAAGCTAGAAAGCTGCATCTGCTAAACCACACGGCTGTTTTCTTTAATGGCAGAGGTGGCGCTGCAGTCGAAGACGCCCTCTGGAGGAAAAAGCTTACACCACAAAGTGACAATTAGCAGGGGATCTCCCAGCAACACGGGCCTGATGGAATCCCCTTAGAATGCCTGTGCAACCTTTAAGCCTAGATCTTCTAGGACTTCGCTTTTAAAACAGTTTTTTTCTATTTTTTCCCCCTTTTTCTAGTTCTTTCACACTAATCTATGGTAGAGCTGACGGTATGTTTGTCTCCCAGAAGGGAAATTTCACTTGGTAAATACCTGGAGTAAAGTGACAAGCTGTTATGAATGGAAATCTCAGTATCTCTACTTTTCATCCTTTTGTCACACCTGTCTTGTGTGAAGCTCTTAGTGCATTTGTATTGTACCCAATGACCTGTATGCACCTGTTACCTGCATCTGACAAGGTTATACTGTAATCAAACCAATTTCTTTTTTGTGTGTGGATGTAATAATCATATACATTATATGATATATATTATATGTAAATATAATTATTTAATTATGTAGTTTATTATTACTGACATTTTTCTAATTTTTCTTTAATAGTTCTAGCATACCATGTGTATCAACGTCTAAATGTCACTGGGTCTGAAGCCTAGTCAGCTTATATGACCAGCTGCAGGCAGACGTAATGATGAGATGATTATGTTGGATCCAAACCCTGTTACACAATCACACCATGGGTGGGGTCTTTCACTGGCCTCAGCATAGACACTGATCATAGACAATCAATTAACATCGTGTCATTTTGGGTTTATCTTAAATTAACACAACCACTTAATAATTAAATCAATCAGTGTCATCCTTGAAAAGTTCTGGAAAGCACGAAATTTTAATTGCAATTAATAATTCAATTGCTTTTTAGTTTCCAACGGAACACACATACACTAAGCATACAACATGCAGGTCCGATGTTGTCCTTAAGAGCTTCGCAATGTTTTCATTTAAATGGATGAACATTTTGCCTTTATATTAAATTACTTAACTCACCATGTAAAGAGCTTGTAGAAGGATTTCCAAACACCCATCTTAATGACCAAACAACCAGTGAAACGTGCAGATCTCCATGGTAACACTTTGTAAATGGAAAAAACACTTTCATCTCTATTGATTTTGCTGTCCTGTTCACACGGTTTAATGCATCCCTTTAATTCACAGTAAACGAAAAGAAGAGTTGTTACTTAGCCCATATTTTTTGCATAAGTGATCATAAGTGTTTAATGTGGGTACGATCTGATTCGAAAGTGTTAGGTAAACAAATTTAGCTGTGCTCTAGAATATTTGTAATTAGTGAAAACAAGTTTGGAGTCAGTACTAGATAGATAGATGGACAGATGGATAGAGATGAATAGAGATGGATAGAGATAGATAGATAGATAGTCAGTCATTTAGTCATATCTATCTATCTATCTGACTGACTAGCTGTCTGACTGTCTGACATGGATTGATTGAATGATGGATTGATTGATTGTTAGGTTATATAGACAGATAATCAGCGTCTCTGGCTATCAGCTATATACATGGCCAAATGTGCTACGTGCGTTTTCCATGCGTTTGAATAAACGCATGGAAAACGCATGGTTTTCACCTCATTTTAGTTAGGCAAAAACCATGCGTTTTCCATGCGTTTATCCTTCTCACGGAAAACGCACGTGGCACATTTGGCCATGTAGTTACCAAAACACCCAAGTTTAACTAGTCATTCCACCTGACGAAGAAAAATAAATAAATAAAAAACTTAACACCTTCTGTCCTGTCGGACTGGAGACAGTCACTACACGCTAATCCGTTTCCTTGGTAACGAACGATGCTATTTTTGGGGCAAATCCTTAGAAAGTGGATTATGACTCTGTTCTTAGGATGCTGTCTCCCTGAGATTATTCTGTAGTCCAGACAAACACATTAGGATATTTTCCTCCCTAAGGAATAATATTTTTCACGGGCAAATCTGTCGAATGGGCTGTCTGGAGTAATTTTTTATCAATGAATCAGGTTTATCACTTTGTAGACATGTCTAAGATGTTGATTTTTGTTTAAATCTTTGGAAATATTCTCTAAAAGTGGTCATATAGCAACGAATTAGGAAAACAACAAGTGCAGTAATCGATAGTTTTCTGGCATAGGGTAAAATCTCCATTGTATTTTGCTGAAATTATCACAATATCTGAGTTAATGAATCTGATCATATAGTTCAGTGCAACTTTTGATGCTATGCTGTCTAACTATCTAACTATCTATCTTTCTATCTAACTATCTAACTATCTAACTAACTATATATCTCTCTATCTATCTATGATCTACCTACCTATCTATCTATCTATCTATCTATCTAACTACTATCTATCTACCTACCTAACTACCTATCTATCTATCTATCTATCTACCTACCTATCTATCTATTTATCTAACTACACATCTATCTATCTATCTAACTACATATCTATCTATCTATCTAACTACATATCTATCTATTTATCAATCTATCTACCTATCTATCTATCTACAGCTGTATCTATAAGATGACATAAAAGTCTTATTTAGTTTCATTCCTCAATCTAATTCATGACTTCTGTGGCACCTAGAATTTGATTTAACTCCCTGAGGGACCTGCCTAAAATCTGCCTTACTTTTGGGTATACAGGTTAGCTCTGTGGTTTGTGGTGTGATCAGCTCATCTTATGGTCAAGGGTTCAATTCATGTTCTGGAAAATCTTTTTGATCTGCATGTCCTGTATATCTTAGCAATAAGCCATATCATTGATCTTTTGTTGAAACTGGATATTTTGAAAAAGACCCAACTCATGAGGTGAATGGTAAACGAAACCCCAAGCCTTATCATGTCATCATTACGTCTGCCTCTGACAGTTTGTTATGTAGGCTGAAGCTAAGTTCCAGACTAGTGACACTGAGGGGCAGTTCATCAAGGCATACTGTTATGGGCTAAGCAGTAATCACAGCAGACTGGATGAGCATATCATTCTTGAAAAGACACCAGAAATTGTTGGTCATGTGACATTTAGGAGCTGCTCCTGTCACGTGACGTAAGCCACTGGCATTGTCAAGCGAGTTCCCAGAATGCCTCAGCAAAGATGGCTGACGGAATTAGTCACTAGTTAATGGATGCTTGTGTGACCTTTGACTACAGTCACTCTCCCAATGCATGCTTCAGTGTACAAGGGAGTGTATCAGAGCATCCTGTGTATTAAGGCTGTATTAAGAGCCTATTAAGGTCGATACAGGGTCATTCAGGGGGTCATAGTACCATTACTAAACGCTAGGTGACAGCAGCTGCAAGACATTTTTGCGATCAGCTCGAATCTAGTTACTGGTGATTTCATTTTCCGCCTGAGCACTTCAGCGGATTGGCTTAAATTGGTGGCTACACTGCTGACCCTTGCTGAACTCCTGCTTTACTAATGTGGCCCCCAGACATTACTGTCAATGCTGAGGCATTCTGTTACTTCCATTTCTCTTATTTACTGTTATTATGTGAAGACCAGTGACAGCTGATTATCACAATTATTGAAATAGAGCCAGTACAATTATGGAAGAAACCATTTTGCCAAATTAGTGTAACTTTTTCACACCAGGGTTATGACCCTGTCTGACTTGATAACTCAACTACGCAATATTTAGTTTGAAGAAATTGATGTCTACAAGAATATTGTTGCCTTTTTAGAGGGAAAACACACGGATGTAAGAAATATGGTAAAAAGTCAGTAAAATAAGATATAGAGTCTGTACATATGGTACCCATTTGGTTTTCCAGGAATATGGCAAGCTTCTCTTTAATGGTCTGCTCCTAATATATCCGGTTTTTTTTTAATGTTTATAGAAGCAGGTAGAGGATGGGAAGTAATATCTGACGTAGGATGCTGATTCAGCAGAATTTTTGGACGCATAAACAGAAATGATGCTATCTTAGAAGCAAAAAAAAAAAGTAAAAAATAAAAATATATATTATGCAGCTCAGGAGTCAATGAACCACTACCATATACACGTAAGCTACTCATCTTCCGACCTATAAAATCCACCACCTAAATGCTCTATCCGAGGGAAATGTATCAAGTGTTTAAAATATATTAGACTGGACCTTATCTGCCCGTATACCCTGAAAGAGATTGCTTATAAGTGATATATGGTGCAGTGGTGGTTACAGTGTAGATACCTAATGGTTCGTTCCATGGATGTATAAGACATCCCTGGTTCGTTCCCAGCCCAGGCACTCTTCATGAGCTACATCCCAGCAGCTGGATGTCAGTAGCATGAGATATGTTGAATTGGAGGTGCCTTGTACTGATTGTCTATGCTGAGGCAAGAATAATACCCCACCCATGGGGTAAATGTATACATCCCAGATAGCATTCCAAATCGGGATAACTAATTTCAATAATGGCCACCGTTGGGACGCATCGACGTCATGCCAATGTCAGTCCGATATGTGGTGTTATCCGAGATGGACTCCAAGCAGCCTTATCATCTCATCATTACGTCTGCCTCTGGCTGCTGCTTATATAAGCTGGCTGAGCTTCAGACCCAGTAGCATTGAGACATTGACATTGATATTCTAGTGCCTAGCAAGCAATGGTACTTTGCAAACTTGCATCATTGTCAACTAGGTTATCTTTTAAAATATTACAATAAGATATTGTGTATGCATCATTTTATTTATAATATCAACTCAAATAACATAATTGGATATTAGAAAGTGGACACAAATGTATTGTGTTCACACGAACCTTTCAGAAAAAAAAAAATTGTAATAGAAATTTGAAATTATTTTTTAATTAAATATTTATATTAACATTTATATTAAAATGATGTTAATATCAAAGGGAATTACATTGTGTATATGATTAATCATGAGAGGGTGTGACTGATGATTATTAATGTTAATAAAAAAATTTCAATTGAAATTGGAGTCAAATTACATTTTATCTAAAACAGGATAGAAATTATGAAAAATCTGTTTCAAATAGAAAATATAATATGTAAAATATGACAGATTTAATTAAGAAACATGTGAAACGAAACAGATTGGTAGTTTTAACCGAATTGGATGTTTATCTATCTATATATCTATCTATTTACATTGTATCTATCTATCTATCTATCTATCTATCTATCAATCTATCTATCTATCTATCTATCTATCTATCTATCTATCTATCTATCTATCTATCTATCTATCTATCTACATTGTATCTATCTATCTATCTATTTATCTTTCTATTTATCTATCTATCTATCTATCTATCTATCTATCTATATATATATATATATATATATATTTATCTATCTATTTATCTATCTATTTTATCTATCTATCTATCTATCAATATATCTATATTTATCTATCTATTTATCTATCTATCTATTAGGTGTCTTTGCTGAGGCAAGTAAAAGATCCCACCCGGGTAAATGTATAACATGGTGTGGACTCCAATCAGCCTTATCATCTCATGATTATGTCTGCCTCTGGCAGCTGGTCATACAAGCTGACCAAGCTTCAAACCCAGTATCAATCAATCAATCAATGGTGTTTTTTTATAGCAACTGCTTGTGCCGGACAAACGATCACCTGTCCATGCCTAGACAGCTATAAAACTGAAGGAATGTTCCCAGTAGGGGGCAGCAGGGGGATGGAGGTGTAAAAAAGATAATATGGGGCAAATTGTTGTTGTACATCACTTAAAATCCCATCAAAGATAAGAATTGGGGTTATTTTCATACCATGCTTATCTTTATTGCTGGGAATATGGATATATTTATGTCATGTTTGTTTTATATCATGCGAGTAGCCCAATATATCCATCTTCATTATAAGTTACCTATGATCTCTATCTACGCTTATTTTTCAGGGTGAACTTACAAACAAGGAACACCATTTGAAGGTATGGTTATTTTTATGCTTTACAAACCAAGGTCTACAGTAGAGCAGTCCCGTTTAGTGGCCTGGGTTAGTGCATTGTTCAAAATATGTATTGTGTGTAATTTCTAAATACCACATAAAGACTGACCTTGCACAGATATAACCATGGTGATAAAATTGATTATATATATATATATATATATATTTATATATATATGTTTATTAATACACTTCCACTTGAATTAAAAGGTATATTACGTTAAATGAATATCAGTTTGTATAGCTAATTACAATAATATCAAATAAAAAGAAATATAAGTGTCATTTTTAACAGAGAAAGTCCATTAAATCATTTTGCTTACTCGAAATTACTCGTAATATGGTAAATACGGTAATAGATGTCTTCAAGTGAAGAATGTATTCTCCAAGTGCAAGAGTTGTTTTAAGAGATCTGCACAGGTGATCTATGCACCCCAGACAGAAAATACCCCTAAAACACAAATCACCCTTCTGGGTTAATTGGATGGGTACGGGGAATTCTGTTGAAAGCTGGACAGAAGGGAAGAAAAAAATTGCATATTTTTTTTTTCTCGTCTTTTCTTAGCTCATAAAATGTTCCAATAGAAAGCTTGTACAAAATATTTTTTTGTATAATGATGTAAATAAATAACCATTGGATTAACTAATATATTTTCAAGTCAATTTAATGAATGGAAGGCTATGCTAAACTATACTTTACTGATTGCCTAATTGGCAAATATAGTAATATCAAAATTATAGTTGTATTTATTCAATTTTGAATTTGAACGAGTGAAGGACCACAGGACTATCATATCAGGCAATATCAGTTATATTGAGACTGTCCACAAGAAACCTTTGACTGGTTTTAGTAGCTTGCCGGAGTAAAAATCCTATTATGTACCACTTGAAGAACAGTGCACAGTTCAGGCTGTGAGAGACATTTTGATTTACAATCCATTAGATTTGTCGCCACTTGATAACTTTTAACTTTTTTCTGTACCATTTGAATTTATCTGAGTAATTTATAATATGTGTCTGTACCTGAATGCAGTTTATGAAATAAATAAATATATAATTGAAATATTTTTGTTGCTAGAATATTCTTCTGCTTGATTATCACGTTTGTATACCTGATGACCTAAGGAAATAACCGAATATATTTTTCCAATCTGATATAAAGTTATTCTTGTAAGGCTGACGTTTTTGTTTCGGCCGTTATTTTTATTTATTTTCAGCCATATTTGGATGTAGACGTAATGACCAGCCAGTAGAGTCTGACGTCATCTTGTTTGAGCGGATTTTCTCAAATAAGCCAATTTGCTCAGATGTAGAAACTTTCCTAATCCAACTGCCAGTTTTTGTCATATTATACATGGCCATGGATAATGCAATATAAGGCAATTACAAGAATACTGCCCTCTGAGACCCTGGATTTGTTATGATGTTGACAATTTGACTTGTCAAACATTCGTGACAGTCAATTCGTCATCATTTAACTTATTGGATAAAGATAATTTCCAGCATATGCTGATTCTTTGCAGTTGAGGATATGATTTATTTTAGGTCTTTAGTGTGACTTTGCCAGAAATAGTAGCTGTTATAAAGCTGTTCTTGTTTAGGAAATCACTCAAAGCTGATCATAGGCCTATAATATTATGATCTGTTTCATAATTTTTGGAAGGGTATATTTTTTCAAAATATATTGAAGTTAAATATGCCATCAAACTCCAGTGGTGTAAGCATTTTGTTTATAATGATTGAATATATGAATTATCAATTGAATATAAAACATTCTTGACAAGATAGTTACCAATATATCCATAGCTATCAAGTGTTGATATTTATTAATAAATAATAGTTATATATTTTTATGTAATAGAGTATGTAATTTGACAAACGATAGAAATGATATATTCTATTAGTTGTTGCAAGTATTAATTTTTTTATTTCTAGGAAATTTTAGTTGGTTTCAACAAGGGAGGTTCTGTTTGTCGAATGTTTTTTTTTTTTTTCCTTGTGTTATTTTCAAGCTTCTTTTTATGTTGCTGGAATTCCGACTGTACTTACCTTTGAACTTAAAAAAGACCCTTAACTCCAACTTAAGGGCTACCACGTAATTCTTGCTTGCTCCACTAGATGGCGCTGTAGTAGTGCTTTAATGGAAGGGGGAGCCACTTGACTTCCGGTTGAGTATTTCCTGTTTCCTGTCTACTACCGGTGGTGCCCTGTGGGGCCGCCATGTTTCCTCTTAAGATGGGGAAAAGTAATTAACTTAAACATTGCCAAAAAAGCCTAATGTAAGTATACTAATTGCACGCCTGTGTAATGCAAGCATTTCCTGAAAAGGTATTCCATGCAGAATTCAAGGATCAAAGAAATGTCAAAAATCATGGAAGAGTAAATGTAAATATTCAGGTGTGCTGGCAGGATATTCCAAAACGTTTGCTATTTTATCTTGCAAAATAACAGGTGAATTAAAATGACAGTGAAAATTATTATTTTTTTAATTTAATTCGTCATAGCGTGGTATTGTCCGTCAAATTCCCACTTTAAGTATATTTCATGGTACTAAATTACATTTCATTTCCTTTATTGCAGTTAGACCATTGAGATTACATTTGGAAATGCGCAGTATTTAATAGTGAAGTGTTCTTAACAGTGAGGTGGTCTTAATAATGAGGTAGCTTTAATAGTAGTCTTAATAGGTAGTAGATGTTAATAGTGAGGCGGTCTTAATAGTGGGATGGTCTTAATAATGAGGTGGTCTTAATAGTGAGGTGGTCTTAATAGTGAGGTATCCTTAGTAGTAGTCTTAATAGTAAGTAGATGTTAATAGTGAGGCGGTCTTAATAGTGGGATGGTCTTAATAATGAGGTGGTCTTAATAGTGAGGTGGTCTTAATAGTGAGGTAGCCTTAGTAGTAGTCTTAATAGTAAGTAGATGTTAATAGTGAGGCGGTCTTAATAGTGGGATGGTCTTAATAATGAGGTGGTCTTAATAGTGAGGTGGTCTTAATAGTGAGGTAGCCTTAATAGTAGTCTTAATAGTGAGTAGATGTTAATAGTGAGGCTGACTTAATAGTGGGATGGTCCTAATATTGAGGTGGTCTTAATAGTAAGGTGGTATTAATAGTGAGGTGGTCTTAATAGTGGGGTGGTCTTAGTGGTGAGGTGGTTTTAATAGTAAGGTGGTCTTATAATGAGGTGGTCTTGATAGTGGTAGTCTTAATAGTGAGGTGGTTTTATAATGTAGTGGTACTGATACGGGGTTCTACTGTTGCTAATTTTATTCATATTTTATTCAGTCTAATTAGTCCACAAATGTATTGAAACTATAATTAATAGTTCATTATCAAATCCTTTGTAGAATTCTTTAAAAGACGAGTAAACAGCTCAATAACTCAAAGTCGAATATGGCGAGTTAGCCCCTTTTCTCCCTAATAAAATAAAGCTCATTGCAAGATCTGGCCAAGTTAATTTCAACACTGCCAGGAAAACAATTTAAGATTCTGCTCTGACTGATTGTTTTCATTTAACTTTGAAAAGAATCCTACAAAGTTTTTTGAGGGATAATTTCATTATGACTCCATTTTCTTGCAAGGTTTTGTCATTTTTGTGGAGTCATAATCCTAATTTCCCATTAAAGTAATATTATTGTGTTTCTTTGAGTAGTTTTTCTTGGTATAATGAGCCAAAAAATGTTTTTTTCTAGTTGATTTTACAAGGAATTCTAAAATTATAGAAGTTGGTTTTTGTTTCTGTTATAAGGCTTTCTCCTTGTTATAACACTTAACGTTTTTAAATATATAATATATTAAATTCAGTAAGAATTTATTTATGTCCTTTCAAAAAAGTAATTAAAGATAACATTGGTAATTAGTACGTCATTCATAGTGTCTATGGTGAGGCAAGTTAGAACCCCAACTACAGTCCAATGTGCAATATGCTACATATATCAGAATTAGTTCTCATCATTAGTTCTTTTATGGAAATTCTGACTGAAAAATACATAATAAATGTAAAGTAATTAAATATTAATGTGCAATAACATGGTGTGGACGCCAAGTGCTATCATCTCATCATTACGTCTGCCTGCAGCTGGCCATATAAGCTGACTAAGCTTCAGACCCAGTAGCATTGAGATATTTTGAAGACTTAAATTTATCTGTACGTATATTTTGAAAGAAATAGCAAGAAGAAAAATCGTTTGGTATATTATACATAATTATATATTCTTGTGGCGAAAACAAGAAAAAGCATATATTAATAAAAAAGATGATTATTACAAGGAAATTGTGCATACAAATTATATATATTTGTCAAACTGAAAAAGACTTTTTTCAATCTCAAATTGATATTATTTAATTCCTCTTTACGACACAATATTCCTACATTTTCTTAAGAATATGATAATATATCTCTTTAAATGCCTTCTTGTGAAGTATATTCACACATGCATTCTTATTGAGTTTTGAACTTGGGGTCAGTTTCATTGTTAGTGTTTCCCACTGATAAAGCTAATAAGTCCATGCTGGGGGGTAAACAGGCCTTCCCTTAAAATCACCCTGAAGCTTATATTGACTTAGTTAAGGGGGGTGTCCAATATATTCTGTCAATAATCATTACAACTTTTGGTCAGTTATGTGATAAACTAACACTAGGTATTGTCCACTCTTAATGCTCTATTGTCAAAGTTGTGACCAAGGAGGTGATTATGACGTCATTATTTATGTTTCCATAACAACTGATACAATTAACACCTTCTGAAGGCATACAGACCAAATCTACCTAATAGACACAATTCTTGATATTTCTTTGTGTCTGAGGTCAAAATAGGATCATTACTTCATTATAATGATTAGGTTAGTTTGCAAACCATTATACTGATGATTTTGAACCCATGACCCCACATTTTCTGAAGCTTGCCTAATATGATATTAATGGACTACTTTTGTTAAGGTCACAATCATAATGTTCTGAAAGTAAGTCTGGTCAGAATTACTTAAGAATTACTTAAGATTTTAGCTGAAATATCTCCTTAAAACATGGATGATAATGATATTAATCAGTATGAAACCCCACTGTTTAGTGAATGTGTCTATCCAATCCGACGCCATATTGACCGCAGGGGTTTATACATGCATGGGATACCATAGCAACAGTTTACATAAACCATAGATATCTGGGTGGCCAGTTAGATTTATTGTATAATATCCATCAAACCATCTCATCTCATCTATGATATTTATGTTTTTCAGTCACAATTTCCGTTTTATTTCATAGTGCATTAATTCAGTTCATTTAAGAGGGCTACTCTGAAACTTGAAATCAATACTAAACTATAGTAAATGTATGTATTTATGTATGCACGATTTTATTTTAAGTCGTATTCGATGAAAAGCTATTGCTTCTGTTCCACTTTGGGAGAACTAATCTGCACACAATGACAGTAAAAATAGAGAAATCGGAATATCTATCAAATCATCCAGTAAAAGGTCACAAATAAGTAGGCCTAAGTATATTAGTCGTTAATTTGGTAAAAGGCTCTATTACAGTATAATTTATATCCTTCGTTGAAGAAATACTGTCTCTCTATAAGTTATCATATAGATATATCTATTTGATTGTAGTACAGGGGTAAATGTGCCAGGTGCGTTTTCCATGAGAAGGATAAACGCATAGAAAACGCATGGTTTTTTAGCTATTATAATGAGGTGAAAACCATGCATTTTCCATGCGTTTATCCAAACACATGGAAAACTCACGTGGCACAATTGGCCATGTAGTACCTGGATATAATGTGAATAAAATGCAAGTAAATAAATGACAACAAAATAATCATTTTATCCATTGGAAATACTCCACTGCATTCCAAGATATAATGGACAAAATTCTGTGCCCATTACTGCCTGAACAGAGACTGGAGACATATTGCTTTTCTGTTTATTGGCAAATTCTCTATAGTGCCTTTAATTATCATGTCAAACAGGTCCACATATAAAGAGAAGTTTTTGATGTATCGGTGCAAGAATTAGCAAAGCGTAAAACACTATATTACCTATATTGCAATAACATATCATAATTTTAGCTTCTGTGCCATTGTTGCGTATAATGTATTGTGGAAGAATTGATGGATATTTCGCTGAGCAGAGACAGACTAGCTATTGGCTGCGGTGCAGCTAGCGAAGTTGTTTCTACCCCAGAAGATTGATAAATGCTTTTTTGATCCTGTATGTCTGAAAGGGTTATACTATTGAAGTCTGATTTATTTTGTCATTCAGCTTTTTGAGTTTTTATTCTTGGTTTATAATAGAGTATTGCCTTATTTTTGCCTTGATTGTATTATATATACATGGCCAAATGTGCCACGTGTTTTCCATGAGAAGGATAAATGCATGGAAAATGCATGGTTTTTACCTAATTAAAATTTGGTGAAAACCATGCGTTTTTCACTCACGTAGCACATTTGGCCATGCATTTTTTTTTGCACCGATATTGTGCTAGCTTAGAACTGCTTAGGTCGTAATATCAGTCAGAGTCATTGTAAGTCAATCTCTGTTACTCTGTGTGTCTACTGAGACAAGTAAAAGACCCCACCCATAAAGTTATAATAACATGTAGCAGCAATGTATCTCATCATCATTTCTGCCTGTAATAGTTGGTGGTACAATCGTGTATTACTAAGCTGACTAAGCTTCAGACCACAAGTACTAAGTCAATACAATGTGATGTCACAATTTTTATTATAATATTTTAAAAAAGGACATACAAGTTTGAAATATTCATATTATATTTACCAATGTACAACTCACTGTTCCAGCTATTGGTTCATTCTTGCTGCAAAGTGTATTTCACCTTTACACACTCCAATGAAATAAATGAAACAGCGACTATTGCCTCCATTTGCATGATTTGGGGGGCTAATGCCCCTGGTCACTGCCCCACACCACATTGACTAGTGACCTTAGTGCCCAGACTAGACACTTTGACACCAACTAATACTGGCTCGACACCTTTGTGGACTTACAGTAATAGCTACAGTCCATACACTTCGACACAATTTTCTCCGGCTTACTGTTACTTTATGAAGTATGCAGGAATCCTATACGTTCTAGTGTGGCTCCCTGAGGGACTTTGCAAATGAAGCATAAGAACAGATTGGTTCATAATAAGATTCGGAAGCAGCCAGGAGAGCCACATTTTAGGTTATCAAGACCCTGCCTGAGTGACACTCGCATATAATCTTGGTGTCTCCAAAGGTCAAAGGTCACTGTTACCCATGATTCCAAGGGTCAAGGTCACCAACCATCCTGTTTGTCACGTGGATTCAAATATACGGCCTCAACGGATAAGTTGGTGCTCCAGAAATGAATTTGTGTGTTTCTGAGATGTATAATAAGTGATTAAAAATTGGAATAATATTTGTTAATATGTTCATTTATCTCGTAGAATATATTTTACGTTATCAGTGAAAATAAGATATTTCTTCTAAAAGAACTAAATTATCACATGCTCGGTGTCTACGCTGGGGCAAGCGAAATATCCCACCCATGGGGTAAATGTGTAACATGGTGAGGAACCAACCTTATCATCTCATCATTACGTCTGCCTGTAACTGGTCATATAAGCTGACCTAGCTTAAGGCATTGACATTAACTCCGTTACTAACAATTGCAATGAAGTGCAGTGTGGAAAACAATTCCATGCAGAAATGGTCAACACAGGTGCTGTGAGTGTCAAAAGTGTCAAAATGTCTTGCCACATGATAAGGATTGTGTCAAGACCAGCTGTTGCATTAATGCATAACATGCACCGGAGGGCATTTAGTTAATAGAATCCTCCAAATTTAAGCACTTAAGTGCTGTCCCAACCCTGTTGTTTATTTGTTTTGTTGTGTATTGACCAGCAGAAGTATATATGCTTATCGAGCTGGTGGTGGGTGGTGGGTGGATTAGGGCTTAACGTCCTGTATGTCTGCACCTGATGGGCCAATCAGGACAGGTAGGGACCATGGCAATGAGACGAAGGATGAAATGGCCATCCAACTTAGGCTCGACCGGGAATTGAACCCGGGAGCTAGTGGTTGGAAGCCCAGAGCTCTACTTCTGAGTTAGACCCCCACCCCGCTTATCGAGCTGGTATAAATTAGATACGCCAGACAATTACTTGAACTTGAATGTGCTTGGCTATAGGCAACTAGTGATGGTACTGGTGTGTGCTCGTAAGCCTATGGTTCATTTAGTAGTCAAAGCTAAATATTCCAAGGGATTTGAGACTTGAGAAAGACTCTAGATTGGCCTGCTAAGGGTGTAGTTGTATTGGCAGAATGTATGCATAACATTTGACTTAACAGTAGATTTCATAGACTTGGCAACTAAACTTTCATAGAATTGGAAACTGAACTGTAGAGGACGTCATGTGAATCCAGGAATGTCGTTGGCTGAGAGATGGCTTTAACCAATGAGAGAAAGTGAGAAGCCTGGATTCACATGACGTTTTTGACCAGGTTTAAAAGTACTTTACTTGCAAACTGGTTGTCTAAAAACAGTAAAAGTACGTAATTATTTTCTCCATTTGAAATATTATCATTGCTCAAATCTGGCAGGTCTATGATTGCTTCCTTCAACTGGAAGATGATGTTATGGAGTGGATTCATTCTGTAGATGAGTTCAACGAATGCCATTGATTGCATATGGATCAAAGCTGGTGCAGAGCTCTGTTATTTTCATATCCACATCTTTCAAACCTTTCAATAGGGACCTGTTAGCTTTGTTACGCATTGCCTCACATCTCTGGCAAAAAGAATATCTTAATCAGGGCTCATTGTGGAACTGAAAATCGAATATTTCCAGAGAAAGGAATCTGTCCCAAATTGAGCTTAACGATTAGATGGTGACATGAAATACAGAACAAAAATCCTGAATCGGAAGTGGTTACTTTTGGTTATTGATGACCAGGACCAGGTGCAAAAGTTAAAACTGGAAATTAAATGAAAGATATTGCCTTTGTTACCTCTCAAGAAATCATAACAACATTGATATACTGCCAGAGTGATTAATTAGTTGCATACTTAAAAAAGATAGTGATTCAGCTGCAATGACCATGAGAGTTGGCTTAAAAATTGTAATTAATAACATTGAAAAGGTGTTAAGAATTATGAATTATGAATTATTATTCAAGCACCATAATATTTCTTTGTTGATTTTACTAAAGCATTCGATTACATTAATAGAAATGCTTTGTACTACAAATTGATGCAGCAGAATATTGGTGACAAAATGCTCAAGGTTATCATTAGTATGTATGATAAGGCAAAAGCAAGAGTAAACCAAGGTGGTAATACCGGTGGTTCTATTGACAGCAAATGTGGGGTATTACAAGGTGGAATCCTCAGCCCAAAATTATTCAATGAATTTATGTCAGATCTACCCGATCATCTTGAAAAATCAGATGGAATAACATTAGGTGATTTTACTCTTACACATATATTGTATGCCGATGACATCGCACTTGTAGCTGATTCTCCTAATTGCATGCAAAATAGTATAAATTCACTTCATAATTACTGTAAAAAATGGCACCTTATTGTAAATGTTAGTAAAACCAAAGTGATGCAGATTGGTAACAAAGCAATAAGCACCTTCTTCTGTAATGGGGAAAAACTAGTAAATGTTGACAGCTTCAAATATCTTGGCCATATGCTTACTAATAAGCGTAGAATACATAGCAAGATGACGGAATACCTCTCAACACAAGCTCATAAAGCGCTCTTTGCACTGCAAGGTGATTCAAAACAAGCATTAGGAAAAATCGATCCCATGCTATCTCTTCGAATGTTTGATACCTATATTTTACCTATCCTGGAGTACAATAGTGAAATATGGACAAGTGAAAAATCTATGCCTGAATTAGAAAATTTGCAACTTGCATATCTTAAAAACATATTAGGAGTTAGAAAACAAACACCATCTTTAGCAGTCTATGGTGAAACAGGTAGATTCCCATTGCATGTCAGACAGAAAATTAGAATGGTGAATTACTGGATAAGATTGGAAAGAGCACCTGATGACAGTTTACTTAAGAAATGTTTAAATTTTCAGAAGGAAATTTATGTGAATGCAGTAAATGGAAATAACTGGTTCAGTAAAGTGTGTCATGTATTAAATAACTGCAACATTGAATATGATATTAGTAACCTCAGAAACTTTGACATTGATAATATCTCTAACACAGTGAAACTAAGACTCTATGAAGCCGAACATGAGTGACTTATAAATGCAATAAATGACAGTTCACAACAACCAAAACTTAGGACATATAAACTATTTAAAACTGATTGTAGAATAGAACCTTATCTTGAATTGCAACAAATTCGCAAAGTGTTAACTAAAATAGCTAGATTTAGGACAAGTTCACATAGCCTGAAGATTGAAACAGGTCGACACCATAAACCAATAATTCCTGCTCCAAATAGAATATGTGAAAAGTGTACGTTAAACTTTGTAGAAGACGAAATTCACTGTTTGATTGTCTGTCCTGGTAATGAGCAACACCGTGTTAACCTTTTTTTGAATGCAACTAAATTTATTAACAACTTCTTGTCTCTAGATGATATAACTAAGTTTACAGCAATAATGACAAACAAGGAACCTGAGTTATTAATTAGTTTAGGAAAGTTTCTCCTTCAAGCTGATGTGTAGAGAAAACCATCTCCTGTATCCACACAGTTATTAATTTAGTTTATTAGTTTATTAGTTATGATGTGCTTGTCATGTTTTGGACTTTGAGAGTGAAATGTTTTTATTAGCGGCTTGTATTTTTTTCTATTGTGTATGTGGATTTTAAACACGTATTATAAGTTAACTTGGTGGCTGGAACCTTGATTATTGAAATTTTATTGCTTTCTGTACTTACATTAATGTCTCTTTCATGTTATCTTTTAACTGAATGACATATGTATCATTTATGATATTTTACATGTCAATAAAATCTATATATATATGAAAATATAAAATGAGAGATAGCTCCAAAATGATATGCATGTAAATACTTATTTTTTAATACTGTGTAATAAGAATAAATGAATAAACTGTAGCATATGCTTCTTTGTCATATTTGTCATATGGGTGGGTGGGTGAATTAGAGCTTTATGTCCTGTATTTCTGCACCTGATGGGTTAATTAAGACAGGCAGGGACCATGGCAATGAGATGATGGATGAAACAGCCATCCAACTTAGGCTCCACTGGGAATTGAACCCGGGACCAAGTGGTTGGAAGCCCAGAGCGCTACCATTGGGCTAGGCCCCTACCCCTTATGAATCATGTAATCTCAAGAGGTAAATTATACACTGAGAAAGTACTTTTTAACAATGCATTTTTAGTAGCTTGTTTTTTAAAGAAAATTTATTTTTTTACATAATTTTAATGTCATTCGTCATAACATAGCCCATTACTTTATAATGATATCCAGCCTAGTTTAATTTGAGGACTTTCATAATGTTGCAAACAAGACGTAATGTACGAAAAGTTCATGCATCGCAAAATTCACCATTTGCGTCATCCGCATGTCAGAATGGCTGCAAAATATCCATTTAAAATTGTAGCAAACAATGTGCATTAGTCGAATGATATTTTCAAATGACAGGTTAATAGGTAACAAGTTTCAATACAGAGTCAGAAACATTTTTAGTCTTGACATGTTTTGTTGAAATATACAGCCATATTATATTTAGCATCATTCAAAATCACCATTAAAAATTTCAAAGTTCAGCTGCTTATGAGCTGCATTAAGAAGTTTTTTAATTGTAAGTACAGTTGGCGACATCACTTACGTGATGCACACAAAAGATAAGCAATTATCATGGTGATGTCGCCACCTGTACTGTCGTATAATACCCGAACAAGTCAATGTATCCATTTGCAAATGGGGAGAAAAAGTAACAGAGCCTACCGGGGGCACTACAAACGTAGTTAATGAATTTTGTTACAATAAAATTACGTCATCTAATTATCTTATCCGCTAGGGTCGTATTGCCTTCTGTAAGCTCTGTTACTTTTTCTCACATCACAGAATAAATGACGTCATCAAACAACACATCTGCTGCAAGAAGACCAAGAACACGCACTCTCGTAACTAGGATGCGCTATGCCTACAGGGAAAAGGAGGCGCATTGTTAACCGAGCTGATTACGTCAAAACAGAGAACAATCGGTACAATTGAGTGACATCATACTGGTCGATTATGACCTCATTGGATGTCGATCTTACATTCACATCGATCAGCTTTTGTTGACGTTGTAAATTTGTGATGATGTGCTTTATAGCGCACACTAGGACATGAGCTGACATGAAATAATGTGGAAATGACATTCTAATGTGTCTTTCACGTGAAATTGGCAAATCTATGCACTTGACTGGAAATTTCTAAATGAATTTTATTATCCACCAGGGGCGTTAAAGAACTCCTGGGTGCTATGCATGCTGGGAAAAGGAGGCGCAGCATTTACAATGTGAAGTATAGGGAGTGGCGCTTCTTGGTACATATTCTTTGCTAAGCTGTCAGTGACACATATGAAATGAGGTCTCACCTGTTGAAGTTTAGTATTTCTCACAAGGCTTGGAGTCCACACCAAGTTAGACATTTACCCCATGATGATGTCTTTTACTTGCCTCAGCATAGACACCGAGTACAAGGCACCTCCAGTTCAACGTCTCATGCAATTGACACCCAGCAGCTGAGATGTAGCTCATGAAGAGTGCTTGGGTCAGGTATCAAACCCAGGACCTTCAACAAGGGTGGCCAATGTGGAATTTGTGAATGCGCTGCCCGTTAGGTCATCCAGCTGCCTTCTGCCTTCTGCTATAAGTAAATGAGTGTGTAGGCTTAGAATCGAACCCGGAACCTTCAGCAGAGCTTGCCAATGTGTTAGCTGACTGATACTACAACCACTGGGCCACCTGAATGCTCAGCAAAAACTTGTGCCAACAATTTTTAGTATGGGACGCTGTCCTACCTTTTCCATACGCACTTAGTATGTCAGAATGTACATAGATTTCTAGTCTGAATATACAAGCTTGCTCACGTACTTCGAAATATATACAGGCGACATATTGACTCCTTGTTCTCAAGACAAATGAGAAAAATGTCAGAATAAGGGGCAAAAAAGTTATGTATGTCAATGAGAGCATGCAATACCATCAATTTTCCTTGTGATTATTTGCCATTCATTGACTTACAACTGTCGTTTTCATGATATATTTTGCGCAGACAGCAAAAACAAAAAGGGCAGAGATAAAAAGGTAGCTATTTAGATAAAGATAATAAAAATAATTATCCTGATACAAAGTCTGTGCACAATACATTACATAATTATGATAATAATAACGAATGTTATTTTGCCATTCATGGACTCATAACTTTCATTTCGTTTCTTTTTCTCGTTAAAATGTGTAATTAGATATCACAGATCGTGGGAAAATTTAGTATAGAGATGACATCACACCAAAGGTTTATACTGCAAGTAAATATAAAGAATATTTCTGATTTTAATTATGATAGAAAATGTTAATTTTTCCAAATCTGCTGAAGGTCCCAGGTTCGATCTCCAGCCCGCGCACTCTTCATGAGCTACATCTCAGCTGCTGGATGTCAGTCGCATGAGGTGTTAAATAGAGTCTTTTCACTGAACAGCCCTGAATTCAGCAGGACACAAGTCTTTCCTCTCCTCTTCTTACTCATTTTGCTTTTCAGACACAGTAGGTAATAACTAATTGATTCCATAAATACAACTTTTTCAGAAAAATAACAAACATCAACTAAATGATAAGGTGTGAAATATACATTAAAATGCACTAAAAATACTACTGCTTGGATGCACTTTGCTTCAGCCAATCACAGCCAAGGGCGGGAACTTTTTCAGCCAATAGAATTGCAGTACTCTGTTTAAGCCACCTGGTGGAAATACAGAGAACCTTCCGTGAAAATCCACTATTGGAGCTGCCTCGTAAATAATCTGCTGAATCAAGTAAATGTGTAACATGTTGTAGATCCAACCTTATCCTCTCATCATTACTTCTGCCTGATGTGGTCATATAAGCTGAGTAAGCTTCATTCCAGCAGCATTGTGACAGAAATACATCAAAACGTAAAAAATAAAGAAAAAAATGTCAGCCATACAGATAAACATAAACGAAGCTAAAATTACAAGGGATATAGTGTACAGGGAACAATTTTAGGATGCCGTGCAGTTGGAAATAAAGCTCTATGGGGTTAGATCATTTGTAAATCAAGGTAATAGGATGACTTCCGGTGCATTTTGCTCGCATGACACGTGGGTGGTTGGATGTTTTGTGTTTTCCTCTAAGAAAGTAACAGGGAGAGAAGTGTCTATTTGCAAGCTCATTAAAATGGCTTGAATAGGGAAAAGCTAAATTTGAGATTAGAAATGTTTTATCGTTGAAAATGATAAGAGTCTGAGAAAAAGCAGGTGTGCTGACTCAGATAGCATTGTTTTAATGTCGACCCTATGCGGCCGACGTCAGGTCAACATTGGGCCGACATTGGGCCAACGTAGCATGTTATCAGGGGAAGCTATTTTTAGTTAGTCAACTCACGCAAACATTTGGAAAAGCTTATAGTTAATTTACTCAGAGTTTGTCAGTAAAAATCGATGGAAATTTTTCCATGGAATCACAATAACATTTTCTGACTGTTTTAAAAGAAATTTATCAATGTGTACATCGCCAGATGTGCCACGTGCATTTTCCATATAATCAGGCAAAAACCATGCGTTTTCCATGCGTTTATCCAAAATTGCATGGAAATCGCACGTGGCACATTTGGCCATGTAGCACACTGTCTCATGTTACTCGGTCTGACGCCAAGCCAGCTGATATAACCAGCTTCCAGAGGCAGATGTAATGATGAGATCACCAGGCTAGGAGTCCACACTACATTTATCCCATGGGTGGTGTCTCTTACTTGCCTCAGCATAGACAGCGAGTGCAAGGCACCTCCAATTTAACGTCGCATGCGATCGACATCCAGCAGCTGAGGTATTGTAGATGCTATTGTCTAAAAAAGTTAGCTATCAAACTGTCTATATATTAAAGTTCCACTACTTTTGCTAACATTTTGTCAAAAAGATAAATGATAGAGAAATTGACATGAACAAAGATACATATAGTGCATTCAGAAATCAAACTGAACATGCTGAAAGACTAGCAGAGATAATATTAATATGGGATCACATCGAAAAAATGTCTTATGGTGAGTGCTTTTAGATGCATCTCTCTTTTATTATGGGATCTTTTATGAACCATTTCCTTTTTATGAGTCCATGGCTAAGATTACAAAGAAATGACCAGGCCATATTTCACAGAAATGACCCTTTGACCAATTCATGGAATAATATTACATTAATATGTTGCATGGCCTTTCATGTTTTAGGGTGTATATAAAAAACTATACACGCATCAATTATGATAATTTCAAGATATATTACCATGGTTATTTAGTATTATTTACCATGAGTAATGTTACATGAGACATTTTCCTGTAAGCCGGTAATGCTAAGATGGTCTTCCAAGAAAAATAACTCAACAGCAATCAATGTATTAAGATATTCCAGCTACTGACCATAAAATAAAAACCGCATCTCATAAAAAATTGCCGACATTCACATTTATCAGAGGTCTGCAATGCACAAGTGATGCTCAGCTCAGAAAATTGGCATTTGATGTGAATAATCTCATGAAGACTGAGTTGCCTATTCTTGGAACAGCAGATACAAATATTGTGCAAACAAAAAAACCCACAGAATGTTATCATGCAATCTCATGTTTCTAAGAATCAGATGTTTGCTAATTCTGGATTTTGAAAAACAAGCAAAAGTTGCTAAATTTATCACTGCTAAGTAACACGAAGCACAACATAACGATTTAGATTTACAGGACGGTTTGTTGTAAGTGGGTCTATTCTGTGGCAAGGAAAATACCCCACCATAACTGTAGATGTAATACCTTGGCGTTGATTCAGATATGTATCATCTCACCATTACATCTGCCTCTGACGGAAGAATTATTACGTTGAACAGCTTCAGTGTAGTATCAGTGAGTTGTATATTGTACGCCAATAAGTTACAACGGGTCACACAAATCTCTAACTGTATTTGTGTAGCGATCATGTGGGCGGGTGGATTCAGTCTTTACGTCCTGTACTTCTGCACCTGATGGGCTAATTAGGACAGGCAGGGACCATGGCAATGAGATGATGGATGAAACAGCCATCCAACTTAGGCTCGACCGGGAATTGACACCCAAGACCCAGTGGTTGGAAGCCCAGTGCGCTACCTCGTGTAGCAATTGTGTTGAAAACATGCATTAAACTTAATTAACATCAAAATTGGTGGACCGACTTGAGAGTTTTTACGTAGCATTGAAAGTCAATTAGGTGCTAAACACCTAGACCGCTGTTGATATCTCCTGAATCCAGAGCTTTTAATTCTCTGTCAAAGAGTTTACTGCTATGTGTGCAGTCAAAAGAAACTGAAATTACCTATATTACTAGGAAAAAGAAACTGAAATTACCTATATTACTATGCAAATTAAGGTGTATTCCTGATTGCACAAACAATTTTTCTGTTGCTTTCCTAATTTCATGGAATTGTCTCCCATGTGTGGAATTGAGCAATTTTGAATTGAGAAAGACTAGGTCTGGATAGTTATGGCTTCAATTAGACTCTACTAACTTCACATGACTGACGTCAGCCACTTTTGATAAGTTGTAGTGTACCACGTTTCTTGCAAGTTGTGTCAAGTTGCTCAATTTGTGACGTCATTTCGATATATGCGTTGCTCATGGAGGGTGTTCAGTTTCTACCTGATCTCATAGAGGGAGGTTTTTCCCTGAAAATATTTCATTCGGAGGGCATCACATGACGATTCAATTTAGCGCAGTAAGGTTTTTTTTGGCACTGTGTAGACTTCCAACTTCCACAAACTTTAGAAAAAATTCTTGGAGATTGAAATGCATGTGTTCCCACTTGTGTGTTTTGCACTTTTTAATTAAAAATTAAATTATTGATGAGTTGCTTAACAACATTTATTTGTTCAGTAGCAGACAGCAAACTTCGGGTGAAAGTCATGTATTGTGGAGAGCACAATACAAACTACAAAACTTGGCATCTTCACCGTATTACACACACAACTGCCTAGTGTGTTCAATCCTCAGCCTTGGCACTCTTCATGAGCTATATCCCAGCTGCTGGGTGTCAATCGCATGAGACGTTAAATTGGTGGTGCCTTGTGCTCGGTGTCTGTCCTGAGGCGATTAAAGATCCCCATTCATGGGGTAAATGTGTAATGTGGCGTGGACTCCAAACCTTATCATCTAAGCTGACTAAGCGTCAGAGCCAGTGATATCAGGCTTGAGTGGGTTAGTGGGTGGATTAAGGCTTTATGTCCTGTATTTTTGCACCTGTTGGGCTAATTAGGACAGGCAGGGACCATTGCAATGAGATGATGGATGAAACAGGCATCCAACTTGGGCTCGACCAGGTATTAAACTGGGATCTAGTGGTTGGAAATTATACGGGACATTTCAACTAAATGTTGCACTTGGATAGGCTATGTCACTAAGTATGTGCTCACGTGTGCTGTGTGGTTGGGTCACAAAGGACCAGGACAGTGAAGCGAGGATTTTGTCCCATTTATAACTTAATGTCAATGCGAATGACTGACCTCATGCGACTTTGTATTTGTGACAGGTAGGAGCATAGAAACTTGTGTATTATCAGGCTTGTGTAAAATCCAGCACCTAACTGTTGTCTGGTTCAGTGTAGCTCAAAATATTCAATCTGCTTTCATAGGGTTAAACTGTATGTTCAGTGAACTAATGATCATTGACATGTTCATCTAATTGAAAATACTTATTTCCTGATCGAATGAAGTGCAACCAAATCCAGTCATACATTGTCTTGTGAGTGCTCTGGGCTTCCAACTGCTGGGTCCCTGGTTTGATTCCCGGTCGAGCCTAAGTTGGATGGCTGTTTCATCCTTCGTCTCATTGCCATGGTCTCTGCCTGTCCTAATTAGCCCAACTGGTGCAGAAATACAGGACGAAAAGCCCTAATCACACACACACACATATTGTCTTGTGAGTGACAATTTACCTTTGTTGACTGAATTTTGAAGTCAAAATTGTTTGCAAACAGTCTCAGCTGCAAACACTTGCCCATCATTGGCTGCACAACAAAATAGCATCTACACATGGGTGACCAGGTATTGTGTGTGTGTGTGCGTGTGTGATTAGGGCTTTACGTACGGTATTTCTGCACCAGTTGGGCTAATTAGGACAGGCAGAGACCATGGCAATGAGACGAAGGATGAAACAGCCATCCAACTTAGGCTCGGCCGGGAATCGAACCGGGGACTTAGCGGTTGGAAGCCGAGAGCGCTACCTCTGAGCTAGGCCCCCGCCCTGGGTGACCAGGTATTCAAAACGAAGTGAACTGCATTTCACTTCGTCTCATTCATCTATAAATTAAACAGATATTGAAATCCACTATGCTTGGATAATCCTTGACATTACTTGAAATCCATGACCTTGGGTGAAAACTGTTGTGACTGGCTTGTCGCTGTCTGCAAACTCTTGCAAAAACTAGAGTAACAAGAAAACTAAGTTAAAAAAAAAGATAAAAAAGAGCAAACAGGTAATGTATGGCACATTATTCACACAGAATCCTTGTACAATGTTGTGTTAAACAGGGTGCTACAGCTACGTCAGCTAACTGATCATTGCAGGAATCAATGAATTTCAAATGGTATTTCAACTGGTATTTCAACTGGTATATCAAATGATATTTCAAATGGTATTTCAAATGGTATTTCAAATGATATTTCAAATGGTATTTCAAATGGTATTTCAAATGATATTTCAACTGGTATTTTAAATGGTATTTCAAATGTACTTTAATGGTATTTCAAATTATATTTCAAATGGTATTTTAAATGATATTTCAAATGATATTTCAAATGATATTTTAAATGATATTTCAAATGGTATTTCAAATGATATTTTAAATGGTATTTCAAATGATATTTCAAATGGTATTTCAAAGGGGGTCAATGATCCAGTCTTACACCACTCCATTACTCATTTTACAGAAGAAAGCAATTCTTATCATAACCTCCTCACCTCATTTATGATTACAATATGGCCTCTCTTTCAGTCTTTTACCAGTTGATAAGTTGCATTTAATGAAACTATTTATATCCTTCTGTTGTCAATGAAATTTTCATAAAAAATGAAGATCGTTATTTAGAGTTCTATTCTATAGGTCCAATAAGTTGCAAAGAAATGTGTGCTTTAATTCTTTAAGTAAATTCGTTGATTATAATTGTACTTTTGCGACATCGAAAAAAAGATTAAAGACATATTTTTTTAAATTAAGAACAATTTATAGAAACTGAAATTATTTAGATTAAAAATACTTATTTCAGGAGCCAATGCAAATAACTTTGTGTACACTATATTATGTAAATGTATACTTTTATTTGTTTTGTTATTTTTAGGCGAAATACACCCCCAGGTGTCAGGCCATATTGTAACCATAATTATTTCTCTTTTTATTTTAATGGTTGAACTGACAGTTGCAATAAATACTTGAACTTGAAAAAATATGATGTTATTGTTCTGGAGCAGAAATGATATAACTTCACTGTTATATTGTTCAATTTTGGGTAATTTTAAAACTAATAAAAAGTGGGGTACATGAATTTACATTTCCAACCAATTTGAAAGTCCTTGACAATGCATACTTATTGTGACTTTTTTGTGCTTCAACAACAATTTTTTTGTTTTTGTGTGACTTTTTTGTGCTGATATTATGACTTACTGATTCATCTGTTCCAACTTAACTCCCCAATATTTCTTTTGTTTTTGTAAGATTTTAAAAAATATCACCTAACCCTTAAAAGGAATTTCCTCAGTACACCAACCTCCTTATTATAATCACATTTGTGTGTTGATGTGATGGAATCTAACAATTGTCTTGGAGTTGATGAAAACCACGTGCTCATTCAGAAGAAAGCAGCTGTTTTCCATACTCCCATACTCCCATGCATACTCCCATGCAGCTTTGATTTGTCAGGGTGTCAGGGTGCTGTTTTCTGGCAAACTTTGAAACCTTTGAGAAAACCTCTTCAAGTGAGACACTAGATTCTAATGCTTCGCCTTATTCCATCGTGAAACCTTCTTGGAATATTAATCACAGTATTTCATTTCCCTGCGCAACATTTAACACCCCTGTGTGATGTCAAATCAACTGTGAAAAATCTCAATAAAGCCCAAAGTGAACATTTAGCTAAAAAGGGCATTTTTTTGCAACAAAAATGGCTTTTTTTTCTATCTATCTATCTATCTATCTATCTATTTATCTGACTATCTACCTATCTATCTACCTTTCTATCCATCTATCCACCCATCTATCTATCTATCCATCTATATATATATCCATATATCTATCCACATATCCATCCATCCATCTATATGTCTATCTATCTATCTACCTATCTATCCATCTATCCACCCATCTATCTATCTATCCATCTATATATATATCCATATATCTATCCACATATCCATCCATCCATCTATATGTCTATCTATCTATCTACCTATCTATCCATCTATCCACCCATCTATCTATCTATCCATCTATATATATATCCATATATCTATCCACATATCCATCCATCCATCCATCTATCCATCCATCCATCCATCTATCCATCCATCTATCTGTCTATCTATCTATCCAGCTGTCACGTTGTTTGTCTGTCAATATCTGTTAGTCTATATCATCTGAAATATCTTTTTTTCAACAATGTTCATCTTTCGCTGTGCTGCATCCTGTTGCATTTTGTAAACAATCAAGGAATGTGCCGTTCATCAACTGTTTGTAGAAATGGGTCCCTGGAAGATAATGCGATTGCTTTCTGGGTGGGTGGTTTTTTGGGATTTTTGAAATATTTCTGACTTATCTCAGTTTGATAAAATTCCCAGGATTCTGAGTACTCGAAAGATACTGTACTTCCTGTCTACCTACTTTATAGTATCTGTATTTTTATGCAAGAGTTCAATAGCTTGGCATTTTGGCCCTTTAGGTCAAGGTTTAAAGTCCCATCAGGGATTATCTAGACTTGAGATTAGCCTCTGCAGTCTAATATTTTTTAGTGGATGAAACTCCCAACAGAATACTATTGAATGTAGGTTAATAAATACACTTGAAGATTGCATATTTTGGCATGGAATATGACTTAGAATACATCAATTGTTCAAGCATTCTATACCGTGCTAATAATTTTGATCAATATTATATTATTGCTAAAATACACTTTTTGTTATTATTGAATACCTGTAAAAATAAACTTAATGGCATTGATAATGTTTAAGTCTGCCTTTATAGTGTATCCATATAGGAAGCTGTGAATTATACATTGAAAGTTTGAATAGTCATTTGTCTCATATAAAGTTACCCTATTTTTGCTCCGTTCTTTAGCTGGAATTGAATGCTCTCTGGTCTTGTTTGAAAGTTTATCGTTCTAGTAGCCACTTCATAGAGGTTTGCATGAGGATGCCATTATCCGATGCAAATGTATCGAGAATTCCATCAACCCTTTGTACTCTCTGTCACTTCAAGGGCTCTTCGAATCTATTAATCTCTTATCGGAGCTTCCGAAAGTGATCTCTGGGGTAAAGATCGGTACGTTCTTTACCCACCTTTGGATAAGTCGGTGTTGGCGCTCGACAAGATGGTGTATAACCCTTTTCGGGATAACCCCCGGGACCTCATCCCATTTCGGAGTGTTGGTCTGATCGATCTTCATCCATTAACAAAAATACCAGGCGAAGGAGATAGACCCTGTGGTACTCCGTTCAGCATTCTACAAGTTCTGCATTTTACAGTGTAGTAGATATGGAGCAGTCACACAGGTCTGTGTTAAGTGAATATGGTCGTTTAATATAGGTGCTTGTTTTTTAGTGGGTATATAGTGGCCTTTTAAAGCAGGTGGTCGTTCTTCATGAGGTAAGATGGCTGTTAGGACAGGTTTGATTGTATTCATAATTTCAGATATGTACACAGACACGAAAAGGCTAGTAATAATGGTGATATACACGATGTTGGTATCCAGCAATTGACTACATCAACCATATTTTATCCAGTTTGTTAAACAAATTGACTTGAAATAAAACCGACATTCAGCACTGACTATTTAATAGTACAGGAGTCTCCATATTACTTCTTTTGTCAGATTTGCTATTTTTAGGGGAAGATCAAGTCTTGAGTGTTGTGGTGGCTGGTTTTAACGGACTCTTTCGGTGGGCTGTCATCTTGGTCTCTTTTGTCTAGCCGTGTGGTGAAATGTCCTTCGGCCAAGCCCTCTAATCACTTTTTCCTCGTTACTTGAGCTTCAGCGATTCAGGACCTAGCCTCTCGTCCATAAACGTGTTCCTAATTCTGGAAAGAAAAAATGCGTGGGAGCTAATTTACATCTCACCTGACGAATGGGTCTGTGGGTGGCGACTGTTGAATGTGGTCGCTCTCGGAGATCAATGGAGGAGAATGAGATGATCGAGAAGTACCTTGTCTGTTGCTTCTTGTGTACTCCAGCACTCTGGCACTCTTCACGAGCTACATCTCAGCTGGGTGTGGATTACATTAAACATTAAATTGGAGGTGCATTGTACTCGGTGTCTATGTTGAGACAAGTAAAAGACCCCACCCATGGGGTAAATCTTTGAATCATGGACATTGAGATGAAAGATTGTTAACTAAGTCATTTTATAGGGTATAGATTCCTTTGTTATTTATTAGGTAGCAATTTAGGATGTCAAGTTTCTTTATATTATGAAATATATCATATTGATTATCTAGTTGTTTATATGCAGCAGTATTCAAACAGCATAATCAATGATAATTGTGGCTTAAAAGTGTGACTTACGTTTAATATGTTGAAACTTAGAGATTTCAGACAGACACAGTCACAGAAAGTGGTTGAAAGACTACTACTATGGCCATACGACAAAACCTAAAATCTGGTTTAAAGTTGTACTGTCTATCAAACAGTTGAAAGTTAGCCTTTCTTAATCAAGGCACACAAAATTTGTGTGAATTAATGATTTTATAAGACATTAATTACTTAAAAATAAATTATACATTGAGAGAAAATCCAGACCAAAACATTGGAAACACAATGGAAATGATGACATCATCACCATTGTTCAGTATTGTGACGTCATCACTGGGTTTGTTTACAAATTGAGTTTTTGATGGCATGAAAAACTAATATTTATATTATTTATTCTAAATTAAAACTAAATTGTAGTGGGTATGTAATGGTGAAAATATCATGAGACAAGAAGGCTGTATAGATTAATATCATTATTTTAATGTGCAAATTTGACAGACAGTGCACCTTTAATACTAGATAAAACTTATTTTGGTGAAATTATGTGTTGCTACCCATAAATATTTTTGTCAACTTTTCAAAATAAATCATGGACACTATTGAGAAAATACAACAGGTAGAGAGTCACAGGTGTTTTTAATGTTGTATCATCTACCATATTTTAGTATTTTGGTGTCAAAGTATGGTATTAGTCACACGGAGAAAATTGACATCACGTCTCACCTAATCACCTCATGTAAACAATTAGTTTGAATTGTTGCACTGCAAATGCCCAGTAAATTACAAATAATAGCAGTTACAATGACATCTTCTAAGCAATTTTCTTGAATTGATGCTGGTTCTCCAATCCAATTATCATGCTAATGAGCCCAGGTCAATCAACCAATAGCTTTCTATGAATGCTGGATAGTCTGATAGTCTCTATCATGTTTGACATTTTATTTATTTTTTATTTATTTACTAGAATGAATGAATGAATGAATGAATCTAATCTTGTTGCCCTGATCTATGGACAGTGTTCCTCATTAATCACCATTATCACAGTTACAAAAGAAAGTGCTGAGACTAATTAAAAATGTTCCTAGAATATTTGAGTCAAAGGTCTTGTTTTCTGAATTGAAAGTTCTATCTGTAAACAAATTATACAAATATTCTGTGGCAATATTTATGTTTAAATATAAGACAGGTAAATTGCCTCGTGTTTTTATAGAATTATTTCGTTTAAATGCTTTCATATAAAATACTAGAGGTCAAGGTCTATTCCAGATTCCTGTGTGCACATCAGTATTATCGCAAAAGAGAGTTAGATATACAGGGGTGAAGGTATTTAATATCCTTAATGATAAAATAGATCGAAAATGTAGTCTCAGTTGTTATAAAAGAAGGTTAAAGTTTTTTCTACTTCAGTGTAATGATCCGTTATGGTAATAATTATAATAATTATAAAATATTCACATGTTATTGACATCATTTTTATTTCTAAAATTGTCATTCAGTTTATTGATGTTGTTTCTATAATATTTTTTATTTTATTTTTTTTCTATTTTTTGTCTAATCATTATTATTTCCTTTGTTTCACCACCATTGTAGTATAGATAATTATTAATTTTATCGTATGAGCTATATATGCCACTTGGCATCAGCTTATGTTTTTTTTTTTTTTTCGTGTAACTGTAATTAACTGATGAATTAATGATATAAATAAAGCAACACCTGCATCAATCTGCAAAAAAAAAAAAATAAAAAAAAAAAAATGTTTGTACCAGGCCTGCATTCATTCTCCTAATCTTTTAGTAAGCTTTAATGCATTCCAAATCCAACTGAATGTACAAAGGGCCTATCTCACATAGCCGAGTGACAATGCCGAGTGATGCCGAGTGCTTAATAAATTAGGCAGTCGGGAATACACGGCTCTGCACGCTGACCACTCTGGAAAAGCTCGTAAATACACGGCAATACTCGTAGAACGATCGTAAACATGTTTAAAACTTTTTAAGATTGTCGCCGAGCAAATTTGCTCTGAAAGAATACACTTGGTCACACTGGGAGTACACTTGGTCACACTGGGAGTACACTTGGTCACTCTGGGAGTACACTTGGTCAGATGGATTGCTGTGTGGACGTGATTTCCTCGCCGAGTGGTCGGCGTGTGAAGAAGACGAGCGATCGGCGAGTGATTGGCGAGTGATCGGCAAGCGATCGGCGAGTGATCTGCGAGCGATCGGCGAGACCTTGCTGTCTTGCTTTTTCTAGTCATCAAATGAGCAAGAGTGAAGCCGATTGATTGCTTTCCAGCGATCGTCATTACTCTGCATCGTCACTCGGCTATGTGTGATAGTGGCTTATAGAGTAGGATTTCAAAATAAATGTCCATCCGTTTTTCGGTCATATTTTGTCACAAATGGCATGGAGCGGCACAAAATGGACAGAAATGTTGGCAACAATTCAAACGCTTCTGGGTAAGAAATAACTTGACGTTTGCTATATTCTCCATTGTAATTTCTTGTGCTTCTTTGTGACTATAACAAATGGCTGTAACGATGAAAAATCGGCAGAAAATCATGATTACAAAGATAGGTAACTTGAAGTTAATCTGCATTGAGAGGGGTTTTTATGGGTTAGGAATTTGACTTTTTTTGGTACCATTTATATCTATTTTGTTGTGACATATACATATATGTATAGATAAAAATAAGAACAAAAAACCAAGTGGACATTTACTTTGGATTATACTATAGTTCCTTTTGTTTGAACTACTATTGATTATAGATGTATCCACCAAATTTGTCGATGATAATTAAGTAGGGGTCTTTCAGTTCAGGGTTTGGTCCAAAAAGGTCAATATAAGATATGAAATAATGGAAAAGAGTATCATAGCACTCATGTGTTCCCAGATATAAGGCCATAATCTATAATGATATCCATGAACTCAATTTCAAGCATTTTAGCTGGAAAAACCACAGATTAATGGGATGGCTGACCTATCATCCCATCTGGGTGTGTTTTCATTGGGAGCCCAAGTGACACCCACAACATTCGATATCATGTATTATGTCCTGTGTTAATAGAACTGACCCCAGGGCAGAGTTAAGCTGATTATCAATGTACCTTAGGCTGCCAATGTATTGGTTGAGGTAATAATTCACATTTTCCAATTTCAGGCGTAAAGTAAATATCCACTGGGATTATGTGTGGGGTTCGTGGTTTGTGTCTGGGGGAAAAAGTGCTATTTTTAGGACAATGTAGTAGAATATAAGAATGTCTCGATGCTACTGGGTCTGAAGCTTGGCTTATATGACCAGCTGTCATAAGCAGACGTAATGATGAGATGATGAGGCTGCTTGGAGTCCACACCATGGTGGACATTTACTGGGGTATTTTACTTGTCTCAGCATAGACACCGAGTACAAGGCCCCCTCCAATTTAATGTCTCATGCGATCGACATCCAGCAGCTGGGATGTAGCTCATGAAGAGTGCTCGGGCCGGGGTACGCAGAAAGGACCTTCAGTAGAGCTGGCTTGATCTTCTGTCATATTTGCTTTCAATATCTTTTACTGTTTTTGTTGTAGTAACAGATGTGTGTGATATATAATAATTATTGCCATGTCTGTCGTAGCTGAATTAGATGTGACAGGATACGGTTGATAAATCGTGAATTGTGATTAATTTTTTTGTCAATTATATTACATGAGTGATTCTTTGCAAACTTCGAATCAAACCTAACTACCCAGAAATCCAAATGTAACTCAATATGCTCATAGGGAAGCAATTAAACTATCGTGTTTTTACGTTAGCATGGTCCCAATCTTCAGTTTTATCACTGTAACATGACCTCCCTCAGGTGCTCTTTGAAAAACCCAGATTCATGATTTGGTCCCATCAGACATTGCAACTCAGTTGGCATGTGATTCGGGTAGATCTTGTAGAACATTTGGGGTCATTTAAACAACCATATACCCTAAGTTAACACGTAAATGTAGATGGCTTCAATACCATCAACAGCCAATCCACCCCTTTACATTAAGTCTAAAGATTAAGGACAGGCTTGCCTTAATTATTAAGTACTTAATCATTCGACCTTGAGTTGTGGTCTTTAAAGATTGATTACTTAAGAATTGCTCTGACTTTGATCTTCCAAATCTAATCTCAGCTACATCAACAACCCAAATTTCAGCTGAGTTGGCATAATGGGGTAGCACGACACACCAGCATTAGTTGCAGGGTTAGGGTGACCTAGATTACCCTTATGGGGAATACAGGTCAGGTGGCACCTAAATGGGCTATTAAGGGCAATGAAAATCCATTTAAATCGAAGAAAAACATCATGTGCTCCAAAATTACCAGATTACTTTAAAAAAGAAAAAAAGAAGTTTGTTGTAGTTGTAGGCTTTTCTTTAAACAAAATGAAGTTAGTGGTTGTTCATTATGAGTTGCATAGACTTATTTTTGGCAAATGAAGTCAGTTTAATTGTTGTTGAGTTATAGAAAGACATACATTGACGTTAATTTGTAGTCACGTACATAATAGTCGGCAACGCTGAATACTTAAGTTTAACAAATTGACTTTGAAAAAGTTTGTGTCATTTTTTCGTCAAACTTTTATTATATAATAACTTATTGTTGTTGAGTAAGACTTGCGTAGACTGAATTTTACCAAAATTAATCCAGTTTAGTTGTTGTTATGCAAGAGTTGTCTCAGACTTGATTTTCCCAAAATGAGGTCAGATCATGTTGTTGAGTAACAGTTGCCTAAGACTTAATTGTGCCAAAATGAAGTCAGTTTTCCAAATACTAACTTTTATCAAATTTACTAAAAAAAAAAAAGGTTATGGTATTTGCTCGTCACAGTTTTGTAATAAAAAAATTAAGTAATTTATTGTTGTCGAGTAAAAGTTACCTAAGACTTGATTTTACCAAAATGAAGTAAAGATTAAATGGTGTTGGTTAAGAGTTGTATTATACTTAATTTTGCTTTAAAAAAAAGCTTGTGCAATTTGGTCGTCAGACATTTTTAATATTACAAAAGGTAGTAATTATTATTGAGACTTGACTTTAGCAAAATGAAGTCAGCTTAAGTGTTGTTGAGTAAGTCAGACTTAACTTTTACAGTCATCTCTCAGGCTTATACTCTAGATTCTGGAGAATTAATCCATTATATGACAACCTATTAGGCAATAGCTCGTTCTTAATGAGATAATCACTGTCAAGCATTACTTCAACAGCTGCACACAAAATATGGTATACCTGGATTGACACAATTTATTGTTTCCAAAAATTCAACAGATGTTTCTTATATCAGCCAAAAGAGAAGCTGGTGAATTTGTTATTGTGACATTTTCCAACATGGCTATCACAGGAAACTCCATATACAATGATATATTACGATTAAACAAATGATATTGCTAATGAAGTAAAACACTGGAACAGATATGTCAAATTAATTGCTCATAATTTTGCCCATACATTTATCATATCGTGGTCTGTTTCATAATAATTGACGTTTTACCTTTCCGATTTAAAACCCTTGGTATTAAAAATACACCAATGAAATATGACATGTGAAATATGAAATACACCGTCCATGGATTTCTTGTGTTGTTTTGTTGGCCTTATGTCCCATGTTCAACATACATTGTCTCAATGCTACTGGGTTTGAAGCTTAGCCAGCTTATGTGACCAGCTGCAGGCAGACATAATGATGAGATGATACTGTTAGGAGTCCACACAATGTTATGAATTTACCCAACGGCCGGGGTCTTATACTTGCCTCAGCTTAGACACCGGGTAAAAGACACGCCCATTTTAACGTCAAGATTTGGCGTGTAAACTCGATCGAAATCCAGCAACCGGGATGTAGCTCATGAAGAGTGCCTGAGCCAGGGAATTGAACCAGAGCTGGCCAATGAAGAATTTACGGATGTAGCTGGTAAATGTGCTTGTGCAAAGTTGTATCAAGTCAACAGGAACTTGGGAGTTATTATGTATATGAGAGAAAAGAGTCTCTTACCCAGCAACGTTTGTTTACATTGGTTTCTGTTGGTAGGGAAACATACAGTCTTCATTTATTCTTTTGCCCAATAAGCAATTCATAACAAGAAAAAAAATCTGTCTTGTTTGTTCAATGTTGACAAAAGTTTGGCATTGTGTTAGTCCTGACACTCTTTTTGCTTGGAGATGTACTGTTCCATTGTGTGATTGTCTGAGGCACCATTGTTGGGAATGACTGTCTGAGGCAGCATGGGACTTCCAACATTAGAGACTGCAAAGCCAAGGCTTAGAGCTACATTTTATACTGCCTTCATTAAGAATACGCCAAAGATATGATATGGAGATCTTTCATAGCTTTACAGCTAGCTGTATAATCCAGATATGATTAAAGCAAAAAAGTTGAAGCCAAATATGCTTTTTGTCAAGGACACTAAAACCCTCTTTTAATGTTCCAATGTCTTAATGCCACTGGGTCTGAAGCTAAGTTAGCTTATATGACCAAGGGCGGGGGCCCAGCTCAGAGGTAGCGCTCTAGGCTTCCAACCGCTGGGTTCCGAGTTCGATTCCCGGTCGAGCATAAGTTGGATGGCTGTTTCATCCTTCGTCTCATTGCCACGTCTCTGCCTGTCCTAATTAGCCCAACAGGTGCAAAAATACAGGACGTAAAGCCCTAATCACACTCACACACAGAGCTTATATGACCACTTCAGGCAGACGTAATGATGAGATGATAAGCTGGATTCCACAGCATGTAACAGATTTACCCCATTGGGGGGGATTTTACTTGCCTCAGCATAGATACCGAGTACATGGCACCTCCAATTTAACTTCTCACAGTGAAAAGCAAACTAATCGTATAATCAACAAAATCTCACCATATCTTGCTTTGCTATTGTCACCTCCAATGGGGGACTTAGCCTTGGGGCCTGCTGTCTGGACAGGGCTATTTTTAGTCAGGAGTTGGTGTTTTATTAGCTGGACCTAATGCAACAGAGTTCAAGGTAGACCAGGCCATGAAATTGAAACCTCTCACCTATCTCTGCCATATGGTGTACCGAGGAGACTAAGCTTAAGTAGTTTCTTGAAAATGACCTAGATAGTTACCTTCTTCTTAATTTGGATCTGTCTGTTCTACTTAAAATCGGGTCACCCACTTATCCGATCATTGTACTTGATTTCCCTTCCATCTGAAAGTGTGGTCTCATTACACCTTTAGGTGGTCTCAAATTGAGCTGCCATCAAGTGACATACAATGACTTAATACAGTGGGTCACATTCTCTTTAACCTCTTAGAGCGAAGTAAGTTGAGAATGCTCCACAGACTTTCTACCTACTTGAGTTGTCCAGCAAGAAAACTGTTTGACCCCTAAGCGAAGCAGGAATCTAATATTTGCATCTTGCGGTGGAATCAAGTTGACCACTTGACTAGTTGACCAGTATGGCCCCCAAGGCTAGAGAGCAAACGTCAGTTGACTTGCTCACACCAGAGGCAGGCAATCTACAACACATAAGGAAGGGATATGATGATGAATCTGGTTATTCTATTACGAAATAGGCAAAAAACTGACCAAAATGGGCAAAAAACTGACCAAAGTAGACAAAAATGGTACCAAAAATGCACTTTTAGCAAAAGAGAAAATGGAAAATAAATATTATCCACATGATGACGCTTTCTATTTCTTCTTGCCGGAATTGTTTGGCGAACTTCAGATATAGAGAGATTTGCATTGAGTGTTGAGTATTTTATTTGGTTTATATTTACCATTGAATTTCAAATACAGTTGGGCATAAATATTTGGACACATTTTATGTTACTTTACAAATAAAAACATTTAATAAAAACTAGCAGAAAACTGCTTTTGACAAAGTGGCGCCAGTTGCAGACATAGATATCTACATGTACAATCAAGGCCTACCGTCCCTGTCGCCTCTACATGTTCATCTCCTTCAATGACTTCACTGCTTTATTGTAGGACCACTTTTAAAAATTTTGAATTGGGCGACGCGTTTCATGACGTTTGCCATGACGCTCGAGAATCTGCTGAGAGATTATCACTGGTTCTTCACAGGGGATTCATTAATTTCGATGTCTGCAGCCTCTCCTTGACGAACAACCAACTAAAGTTTGTGAACCAACGCCGCTGTTCGTGACGTTGGCCAGAAGAATCTTGTTCTTAAGTCAAGATAGATAATCTCCTTGCTCCTCTGTGCGCATGCGTGAGATTGGCAAAATCTGAAATTATTTAATTGTCGTGCTGGTGTTGTCCCCTGGTAGCCATGAATCCCACAGCTACGCTTTGGCTTATTAGTACTGAACATGCCACCCCCACACTCTGTCCTGAGAACAATGCCATCAGATGTGAACTCTTTTGTCTTTGATATCCTCCGACAAAGGCCATGGTAATGAAAATCTGATGGACGCCTTGGCAGGGTTCTGTAATCTTGACACTGAAAGAGCATAATAAGCCCATAATGGAAAGGGTCAGCAGCAATTATATGGGTTTATATGTAATCACACAGAGAATGCATTAGCAGAACACAAGGACAGACAGACATACAGGTTGACCTAGAGGACAGAGGAGGTAATGATAGTTATATTCAAATATTAACGACAGTGGACAGAAAAATTGCAACTGAAGAATGGATAGCTACAGACACAAGACAGACTGTTAAACTATCAATAAATTTCATCATCAACAACAACTATTACGACCAAACAGCAAAAACAAAATCAACAACATTATCAACAACATCTTCATCAACATAACAAACCATCAACAACTACAATAGCAACATCAACCTCACTTAGAAGGTGATGTGGTCCCAGTGATTAAAGCGCTCACTTTCAGACTGCAAGGTCGTGGGTTCAAGACCCTACCATGACATGGAAGAACTGAGCAGATCCTCTGTAAACATCATTGCTCCACTCCACCCAGGTGTAAATGGGGAGCTATGGCTATGGACAGTGATGGCAATTGTAGAGTGCTTAGCCCAGTGCGGGTAATTCTGTGTAGTTGGCTCCTCAGGGAGTTGAGAAAGGCTCATGCTTGTCCAGGTCTGCTAGTGGGTTCAGTGTAGTTAAATTCAGCTTAAGTGTTAGAGTGTTAGGATGCCATGAGGGTGCTCGCAATCGCTTGAACACCAACCTAGATTACATCTGACATCGGATTGGCGTTGGCCCCATGTGGGCGACATCGGACCAACATCGGACCAATATCGGGCCGACGTAGCATGTTGTCATAGAACTACCTTTACCGACATCGACAACACCAAAAAAAAACATCATCAACAAATAACAACAACAACAACAAAAAACAGCATGTCCTGATGTTTCAAGCAGTTTTCTCCCACATGCCATGTTGATCTGAGTTATTGTCATGAAATTCTGATCATGTCAGGATTTATGAAATATTTACAGCCATTGGCATCAGAATGGTGCTGATTGATGGAAGAATGGATATGGAGATAAATTCTTCATATTGCTGTAGCCATGGCATAAATCTTGTCACATTTCAAACTAAAAACCATTAATGCTCTGATTTGATATCTTGTCATGTCTCATATTGCTCCTGTTTTTAGGGGACATCAGTGAAATTAGTCTATTGTGCCTGATATAGCAAAGCCTTTGATGCAAAAGCTTTTTCGAACCAATGGAGTAAGAATTCCCTAAGGTATTTTCATTTAAATTTAAGATGTCATATTAAACTGCTTCACTCAACAATTGACCATCAAAATAATACACTACTCTCGAAGTATTGCATTTCAGTAATAACATGTGTAAGAGCAACAATTTTTCTGTGAAGATTTCAGCAATGCAAAATTTAACAATAATGTTTGATATCCCACCTTTCAAAATTGTGTTATTTCTGTATTTTGAAACTAAAATATCAATCGTTAATTACAAAAAAGAAGAAGAGAAAAAAAAAGTTTGCCTTGCATATTTGAGTTAACAGGAAAACCCATAGAAAGTTACTTATCAAACTGAAACCTTACTGAGCTAGACCATTAGTACAGTAATAGGGCACGAAGGTCACACAATGTCATGTCATCTTCCCTATCCATAGATCACAATGCCTGGATTAGCCACATGGGGAATAAGACATGACACCACAAAAGTCATTTTCTATGCAAAGGTGGGGAGACATTTCCTTGGGTTCTGGACAGTATGATTGCATCTGACCAACTTTTTTTCTCCTTAATTATGACATCGGGCTCCGTTGTGCAAGTAATGATGTTAACATGGCATGCACCACAAACATCAAAGCATGGGACGTTGATCATTGTTATCAGAAAACTCATAGTATCCATGGAATACCTACCCAGTTCAATACACTGTATTATAGTACAGTTCATTTCAGATTCTTATGTTCAGACTTCTCAAACTTTTAGTGATCTGTGGTTCAGCTATTAGACTCTGTTTGATGTGATGAGTTGATTTGGAATTTACGTCCTGTATTTCTGCACCTGATTGGCTAATAAGCACAGGGAAGGACCATGGCTATGTGATGATGGATGAAACAGCCATCCAACTTAGGCTCGGCCGGGAATTGAACCCGGTACCCAGTGGTTGGAAGTCCAGTGTGCTACCATTGAACTAGGCCCCTCCCCTGCTTCTAGTGATCTAATTGTTACTTTAAGCTGGACTGATACCATTTGATGATTGAAAACATTTGCGCGGATAAATATATTGAAGAAATATATTTTGATGAATCGCCATGTCTGCTCTGCAGAACGGCCGTGAAATAATTAATTTTGATTCCATGCTTCGACCACTTTCATAGTGTTGTATACGTTACTATACCAAAAAATAAATAATAAATGATTGCACATAGTAAGTGCATAGTATGGAAATGGTTGAACCAGGGATGCGATTTCAGGTAAAGTTTCTTAGTAGGTACATGTCTGTTAATATTGCAAACATCCTAAATGTAGTGATTTTATGCCGCGTGTGTTCCCGTAAAACACAGAGATATTTGTACTTATTTATCACACCTGTATCTGAGCATCCATGATGGGTTTTCCGTATCAGGAAGAACTGCATATCAATGAATCGCAGGCGACCTTCTGGTAAATGTTTGCTGCTCTGAGCGCTAAATTTAGCCTCACTGAAGGTCGTATTGTGTTGGCAGAGATCTTATAATGACACGAGCAGCTATGAAAAGAATGAAAACATTTGGCTTTGCTTTTGGAAGTTATGCTCTGTGGGAGGTCCTTGATGAGGCATCTGTGACCAACCAGTGTGGGTGGAGGCTGATTACCTCATCTTTACTCCTACTAGAGTAGAGTTCATTGCAAGTGGCTGACTTCAGCAATTTGTAGCTATTAGACTCTGTTTGATGTGGTGAGTGGATTAGGGCTTTATGTCTTGTATTTCTGCACCTGATGGGCTAATTAGTACAGGCAGGGACCATGGCAATGAGATGGTAGATGAAACAGCCATCCAACTTAGGCTCGACTGAGAATCGAACCGGGGACCCAGTGGTTGGAAGCCCAGTGTGCTATGACTGAGCTATGCCCCCACCCTAGAATCTACCTGAAGCGATCACTATCTAGACTTGTCTATTCCTATCTCCAGATATACCATGAATGGATTGATAACAGGATAACGCATTACTTATGGGTCAGTAGATGCTGATTAGTATTACGTATCATCTTTTATTCATCGATTCATATATTTATTCAAACTTCCAAGAAAACTGACAGATTATATTTGCAGAAGCACCATTGACTCCTAAAACACCTGAATGTATTTCCAAGCAGCCTGTATTTCACCTGTTTTTTAAGGACAGTCTTTTGGATTCAGTTTATTTATTTTTTGCTTTGTTGAGCTTCCAACCTAAGGTTTATATATAAAAAATATACAAAAGTAAGGAATTGAGTTGCGCCTGTCTGTAATTTAGCTGCACCAACCTTGTGGGTGAACAACAGCTGTCGGACTGCAGCCTAAGGTCATAGAAATCTTTTAAGCCAGACCGGAAGTAGCATTTGTGTTCACTTCCGGTGGTGATTCCTCCAATTGCAATTGTCCTCGGTTCTTTCAATAAGGACCATCTTGATGTCATTCATCTGAGGAACTGTTTACGGATCCCACCTCAAGCGTTTTATTTTCAGTGACCTCGGACAATCGTGATATACGTGCTCTCTGGATTGCGATAAAGCGACAAAACATATGGGACTTTTTTATCGTCAAAGTTTTGTATGGAGCACTTATATTGGCCTCAAACCCAGATGCCTTCCTTCCACGGTTATTATCCAAACTTTTGGAAAGGAATTAGTGAAGCAGAGACTGTTTCTAATATGTCATCATTGTGGCAATTTGTTTAGTCTCAGATTGTGAGAAACGAAAGAATTTATGTTCACCGAGGTATATATTCCAACAAATACTTGCAAGTTAACAAATCGAGGTATTAAAACAGAAAGCAGAAATTTCGCAAAGTCTTATTTCTAAATGATAACACTTCGCTTTCATTAAGTTTGTTCCGCTGCCTTGCTTATTTTTAATGATTATATTGTTGCGAAAATGTGATTTTAAAAACGGCAAACTACAAGTATGAATGCTTCACAGAAACTGACTGCCTCAACTGACTGCCTATACCAATCACATTAGTGACATTCAACAAAACATTAGCACTGATAATCCTATGAAAGATGAATGTTTTAGTCTGGAGACTGCACCTTCAACCTCGCTGATATGATTGGAGACTTTGTAGGATTTGCCCAAAGGAAACATTTGATTGACAGAATTAAGACTTTTGTTATTGAATTTGGACATCCAAGGATTTTGAGGGTAAAGGTTATAAGACGGACATTCTATGCTTTGTGGGGTAAGATATTCCATTAGCCGAGTTGTCACCCCTATTCCCCAGGAAATGAGACTTTTTTTTTTCCTGGGAATTTTACATTTTCCCTGTCCAGAGCACTGAGCAGCTAAGTCGGTCCGTTAAATGTCTGTCAACCAAGAGATCAGATAAATCACAGAAATAATGTTTAAACTGAAAATCTGCTGACAAGAAGTTAGCAAAACTACTTTTCTAGACATTCTGACTGGTCCCAGAACAGCCACCCCTCTCTCCCCAAGGTTTATACCAAGTTAGACATGCTCGTACTTAAGACTAACTAGTTAGACTGCAAATTACCCTTAAGTCCTTAGTCATTTGTTGTTAACTGGGTGGCCAACATCAGACATTTACGACTATAAGGTAATTTCCGCAGAACACCTCAAAATGTGACACTGCATAAGTCTGCCATCTTCTGTTATTACTCAATTTGCTTTTCAGTGCAAGATTAGTGGTGCCATTTGATTGTATACATGCAACTTACTTAATAAACAAAGCAAAAATCATTAAACATCAAAAGTACATTAAAATACACTAGAACTCCGCTGCTTTGGGTCCCCTTACTTCAACCAATCAGAATCTATGGCGGGAAGCTGTGCAACCAATAGGTATGCTGCATTCTGCCAGTAGCCACCTAGCGGAAATGTCTAGAAGGTTTAAGGAAAATCCACTACTGTCTAAGATATGCATGTGACTAACTTTGAATTTGGAGATTTTCAGTGTAAAATTATAACGGATATCCCTGGCATAGCGTGTTAAACATTGGGCCAATGTTGGGACCGCGCAGCCAATGTTGAATCGATTTCAACACGGGGCGGACTGGTATTTTATCTGGGCAAGACCAAATGTCCAACAAATTTATGAAAAAATTCAACTCAACCATCCAGTTTCACCTTCCCCAATCTGATTTTCCAGACCGCCTTGACATCTATCAATCAGTAAGATTATGTCTAAGAGAGGAAAGCTTCCTAAAGTTGATAGATTGTGCGAATTCATCTCAAAAGACCTTGCTCATGAGAGGAGAAAAAAGTGATTGATTCATAAGGTCACATGTGCATCAGTCCCTTATCATCTGTTATTAGTCAAAATCCATCACTCTTTGCTTAACTTAAGGATGCAGCAGCCTTAAGCACTTAACGAGGGCTCACGGTAAAAGCCCTTAATTAGCTTCATTGACTATAATTGTCAAATTACGTGGGTGTTTTGAAAAATACTTCTAAATTTCAAACTTACAAGCAAAATGTATACAAAAGGTTTATTCAAAAGCTCCTCATCATCTCATCATTATATTTGCCTGCTACAGATTGAATAAATCCTTTCTTTAATACTGATGCAAATCGAGTGGGAACAAAAAAATTTTTTTTACTAGTTTATTTCCTTGGACTGTAACTTAGATGCACGTCAGATATAAACAAAAGTGCTTTGCAAATTATAAAGATATACTGGTTTCAAGATATTTAATGATAATTTAATAACTTTCATTACAAAGAGCCAGTGAATAGCATTGTGAATGCAGCCTAGCCCGCACCTAGAAAGATTCTATAATTGGTTCTGAGTTAATTATTATCCGCTTAATAACGTCAAAAAATTAAAAATCATCTTGATTGTTACCGAAATGGCATTTCACACTATTTCATTCATTAATTTATCCTTGGATTAAACCTTGAGAAATTAAAATTGGAAAAGCGTCTAATGAGATGCTGCAATTGTTTGCAGTAGCTAAAGGGATTAAATCGTAAAATACTTTTTTTTTTTATTCAGAAGTTAATTGGATGAAAACTAATTTAGCTCGTAAGAAGCAAATGAAATATATTAGATACTGCTTTATTCCTGTGTGGGAATGAAATTGAATGATACATTTTCTGCTCCACTGAAAGTCCCAGGTTCGATCCCCGGCCCACGCACTCTTCATGAGCTACATCTCAGCTGCTGGATGTCGATCGCATAAGACGTTAAATTGGAGGTGCCTCGTAAATAATCTGCTGAATCAAGTAAATATGTAACATGTTGTAGATCCAACCTTATCCTCTCATCATTACTTCTGCCTGATGTGGTCATATAAGCTGAGTAAGCTTCATTCCAGCAGCATTGTGACAGGCAAGTTAAAGACCCTCCCATGGGGTAAATGTTGAACATTGTGTGGACTCCAAGCCTATGTCTGTCTCTGTAGTGTATAAATCAACCAAAATGTGCAGCTTCAGAATTACAAATTCTACCCTCTACAGTTGATGTAATATTCATAGAAAATAATTGGTGCACTCCAAGCTTTCTTTTATATTCACGAATCCATCTGTCTTGCTTGCAGTACAAACAGAATAATCACTAGCTAGATATATCTCTCTGCTTATGAACAAGCTCGTGTTCCTATAATTAGCTAGCTAATGGGCTAATGATTGGCATGTACTAAACAATATCATTAGAAATGAGTATTAATTCTGGCATTACCATTAGGAAGCATGATACAACACAATTGTAATGTCTTTTCGGCAGAATCCAGCAAACAAAAGTCTACGTATCATTAATATCTATAATAACCCCAATCAGAGCATTCATATTCCCAAGAAAAATTAAAGTTATTATCTGACATATGTCTTCTTAAAGTCTCAATGCTGCTGGTTCTGAAGCTTAGTCAGCTTATATGACCAGCTGCAGGCAGACGTAATGATGAGATGATAAGGCTGTTTGGAGTCAACGCCATTTAAACTATTTGGCTGTTTAACTGAATTTTAATCTATTAAAAAGGCTGTGATTGCTAAATTCTATGATGGCATTTTATGGCATTTTGGTGTAGCAATGATAGCACTCATTATACTAATATTATATAGTCTAATGATTGTTGTACATACTAGTATGCTATTGCAGCTGGGTGGTCTAGTGGTAAGACGCTCGCCTGCTCCTCTGAAGGACACGGGTTCATTCCCGGGCTAGGGCACACTTCATGAGCAACATCCCAGCAGCTGGATGTCGTTCGGATGAGATGTAATATTGGCGGTCCCTTGTACTCAGTGTCTATGCTGAGGCAAGTGAGAAATCTCCCACATGGGTAAATTTGTAACATGGGTGGACTCCTCCTCTCTCTCACCTCATCAATCAACCCTTGATGGCAGCAATAACTTGCTGCTAGAGGGCTGCACTTCCCATATCAATCTGTCTGGAAAAAGCTATGCGAAAATTGTCTTGTAAATTGTACAGCAACTTTAATGCACTCATTTGGAAGCATTTTACATTTAAAAATTCTATCAATGACATGCCCTGAGGATAAACACAGAAAACAAATGCTCACGGAGCTCATTTGACACCCTTGGAGTACAAGTCGTTACAGGTAGAAAGTCGGAGTTTGCACGTGTCATGGTTGCAATTTTACCTGATCTAATTTGCCAAAATATTATTAGAATTTTCATCTCAAGGATTTTTCTGCTAAATTAAACGTGTAAAATTAATAACACGACCTTTAGTGTATGTGATGCGTTGTAATTATCAAGGACACAGTCCTGGGAGTTGTTATTAATGAAATACTGCATAAATACTGTGCATGGTTAGTGATAGGTTTTTTTAAAAATAGTGGTTTATCTCAATCTTGCTCATTTTAGCTATTAAAAGACTAACCATGTCATATACAGTTTCATAAAATATGGTCGGCTCTAGTCAGCTGTAGTAACCTATTCCTGGCTGTAGCTGTAACCATGACTGGCTAAAGCCAACCGCTTCTGTCTACTCCTACCTTATAGTCAGCTTACACCTACCGCCACTAAAAAAATATTTACCCTGACAAATGTAAAAACTGTATCTTATATATCATAAATGTGTATTTGCAATTAACATGCATCTTTTCAACAAGAAATGACAAATATGTGTAACTCTCAACTAATGCTACATGTACTTTTAGTTCCCAGACACCCTTCATGAGCTACATCCCAGCTGAATGTCAATCGCATGAGATGTTAAAATGGTTGTGCCTTGTTCTCGGTGTCTGTACTGGCTCATCGGACAAGTAAAAACCCCACCCATGGGGTAAATGTGTAATACGGTGTGGACTCCAAGCAGCCTTATCATCTTATCATTACATCTGCATTTGACACCTGGTCTTATAAGTTGACTGAGCTTCAGGGCCAGTAGCATCGAGATATTAAGACATTAAAATGAAGTACGTGGGTTTTTTGTGACATTTTGTAATTACTGGTGTTTTGAAAGGCACTGACAATCAGCATTAATGCTTTCTTTCAGAGAAATTTCGCCGAATTAAAGCAATGAGTTCTTTGCATGTTAACCGTTAGTAAAAGTGTCATCATTTTGACGAAGCTGCATAAAAGGTACACTAAGGTCTTTGCTGTAATTTAAAGGTAATTAACGTTTTTGTAACCAATTAAGACACTTTTAAGTGAGGTTTTCTTGTTGCGTAATATAGAATGATAATGAACTTGCTGGATTTGTTCAATGCTACAGGATAAATTAAGGCAACGTAATATCAATTACCTGGCTGCAGAACAGAAGTAAAGTTTGGTTCTACAAATGAGTATGACACAGATACTTCATTTGCTTTGAATAATTATGTAAGATTACCACATAGTTCAATTAGTATCGTAACAAAAGGGCTGTAGCTAATTAAGGAAATGACGGAGAGACTAGCCACAAAGAGATAGATGGATAGATAAATAGATAGATAGATAAATAGATAGATAGATAGAGATAGAGAGATAGATAGAAAGATAGATAGATAGATAGATAGATAGATAGATACATACATAGATAGATAGATAGACAGATAAATAGATAGATAGATATATATGGAAAGTGCAGCCCTCTAAGGCAAGTTCTTGCTGCTATCGAGGGTTGATTGATGAGGTGAGAGAGAGAGAGAGAGAGAAGGAGTCCACCCATCTTACACATTTACCCCATGAGTGGGATCTTTTACTTGCCTCAGCATGAGTATAAGGGACCACAAATTTAATGTCTCATCCGAACAACATCCAGCTGAGATGTTGCTCGTGAAGGGTGCTTAGGCCTTGGATTGAACCCGGGTCCTTCAGAGGAGCAGGCGAGGGTCTTACCACTTGACTACCCAGCAGCTAAAGTTTATTCTATACATTGTGTAGAGATTATTAAAATCTCCTACAAAATTGTAGGATGCCCCATTACATTTAATGTTTCTTATGGAGGGATCAAAAATATACCAGAGATTCCTTTTGTAGAGATTATTATAATCTCCTGGAAAGAGTGGGATGTCCCATTACACTTTGTGGCTCTATGGGGATAAACAATTCCAGGAATAGTTTTGTTAGCTTTCTTTTTTTTCGTCTCGAGACTAACGATTATACCAAGACTTGTCATGATATAACATGATATAACTCTGACATGTTTATGTCTCCCAATGTCTTCATTAGCGCAATGATGAATGTTTCCATGGCAACCGAATTGATTAATGGTCTTTTATTTAGCAATGAAAGTGTCAAATATCCTACATGGAACAACTGATCACTTCATTACAGGATTAAAATAGGGAGTACCATATGATGGCCTGGATGCATCTGTCTTCATTATGTTCGACCTTAGGAAGAAAGTCAGACTTTCAAGGTTGCGATGTATCATGACAAAAGTACAAAATACTGCACTTTTCGTTTTTCTTGTCACTATACTGAACTTTGGCAGAAATATGGACAATGCAGTGACAATGTGAAAACTTATTTTGGTGACAGTGTGAACACTTTTTTGGACATTTTGGGTGATGATATGGACACTTTTTTAGACATTTTGGTGAAGATGTGGACACTTTTGTAGACATTTTGGTGACGATATGGACACTTTTTTAGACATTTTGGTGAAGATGTGGACACTTTTGTAGACATTTTGGTGAAGATGTGGACACTTTTGTAGACATTCTGGTGAAGATGTGGACACTTTTTTTTAGGACATTCTGGTGAAGATGTGGACATTTTTTTTGGACTTTTGGTGACGATGTGGACACTTTTTAGACATTTTGGTGACGATGTGGATACCTTTTTTTGGACTTTTGGTGACGATGTGGACACTTTTTTTGGACTTTTGGTGACGATGTGGACACTTTTGTAGACATTCTGGTGAAGATGTGGACACTTTTTTTTGGACATTTTGACTATGCAAATACTACACAATAAAATTAAAAAATTATAAAATCCACTACAATTTATTGCAGAATGTTAAAAGAATATGTAGCCACATGCTTAATGTAACTAATTATACAGTATGTAATGGATGAGTAATGCCTAATGTAACTAATTATACAGTATGTAATGGATGAGTAATGCCTAATGTAACTGATTATACAGTATGTAATGGATGAGTAATGCCTAATGTAACTGATTATACAGTATGTAATGGATGAGTAATGCCTAATGTAACTGATTATACAGTATGTAATGGATGAGTAATGCCTAATGTAACTGATTATACAGTATGTAATGGATGAGTAATGCCTAATGTAACTAAATATACAGTATGTAATGGATGAGTAATGCCTAATGTAACTAATTATACAGTATGTAATGGATGAGTAATGCCTAATGTAACTAATTATACAGTATGTAATGGATGAGTAATGCTTCTTTAGAATATAATATTCTCAGCTATTAGTAATTTGGCAAATTGGTTATGGCGTTGTGGCACTCTTCAGGAGATAAATCTCAGCTTTGTGTGATCCAGGGTAAAGATATCATTATAACCTGGCTATCTCTATAATCATAGTCATTATACGTATTAATAACTATGGCATAGTATAAGTATCCTATGCATAATTTTCCACTTAATGTCAAATTTACTCTGACACCTAACCCACTTATGCCAATATGTATATATTTACCCCGTGGTATCAGCAAACACTTACGTTGTGTGTTGTGTATCTTTGGAGCATATCGAACCAGCATATTGGTATGCATTAAAGTGTGAATGTCCATATTCGCTGATGTTATCTTGGGGTACCTCAGGGTGCTCACTGAACCAAGCATTATTCCCATATCATATTTGTTTCTGGTTTTTTACCAAACCTACACTATGTGGTTTAGAGCATTTGTAATGAGTGTTCTAGGTTTATTGCCTAGATTTCAGGACTTGCTACTACCATATTTCTTAATATATTAAAATATATTTACAGAGGGTTACGTGTATACAGTTTTAAAATATTGTTATAAAAATTGAGATAGTCTTACTTATTTATTTATTTAGCTAATTTTGACATATGTTAAAATAAAAAAAGGTAATACATGTAAATGAATAGTTTAGAGCTGGGTAACCCATCTAAGATGATAGTGTCACCGTTACTGTTGACCAACTTAAAGGCTAAGTTTCGCTGTTGCAATCTTCGTGAGCGACATCTCAGCATCAAGATGTCGATTGCATGAGATGTTAAATTGGAGGTACCTTGTACTCGGTGTCAATGCTGAGGCATGTAAAAGACCACACCCATGGGATAAATGTGTAAAAAGGTGTGGTCTCCAAGCAGCCTTATCATCTGATCATTACGTCTGTCTCTGGTAGCTAGTCATATAAGCTACCTAAGCTTCAGACCCAGTAGCATTGAGACATATTTGATTTTTGTCCAAGCCTGCATGTCTGTTTCAGCTTTGAGGGACCAATATGCAAGATTTCATTCTTCTTTATTGCTTATATGCATTGGATCTCCATACAAGACATGCCTTCATTTGTTCTATTGTTTTCCTTTGTTTGCATTGTTTTTGATATGCAATGCATTATGGGTGGGGCAGCTGTCTGTCTTTGTGAGAACCAGAACAATACAATTGTGGAAGGTCATATAATAACCACGTGAGCTATTGTTTAGTGAGAAGAAGTGAATTCATACCAATACAGTCAACAAACAGTGGAGCATTTTATTTGTTTTAGTTTTAGTTCTGCAGTAGTAAACTTCAATGGGTCAAAATTCGAACCGACTTTGAGCCAACTTCGAGTCGACTTCGAATCATCTTGGATCTGACTTGATATTTAAAAGCCATTTTATATTATATGGCCAAATATGCCACATACATTTTCCATGAGAAGGATAAACGCATGGAAAACACATGGTTTTTGCCTAATTAAAATGAGGTGAAAAGCATGCGTTTTTCCAAACGCATGGAAAACGCACGTAGCACATTTGGCCATGTACTTTTCAGTAATTTGTTTAAAGTACTATTCTTTGTCACTTTAGAAATAAAAAAATGACTTCTTTAATTGATAATAATACTATTTTTAATACTTTGAAATAAATGGACTGTTGTAATTTGCTTTATAAAAAGGGGCTTCTAATGAACAATAAATTAATTACAGTACTATTTTTGTTTTAATTTATAGATAAAAAGGGCCTCTGATCAGGTTTCCATCTAAAATACTGAGCTTTAATAGAACTATGGGTCTGACAAGTATGAAAGTGGTAGCTTCCACAAAAAATGGTGTAATAAAAGAAATTATTTTTATCGGTGATCTTAATCAATGGATTATACTTTCAAGTTGCTAAGAGGTATTGTTGTGAATATTGGCATAAATGTCATTTTTAGTTACAAAGTGGGGTTTCTATTGGACATAGTCTGTAATATGAAGACTGCAACATGATATTTATTTGGAACAGCCCACAAAATGGAGATTGTTAAACACACCCAAATTATATAGGCTTACATGGCCAAATTTGCCACGTGCGTTTTCCATGCATTTGGGTAAACGCATGGTTTTTGCCTCATTATAATTAGCTTATAATTATATATATATAGTCAGTCAGTCAGCTAGTCAGTCAGTCAGCGGTTTCCATGCGTTTATCCTTCTCATGGAAAACGCACGTAGCACATTTGGCCATGTACAAGTGACAAAAAGTGTGGCTCAATAATTCTTTGGCAAAAGAGGATGATTCTTGCATGCAATATTTATATGGCAAGGGTGTACTTTAGGTGGAGTGTAGTAACTTCAAAAATAAATAACGGAGTGCTACTTAATCCAAGATTCGAACCTGGGAATGCTACTGAGCAGATTAGCTCTGTAACCACTTGCCCACTGTTTGTTTTGAATATGCAAAGTTGGATATATATCTTAAATTTAGTGTGTATGACTTTTAAAGAACTGAATGTAAAGTATTGACTGTGTAATGTGAGGTAATTGATCGACAACCACATAGCACTTGTTGAATTGATTAATATCATAAAATCTGCTTTCCATCGGATATATATTCAGTTTTGTTTTGGTCATTACGATATGATTCAAGTAATTTTCCAGAAAAGACTGCCAGAAAAGTTTGACATTATTCAGACCATAAAGTCATCACAATATTGCAGAACAATATTTTACCAAAACGTTTAGATCATCATTACACAAGATGAGATGAGATGAGATGAGACGAGACACGATGAGACGTGATCAGACAAGATAACATACGATAAGATATCAGATAAGATGAGATGAGATGAGACAAGACGAGACAAGATAACATACGATAACATAAGATAACATAGGGATAGATTTTGCTGTCTGTCGAAATTAAAATTTTCTAAGACTTTATCAAATAAAATTTCATTGTGATATTATAACCATTGTCAAAATATTTACAGAATGTTTAACCAACACTGTGAAGTCACCTCAACAACTTAACGAAACCACATTGTGATTGAAAATTAAAATATCTGGTGGCTTCCTTGAAAAGCACAATGTTTGTCACATTCCTGGAAAACAACAATGTTGCCATTATTTGTGCCATTTGTTGAATGTACTTTGTTTGATGCCAGTGCACTGATAAGCTTCTAAATGATGGATGATGAGTTGCACTTAAGTGTTTTGATGTAATATGAGACTGCACAGAAGCTGCAGGGTTTCATGGAATGCTGGATGTTGTAAGGATGCCTAGCTGCTGCTACCAGGCACAATAAAAGATGTGTGGTATGAAAGGCTGGTTAGATGGGAAAGTGTTCATACAATGTCCGCATGTCTCAATGCTACTGGATCTGAAGCTTAGCCAGCTTAGGTGACCAGCTGCGAGCAGACGTAATGATGAGATGATAAGGTTGGATCCACTCCACGTTACTCTTTACCCCATGGGTTGGGTCCTTAACTTGCATAAGCATAGACACCGAGTACGAGCACCTCAAATTTTAACAACTCACGCGACCGACATCTAGCTGTGATATAATAGCTCATTTTTGAAAGTGTTGCTGAGCTAGGCTAATCATAAAAGTGTTCATACTATGGGAGAACATTTTGGTAATGACTACCTTTGAAAACTTTCACCTGTAGTGTGAACACCTCCATATTATATTTATACTACATTACCCATTACTTAACAGGCTGTGCTGTGAATGCTCATCTATATGGTCACATTGGGGCGCCTTGTATCACACCAGGCTTGACACCAACCACAGCTGTTAATCCCATTGTGCGTGTTACCACCAAACCTTGGTATGCATAAACACTTGTTGTAAAGCCATAACCACTGACTGAGATGTTTTAGTGTCTCTGTTATGGGTTTGCTGTCAGATTTACTTTGGCATGCTCTACAGTACAGCATTATGAAAATGGCTCGACAATTAGGAGCTAGACAAATAACCAATATCTTACACTACTGATAGGTAGGTAGATAGATAGATAGATAGATAGGTAGATAGGTAGATGGATAGATAGATAGATAGATAGATAGATGGATAGATGGATGGATAGATAGATATATAGATAGATAGATAGATAGATAGACAGATAGACATAATAAATAGATAGACAGATGGACAGATAGACATAATAAATAGATAGATAGATGGACAGATATATAGATAGATAGACAGATATATAGACAGAATAGATACATGTCAAGCAAGCTATATTTGTCTTGTTTGAAATCATAGTTATGCATATTAATCTAAATACAGAAAAATAACCGACTGATCTACTACACCTTTTCGGAACTGACCTTTTGAGCCATTATTCTGCAAAAAAAATACATATTTGTGACGCACCATGTAAAAAGGGGGCTGATGGGTGGATTTTTCAAAAATTAGTATTTGATGGCAAGTAATTGTCTAACATGTGTAGTTTATGGAAATGTAAAAAAATTCCATATATCTCAATATCTAGTGGTCATATGTGGTATTTAAAAATGTAATGTTTTCGAAGCATATAACCACTGCAGACGTAATGAGGAGCAACACAGGCGCTTGTGAAACTATGCATTACATTTCATGACATATCTTCGTTATCCGTTGTTCAAAATCTACGAGTTTTGGATATGTGATCGTGAGGTAACTGTTCTATACTGAACTAAAATGGAGAGCTGCTACAATAATTACTTTTTGTAAAATTCAACATTAAAATTGGCGTGTTAAAAACCCGGTTTCCGACGTAAAAACAAACTCCGTATTTGGTTTTTTATCTTGGTTGGTCATTCACCAACAATTACCAAAATCTGGCATTGTGTTTGTCATGACATTTTCTAAATTTTTCTTAAATTTCATAATTATATGTGCCACATTTTTAACACAATTGAGCCTCAAACATGGGCTACCAGCTGAGGTTAATATTCTTACTACGGAAGCCTACTAGTGCCACAAACAACTTTTTTTTTTTTGCGTTTTTTTTTTCCACATAATTGTTTTTGCTGCATAATTTGTTTAACTTTTTTTATACATATTTTTTTTGGATTTGTGATTTTTGATACAGAATTTTTTTAAATTTACGTTTTTTGCTGCATCATTTTATTTAATTTGCTTTTTTTGATACATAATTTTTTTCATTTGCGTTTTTTCTACATACTTTTTTTGGATTGTGTTTTTATTATACAATTGTTTTTTCATTTGCGTTTTTTGTAACATTTTTTTTTTTCATCTATGTTTTTGACAACATACTTTTTTTGAGTTTGTGTTTTTCATTACAAAATGTTTTTTTTTTACATTATAGTTGAATCTTTTTGCTATTATTCACAAACATTTGCGAATTAACACAAAATTATTTAACTCCTTCTAGAACCAATTGAGCAGAACAAAACATTATGTAGCAAAAAACACAAATTCGGAAAAATTATGTGGCAAAAAACTCAAATATTTGCGAAAAAATGCAATATCATTTAACTCCTTCTTGAACCAATTGAGCGAAAACAAAAAAAATAAAGTGGCCAGAAACGCCAAAAAAGTTGTATGTGGCACTAAAAGGCTTCTGTATATGAGAGTAAGAACATAGAACTAAAAAGGGACAGCACAAATTCAGATCTAATGCTAAAATTATGCCAAATATACCAAATGATAGCCCAAAGGCTCTACTTTAAGTACATGGCTTTGCTTGTCAATATCTTTTATGAGCAAATGATGCTCTCAGTATTATTTCGGACAAATTGGGGGACATCATAAAAAGGTCAGTTTTTCTAGAAAACAAGCGCGGTGACCCCCCCTTTTTTATTGTCTCATATAGATTATTATAATAAGTTACAGTCAGGTACCGTGTTATATTAAATTCATATGGCTGGACATTTTTTAATTGCAAGATTTTTAAAAAAGTTCCCTTAAAACAAATTAGACTTTTTGAATTGGCTTGCATTTTCTTTGGATCCCCTGAAATTATTGTTCTCTTTAGTATATAGATGATAAGAATGTTGCAAATGAACTAATAAGAAAAAAACCACATTGTCCTATCATGTATAGAAGCCAAGTAATTACAATTTGAATTTTTGCACTGTCAAACATCTTCAGGTGAGTTAAAGATCAACGTCTTTAGTTAAAGAAAGTCAGGTGAGAAGGCCAAGGCAAAATTAGAGCAGTTTCTTAAATTAAGGCCAAGGCCAAAGGTATAGGCCAAGGCAGGCAGGGAGGGGGGCTGTATATACTTTAAAAGGCTGCTGCTCAAGAAAATGTGTAGAATTTATATAATAGATAAGGTGAGGAAAATTAATAAGGTATACTGGGCAAAAACAAGAATATTCTTGTCAAAAACGCCCCCAACATTAATCACTGTTTTTTTAAATGTTGATAGTTAGATAGATAGATATGTATATAGATAGATAGTCTCTCGTGCAATTCGTCTACTAATTGGCCGTACCCGCCGAGTCACCCTTAGAACCCGTCGAGTCACCCGTCAAACCCGTCGAGTCACCCGTCGGATAAAGCCCTGCCCCGCTTTGCCGCCAGAATTCGTCGCCAACCCGGAGAAAAAGCCTCTTAACATAACCGTTATGTCATACTATGGGTTCACTATGGCAAAACCGGGTATGTGAGACCTAGGCTTTAATTTCCGAAGCAGAACTCCAACACTATTGTATACATTGATATAATTTGGTATCTTATTAGTCTGCATGGCCAAGTTGTGACTTTCGATAGTCTCATTGACATGTCTCAACTTTGTTTTAAGGATTTGGGAAAAAAAAATTTTCAAATTATTTTGCTTTTTCTAAGCAGTGCTCGGATACTACTGCACCATGCTTTGTTATTATATGTCTAAAATATTTTATGTGCCTTTTGGTGTCCTTATGGCCATAAATACTATAGAATATTGTGAAAAATTCATGTTTTCTAAAACCTGTATCAACTGGGTCTAACCTACTAGTGTACCTAAACACATGTTATTTGTCTTTTAAAATTTCTATATAGTAATACTTTGAAAGCTTCATTTTGACATATATTTCCCTTTCTTTTTTATAATTGCGACAATTATGCAAAAATTGCTGAACTTGTGTTGTTTGCTAAATTTCATAACCCCTGGTACGTTTCACTGATGTCACATGCTAGCAAATATGCCCCTCATTATAATTCTGCCCATGACATAAAAGACACATGCATTCATCACACAAGTTTTTTCAGATGAATATTTAATGCGTAATGTAAAAATTGTCCCATTGACCTATATATTCCTAGCATTGACTACAAGGCATATAGGCTTTCATCCCTAAAACTGAAATGAACTAGCCCATTTCCCAGAAATGGGACTAACATGGGTGAGTCCATTCAATGTTGGAGGGAGAGAGCAGTAGGATTAATAGATAAATTAACTTCTGGGACCAAACTGATGGCCCCTGTTCTGCAGTTAATGTGTAGGAGACAATTAACCTTGTTCTTCAATTTGCCTCACATATCAAGTCAACTATATAAGGATAAACTGTCAGATAAATATCTAATTAAGTATGGAACCCCACAAGGCTCAGTATTAGGTCCTTTGATGTATATAATTTTAGCTAATGATTTGACAAAAAGTTTGAAATTTTGCAGTGGTGCAACTTTTGCAGATGACAAACAATATATGCTTCTGGAAATAATTTAAAATTTTTGTACAAAAAGGTTAATGAAGATTTAAGATCATTAAGTAGTTTGTTTAATGGTAATTCACTTACATTGAATGTAGAAAAGTCAAGATATATAATTTTTCGATCAAAAAGGAACCAAGTTAATTACAATGGAAAACTAGATCTAAATGGGCGAACAATACCCCAAGTCAAAAGTATTAAATTTTTAGGTATCATGTTGGACGAATTTTAGAATGGACGCTACAAGTAAAACATATGTTAACTAAAGTTATTGCAGGAAATTATAGTTTAAATATGATAAAAAACATTATACCTACTAGATCGAAATTACAAGTATATTATTGTAATGTACAAAGTCATCTGGTGTATGCCATAAGTGCCTGGGGACCTATGTTGAAAAGCAAGGATTTACAAAGTATAAGGAAACAACAAAATAAACCAATCAGGTTAATATATAATGTCAAAAGAAGGACCAGACTAGAACCATACTATAAAAAGGGTAAAATATAAAAATTTGATAATCTAGTTAAAAGCTCACTGTTGAATATATCCTATAAGTATATAAGTGAAATATTACCATTACGAATTACGAACTTGTTAAGCCTAACAAACCATAACTACAACACACGAAACAGAAACAATTTAAGGACACCACATCATACAACAAACATATACAATAAACATTATCTGGGACAAGGACCAAGTCTATGGTTACATGCGAATTTAACATTAAAAAGCAAAACTAGTGTCAAAGTCTTTAATAAAGCATTAAAAAAGCAACTTTGTAATTAGTTTTAGTGTGGGATTATGCAATATATGTCAATTCATTTTTATTATTTTTATTTATTTATTATTTTTTTTAATTATGTGTCACTAAATGAATTTAATTTTAATTTAATTTAATTAGCGTCTTTTTCCTTTTATTTATAATGTAAGGGGTGTGCACAATTTTACAGCTTAGTAAGCTAGTGCACATACCCCACAGTATGCTAATGTCATTTATTGTTTATGTAATGTACTAAACATATTACGACATGTACTGTGAACAAGTGGCTTGCTTGCATTTTCCCGCCAGTTTTGCAGTTATGACGTCACCACCCGTAAGCCCCCTTTTCCCGTGGCGTGCCACATTTACAGAATCATAAACAGAGCAAGGTTGCTATTAATGAAATGCTGATTCAGCTATAGAAAATAATTTACAACATACTTATTTTTGTTCGTGAATGGCTCATAATTATGCCGTATGTATTAATGTTGTTGATGTATATAACTAGTTGTGTAATCATATTTATGAGATTTCCATAATTTGATGATGTTATATGACACAGTTTGGCTGGATTTACCTCAATACAAATATGGCAAAGACCTACCCGTTTCCTCATAAACAAATATATTCTTCCAGTAATAGAAAATAATTACCTTTCTCTGGTGATAAACCGGTTATATTTGCTTTCTTATCGTTATTTATCCTGTTATTATCAATATAAACTTGATGAATAACCTACCTATTTCTTTGTGGTGGCTATCATTATAGGATAAAAAGCATGTTGCCTGCTGAGACCGCATGTATGGAGCTTATTAATTATCTTTATGGATATGGTGATAATCCTAAATAAACATCGTGATAATTTTTATCAACTTCGGTGGTAGGATTGAGTATTACTGTAGTTCCATCCAAAAGAAAGTGACATTTTTGAAAATAGAATAACTAATTGTTATTTACTGAATGTCAGCACTGTTTAAACTCTTTAATTGATGTAAAATCGGAATGACCATGAATGCAAGGGTTTAGTGTTTTTAAGTCCGATTAATCCTAAAATCGATCATCATCATCGCAGAAACAAATAAAGACGATTAATCAATCGATATATTAGCCCAATTGTTGAGTTAGTGGTCACTATGCTTTTTCATTCTGCCATCTATCTATCTATCTATCTATCTACCTATCTATCTATCTATCTATCTATCTATCTATCTATCTATCTATCTATCTATCTATCTATCTATCTATCTATCTATCTATCTATCTACCTATCTATCTATCTATCTATCTATCTATCTACCTATCTATCTATCTATCTATCTATCTATCCATCTATCTATCTATCTATCTATCCATCCATCTATCTATCTATCTATCTATCTATCCATCCATCTATCTATTTATCTATCCATCCATCTATCTATCCATCTATCTATCTATCCATCTATCCATCTATCTATCTATCTAGCTATCCATCTATCTGTCTGTCTATCTATCTATCCATCTATCTGTCTACCTATCCATCTGTCTGTCTATCTATCTATATATCCATCTATCTATCTATATATCCATCTATCTATCTATCTAGCTATCCATCTATCTGTCTTTCTATCTATCTATCCGTCTATCTGTCTACCTATCCATCTGTCTGTCTATCTATCTATATATCTATCTATCTATCTATCTATCTATCCATCTATCCATCTATCTGTCTGTCTATCTTCCTATCTTTCTATCTATATATCTATATATCTATATATCTATCTATCTGTCTATCTATCTATCTATCTATCTATCTATCTATCTATCTATCTATCTATCTATCCATTTATCAATCTATCTATCCATTTATCTATCTGCCTATTTATCTAGCTATCCAGCTATATATCTCTCTATCTAGCCTTTATTGTTTAATTGGTAAGATTGCCAACTGAAGAATTCAGTGATTTTCAATTTGGTCATAACCTCTATAAATCTGTGTTGATTTCCAAACTTTAAAAAAAAAAGTTCAAACGTTCTGTTTCGTTTGGTTTTTTCGTTTCTTCTTATTTTATATAATTGCCTTCCCCTTACAAGCATATCATACTAATTGTGTTTTTTGTTTTTCTTCTGGAAAATAAGCGCTTGAGGTAATAGGCTGAACGATTTATTATCAAGAGATGTGACCAAAAACCAAGATAGCCCGAAGACACAAACATGAGCTTACTTTATGTCCAGCGGATATTGTGATGTGTTGTGTGCGCTGTGGGTGCAGAAAGTTTTTGAAGTAATTGAACTACTTAACAATAATTTATATAAGATTATCAGGTTTCTGTGAGATGTGTCTACACATTGTCTCTGAAGATAGTTTAACATGATATTTGTTTCCATGTATCTACTATCTATCTTTGTATCTTTTATAATATTATTATATCTATCTACCTGTCAATCAATCAATCAATCAATTTATGTATCTACGTATCTATGTATCTTTCTATCTATCTATCCTATCGTCAGCCAGTCAATCAGTCAGTCAATCAATCAGTCAGACAATCAGTCAGTCAATCAGTTAGTCAGTTGATCAATCAGTCAATCAATCAATCAATCAATTGCAAGTCAGTCCGCTAATTAAACAGTCAATCAATAATCCACTTAGATAATCAATCAGTCAATCAGTCAATCAGTCAATCAGTCAATCAGTCAATCGGTCAATCGGTCAATCAGTCAGTCAGTCAGTCAGTCAGTCAGTCAGTCAGGCAAACATTTTTGTACTAGCAACCACGAAGTCATTTTGTTCATTTGTCTCTCTTGCTTCTATCAAATCAGAATTTTCTTAAACCATGACAGTTGCCTAACTGATCAAACAAACATGGAAGTTGTTCTTGAATCCAATCCATTTTCTCATTATTCAGCATCTCACAAAAGCCAGAACTCTCCAAACTCTTGCATGTTTCAAAGCAGTTTAATCAGATCTTAAAAAGCCTTAATCTGCAGTTCTCTATTATTTTGAAACTTCTTTAATGGACCTGCTTCGAAATCTAAAGCAATTTGTCCAATGCAATTTACTTTTAGTTACGAATGAATTGTTTCTCTTATTTTTGCAGGTGTGGCCATCGTAGTCTTATCCAGACCAATTAATTCAAAGGTGAGTACCAATTGGTTTTTGTGATCTAGACAAAAATCTCTCACACTCTGAAGGCAAGAAAAGAGGGGTGAATTGTTGGAACTGTTATAGTTTTTTTACACCCCACTCAGAACTGTCAAAAGGGTTCATTATTACAGGGTCTCATAGTGTGTGGAATCCTTCCATTTTAAAGATAGGCACAAAAAACAGTTCATGGACACAGATCTCATTATAACCATGCTTTGATTTATTTGTAAGAATAACCTAAATTTCATGTTTTATTGTATTGTCTTAATGAAGCTGCAGGCAGATGTAGTGATGAGATGAAAAGGATGCCTGGAGTTTACAAATTTACCCCATGGGTGGGTTCTTTTACTTGCCTCAGCATAGACACCGAGTACAAGGCACCTCCAATTTAACCTCTCATGCGATCGATATCTAGCTGAGATGTAGCTCATGAAGAGCGCCTGAACCAGGATTCGAACCCGGGACCTATAGTTGTACTGTGAATCAAATGGCATTTATTAACTAATTAAGGCTTAATAACTTGAGAAAAATTGCTATGGAGACCATCACTAAAGTTTTATAATTTAACATCTGCAATTCTGCATATTTTGTAAAATTCAGTACGATACTCATGACCAGATAGGAATTTCACCCATCCGCATAATTGAATCGGGAATTCCATATCGCTGTCTGTCTTTCGCTGTCTCATTTTCACGTCCCAGCTATTCCAAACATGACACTTTGTCATTTGCAAACAAATACTTTCGATTTTTCTTCAAATTAAATTCATTGACCCACTTTTTAAGCAATATGGGTCGTATATAATGCTTTTTTGATTCAGGACATGCACAGATGTAATCTTTTTCCAAGTATAACGAATGAAAATTATTATGAGATTAAAACTGAACTAATTAGAAAATTGGCATTTTAAAACGGCTTTATCAAATTCATAATTTGACAAATTACTCAAACTGTTCCAAAGTGAAAAAGAAATCCACAACAAACAACTACATAATGAGTATCAAATATTTTTTGTAATTATGTAAATTAAAGGTAAAAATATTTTATGAATAATTTGGGTATTTAATAATTAATAAGCTTATTACTAAACATAAAATCAGACCTTACAGTCACAATATTGGACATATTTCCAAGACAATTCTGTTATTCCTAAATGCCAGCAGGCAACTTCTATATTTGTAGATTATTTTGCCAAGCAGCACAGATTAACACCATATATAGCAAAATAACAGATGAAAATACTATACTCCACATATGCCTATAAATACCTGACCTTCTGTGCACATTCCTGCCAAAAATACATTTATTTTTATCATTTTGTGGATAAAGCATTGTTATTGATTTCATTCACAGTCAAGCAGCCACAAACATCATGGAGATATGGATATTAACATCATAGAAATCTGATTTAATTAGTTGTTTTCCCAATTCAATCTGCATTTCAGTGTGTTTTCAAAACTCAAGTCAACCCAATCAAAAAATCTGTTAGTAAGTTACATCATAACCTTTTCGAATAAATGGAACGTGACATAGGATTGCGATGCTATATTTAGCAGATGGCCCAGTAGTTCATACCTTGGTGAGTTTGGCTGAAGGTCCCGGGTTCAGTTCTCAGTCTGGCCACTCTTCGTGAGCTACATCTCAGCCCCTGGATGTCGATCGCATGAGATGTTAAATTGGAGGTGCCTCGTACTCGGTGTCTATGATGAGGCAAGTAAAAGACCCAACCTGTTGGGTAAATGTGTAACATAGTGTGGACTCGAAGCCTTATCAACTCATATTATGTCTGTCTTTAGCTGGTTGTCTAAGCTGACCAAGCTTCAGACCCAGTAGCATTGAGACGGTACACTTCATATCAAATAAATGCCAGTTAAATATAGAACTGACAGCTAAGTTACATATATATGAATGCATTGCACTTTGATAAGGCACTTATTTCATGCATGAATTTGACTTTTTAACCTGCGATACTTCTAACAGTTGGAGTGCTAGTTACAAACTTTAAAATGTGTAACTTTACGTCTTCGTACTTCGTTTGCTGTCAAGTTAAAAGGTTTTTTTTTGTCTTATCTCACTCTTTAAGTCTTTTTCTTTTCTTCTACGTCATCACTGTATTTTTCACTGAAGACAAAGTTAATGCAAAAACAAGGACAAAGTTCAGAAAAGTCCAATTCAAAGACATTCTTGGAAAGGAAAAATGAAAGAAACAAAACAAAGGACCATGGCAGAAAGTGACTCAACATTCTGACAGCACACCCATTCTAGAATGACGGTACTGTCAATTACAATTGCTGGAACAAAGGAAATGACAGCAAAGAGCTATAGGCAGTACTGTCACGCAGAAAATGTACATGACAAGCCATAAAGGAAATTGACTCAGGTACATAATTATCATGTACGGTTTTGTGAGCATCGTATCAGTACTGCAATCAAAAACTTAATTTGTGTCCACGTGTAACAGTAATTGATATGACAACAGCAAATTGGCACAAGAACATCTAGAATATTTCTAGGAAAATGGCTTCTCAATGGCTTATATGGCCCACTGCCAGAGGCAGACATAATGATGAGATGATATATAATATATATAATAATAAATATATGTATAATATGTATCATATATATAATATATATAGACGCTGAGTACACGGCACCTCCAATTTAATATCTAATGCGATCGACACCCAGCAGCTGAGATGTAGCTCATGAAGAGTGCCCCGGCTGGGGATCTAGCCCAGGACCTTCAGCAGAACTGGCCAGAGTTGAATATTTTGTTCAGTCTTTTGACAAACTAGAATTTAAAAACTCCCTTCTACTAACTACACACACATTTAGAGTTTTCTCCGTTTTTCATGAAAAATTATTCTCAGAAATGCCCTTGGTAATTATGAAACTTCAAATATACAAATTTCACACATTAACAGAAACCTGTGAGATTAAAATCATAATTATATTTGGCATATTAGGTTGACCTCATTAAACTAAGCACACTTGTGGATTTAAGCTAAACTGTAACCATGGCACCTCAAATTAAATGTCGTGCAATCTACATCCAGCAGCTGGGATGTAGCTCATGAAGGGTGCCAGAACTCCAATTTAACTTTGTATCTTCAGCAGAGCTGTCTTTTAAATAGTTGTACTGTATGCCTAGAATAGTGGATTTTCACGGAAGGTTCTCTGTATTTCCACCAGGTGGCTAAAACAGAATACTGCAATTCTATTGGCTGAAAAAGTCCCCACCCTTGACTGTGATTGGCTAAAGCAAAGTGCATCGTAGCAGCAGTATTTTTAGTGCATTTTAATGTATATTTGACACTTTATCATTTAGTTGATTTTTGTTATTTTTCTGAGAAATTTGTCTGAAAAGCAAAATGAGTAATAAGAGGAAAGGAAAGTCTTATGTCTTGCTGAATTCAAGGCTGTTCAGTGAAAAGCCTCTATTGCGTGCATATCGGACAACAAAAACAAAAATGGTTGCAGACAGTTTTCCAGAAATGCCTTGCCCAATTATGGCCCTTTGAACCCCCACGTTGAAGTCTAACCAACCTTAATATGACAAGGGCATGTTGTGAGGTCAACAGGTCATATGTCATGACCACTGGGGCACAGTGGAGACTAGGGGGCATCAAGATCTCTGTGAAAGGTCACATAGGACTATCAGCGCCCTCTAGGAAGCTTCACAGAAGGACTGTGTGCAGAGACCTCTTGTGGGAGAGGTCATATTTAATGGGAAGTAAAAGTCAGTTTTGCCTTTTAAGCTTTTCATAGTCTAGAAGTTTCCTGTGGATGGTTTGTCCGGGACGTATGTCTGAAATAGTACTTATAAAGATGAATCCAAATCATACCAAATGAAGGATAGTGTGGATGTAGTATATCTGTTACAAGTTTGACTATTCCACTTTTATTTAGCGAGAATAAAAACTCTTTTTTGTCTTGAATAGCGAATGGTTAAGGCATCTGCCAATTCAACACAGGCCAGTTCCGCTGGGTTTGATCCCCAGTCCGCGCACTCTTCATGAGCTACATCCCAGCGGGATGTCGATCACATGACGTGCCTTGTGGAGGTGCCTCGTACTCGGTGTCTATGCTGGGGAAAGTAAAAAGAAATGTGTAATGTTGTGTAGACTTCAAGCCTTATCATCTCACATTACATGGTCTGCAGCTGGTCGTATTTTAAGCTGACTAAGCTTCGGACCCAGTAGCATTGAGAAATTGAACATTGAATATATTCATAAGCTTTCACGATGGCCCAACCTAAGTCGTTTGAACATTGATCCCAATATGATTACTTATCTAGGTATGCGAGAACTTTGATCTTGATGCATTTGAAGGTGTCATGAACTCATTATCTTCCCACGTTGGCAGTTCTCTTGCAACATCTAGAATTATTCTGCAAAACCCTTGCTGAATTTTAACACCTTTTAGCAAATGTTAACCTTCTTAAGGCAGCACAGGGTGGGAATTAAGGCTTGGGATTTCCTAAGGAGATCAACAACATCTTGCTTAAGTCACGACAGCTGGCTGTAGGAATCCCAGGGTTTACTTAAAAGCTAGATATACCGCTGGCTTCGCACACAATGCGAGAGACCACCCCGCCCATGATGCGAAAAACAAGCGGGTGACAGGAAACGGAGTTAAGAAACATGCGATGTGTTAACAGTGGACAATGCCAGAGCAATGCCAGTGCATTGCAACAATAGGCATGAAATAGTTATGCAATGTAAGGGGATAATGGGTTTCGACTAACAATAGATTTATTATCAAACGTCACGCGAAAAGTGCCTGAAACTGGTGTAATGGTGTCATGCGAAAGGGGTCATACAGCAAAACTTGCAAAGGCAATAGTAATGTTATTATTATAACGTACCTACATAGTACAAAATTATGGAAAAATTAAATCGAACAGTTTATAGAAGCATCAATATAAAGAAAATCAAAAAAAATTAAATAAAAATAAAAATCAAGTTGTACATAAAAAATTTAGAAGTTGTAAAAATCTTGTCTGTCCATAATTGAAAACAACTGTCCTTATTATCATAACTTAATGTGTCTGTACTGAGGCATGCGCATGATCCACCCTACAGGTAAATGTCTAATATGACCTACACTGTTTATGTCTGTGTCTCAATGCTACCGTCTGAAGCTTAGTCAGCTAAGTTGAATATATAAACGTTGTAAATGACCAGCTGCAGACTAAATGAGGCTTGGAGTCCACACCATGTAACACATTTATGACTGGGTGGGGTCTTTTACTTGCCCAGATGTTGAAACCCGGCACAACGCACCTCCAATTTAACATCTCACGCGATCAACATCCAGCTGAGATATAGCTCATGGAGAGTGCCTGGCCTTGGAATTAAACCCGGGATCTTAAGCAGAGTTTATGGGGCCATACCTAAAATTATTTCTGCATATTTTTTTTGTATCATCTATATAATTAAGTGTATTTTGTTACCATGAACAGTACTTACTATATAAATAAGATGTTCTATACATTATCATTATTATCATGATTATTGCAATGTAATATTTATTGTACAGTATTTTTCATTTAATGTAATATTATGTATTTATAAAATCTGGTAATAAATTCTTGAATCTTGAAAAACAGTTGTAACTGAGTATGTTACCCTTTTAAACTAAGAGCATTTTGACTTCTGACTTTTTGTAGCGTAAAATTGGCTGATGTCTTAACCACTGTAGGACTTGAAGTTGCTAAATATATATTTGGCTGTTCATTATTTGGCCTATTGTTTATGCTGATTGCAGCTACATGGCCAAATGTGCAACGTACATTTTCCATGCGTTTGGATAAACATTATCATTAGCTAAAAACCGTTTGCGTTTTCCATGCGTTTATCCTTCGCATGGAAAACGCACGTGGCACATTTGGCCATGTAGATACTCAGTGGCTAGCTGACCAGTTAGGTAAACCTTGAACCACTGACCACCCAGCTACATACAGTGGCCAGCAGTCCATTAATACAACCTGTGAACACATATTTCCAACTCATGTTTGTCAGACATCGAATAAGTCATTTTAAATATGTGGAAAAAGTATGCTTGGCTGAGCTACGAGAGTAATTTGGTTAATTTAGCGGCAAGAATTTATTGAGTTGTGGAAAACATGTGTTACTCCAGCAGAATTAATGAAAAGCACATGGACAATGATGACTGTTATGAGGCTGTATATAATAATATATGAAAACGCAAGTAAAACATTGAATAGAATACTGTCCCAGGCGCTCTTCATGAGCTACATCTCAGCAGCCGGATGTCAGTCTCATGAGGCGTCAAATTGGTGGTGCATTGCACTCGGTGTCTCTCTGCCGGGGCAAGTAAAAGACTCAACCATGTGGTTAATGGTAAACCATCAAGCCTTATCATCTCATCATTTCCTTTGCCTCTGGCAGTTGGTTATATTAAGTATAGATTTATCAAAACCCTTAATAATATGTCCATAACTTACAGAGAAAAACTAGAAACACTTAGTTTAGATGGATTTAGGAAATATGTGAAAAATAGCACTGTAGCATCTTATTCCGCAGACTGCAGTATTGAAAATTGCTATATATGTATAAATGTTCATCCTACTGCTTCTTCATAATACTTTTCAACAATATATTCTTTAACTTGAGATGAGTAACGTTGATGAGACTACTACTGATGAGAGTAATTTCCATATTGTGTTTGATTTAATGTTCACTATGTAATATTAATGGATCTTTCCAGGTGGCCTTACGCTAGCGATAAAATATATTTATCTTTGTGAGGTCTCCTTGCGAAACAAATGTTTATAAATGAAAATATGAAAATAAATTGTAAATTTTTTTTTTTTTGGCAAAATAAAAAGAATCTGAATCTGAATCTATAAGCTGACTAGGTGTGGTGGTGGAGGTGGTGGATTAGGGCTTTACGTCCTGTATTTCTGCACCTGATGGGCTAATTAGGACAGGTAGGGACCATGGCAATGAGATGAAGGATGAAACAGCCATCCAACATAGGCTGGACTGGGAATTGAACCCGGGACCTAGTGGTTGGAAGCCCAGCGCGCTACCACTGAGCTAGGCCCCCACCCCTTTCACTGAGGCAGGGACCATGGCATTGAGATGATGGATGAAACAGCCATCCAACTTGAGCTCGACCGGGAATTGAACCCGGGACCCAGTGGTTGGAAGCCTAGTGCACTACCACTGAGCTAGACCCCCACCCCCATAAGCTGACTAGGCTTCAGACCACGAGTACCTAGAAAATATAATACAATGATATGGCTGTCCTTGGGCTGTGAAAGTGCCATATCTCTTAATTTGTCATTGTGATAATAATCATTTAAGTATACCCTATGGCGAGCTCTCCTGTTTTAAAAAAGTTATTGTTGTAATTTTTCTTACTTTTCTTAGCTCTTGAGTGCCTAACAGAATCTGGTACAAGACATAAAAACTTTGAAGAATTGTAAGTTATTCTTTATTGAAGGAACAGATTCAGAACCACCCCAGGGTGTTGTCACCATTGAGGTTCCGTGCCACGTTTCAAAACTTCTTATGAATTGCATGGAGATGTTTATTTTGTTACTCCAAGAAACTGGATGAGTTCCTTTTTTGGTATCATTTTCTCGAAATGAGTGATTTTCTATTCTGTGTCTCAGTCCATGAACGTGCGTTGATTCCTTACAAGCAATTAATAAATCATTCGAACATTTCGAAATTACGGAAAACCCCCCAAAAAAAAGAAACTAGGAAGGCTCTTGAAATCCTGAAGAACTCAATAATTATTCTGATCACATTGTTCTGAATTGATTCTCAATTTTTTGGACTTTTTTGGCAAACTTTTCGTAATGGTTATTAGTTTGTTTTTAGCAAGAAATTGTGAGGCAGCATTTAAATCAAGATATTGTCAATTACTCCCATACACTCGGCATACAGAAATGATTAATGCGCTTAGATGATTGGTTGGGACATTACTCACCCAGATAACATTCCGCGTTGGCTCGTTGTAGGGTAGATGTTGGCACGACGTTGGCTCAACATCGGCTGAGGTTGACCAATGTTGGCCGGACATTGAAATGATTTGGAATGCTATATGTGCTGTGGATTGGTTAGTTGGTATGTTGTTACTGTATTCCACATATATCTTTCCTTTGGCTTGCTCACAACTTAGTCCTAAGTGTATTGTTAGACCTTTTGGGGTATGTGGAATGAATTCAAACTTAATAAATCTTGCTGTTTGGTGTTTAACATCTTGAAACCACCTGACTATTAAGACCTCATAACTATCAAGACTAACTTTTAATGGCTACTAATTTGTGACCCACCTGTATTCCCATTGTATTTGACCACTCTATAAATATATCATAAGGTCATTATAATCCATTCAAAATTTGGACAACAGTCTTTCAACATTGGCCGCTGTGGGCGAAACGTCGCGCTGATGTCAGCCGACATTGCACTGATGTTCAACCGATCTAGCATGTTTTCCGGGATGTGCACCAAGGTTGGTCGTAATGGCAAAGTTCTATCATCACTTATCAGAGGTCACAGTAATATGTTTCCACAGGCGACTGCAGTTCTTTTTCATGTCAATCACTGTACAATATCTTTTCTGCACTGATATCCATACTATTCGTGCCGAAGCGAAGATTTCCATAAAGACCAGTTGATCAGCAATGATCAGTGTTGCCTCTCTGCAATCACGAATCTCTTTTTGTGGCTGTCGGATTAACCATATTTTTTGTCACAAGTCTTTCCTTTTCATGTAGCATGACACTTGACGCCTCTTCACGCGACATTTGACAGACACGTGTTGCCCGCACCCTGACCGCCTTTTTGATACTCTTTCCCCGATTATCACTCAGCCGTTTTCCCTATTATCACTCACTCCTCTCTCACAGAATGTCATATCAATGCGTCAAGCGCTCCACTTCTCTTGACATGCAACGCGTTCTTTACATAATGTTTATAGATCCTCCCAGAAGTTTTGACATGCATAATTAAGGGGACTGTTGCAAAGCTTTATGATCATGTATGACAACTAAAGATCATGCACCCAGTGCGGTTCTCCATATTCGTTATTTGTCAGATCTGCATGTTGAGAGCAAGCAACAAACATTCCATAGTATTATCTAGTAAGGAGCTACTGTTGATCTTGGATCAGTGAAACCAATTAGATCAGAAAAATTTGAAAAATTCACAAGAATATGGACAAAACTTGTGGACAAATTCCAAAGCTCTTTCTTTGCAGTAAACCAATCTATTGGAAAAACCATTAGCCATTGAGTTCTGTGTACATTTATGATCGATCCACTAGTTTAAAATTTAGATTCTATGATAGAAAATGTAACGTAACGTCCGTGATTATACTTCAATGGCCCAAATTTAATCGCATACTTTCTACGAAATAATAACCATTGTTGATTTTATTTTACCACAGAATATTTGTCGGAGTAAATGTTTGCCTAAATACAGTATTTAAACATACTTTGACCCCCAACTGTATTTCCATCAAGATACCCCATTTTTCATTCTCTCACTTATTTCTGTCAATTGTGTTTCATTCATTATATTATACGAATTAACTTTAGCTGACTGAATTTTATTTATCATAGATATTTATCTCACTGTAGTGCTGCGACCGTTGTAGGTTGTTACAACCGGGTTCTCCCGAGGAGTGTTTTTTCGGTCCTTTCTAGTCCTTTTTCAGATATTTCTGGACTTGTCTCTGCTTCCTGTTGTTGTCTCTTTTCTGTAACTCTTAATGGCTTTGCAACAGCGAATCTTCTTTTGGGATTTAGAACAGAACAGAAAACAAGCTGAACTTTTCTTGTTAGTCTCATTTGCAAGAACACAGGAAGAGTTGTGTTTTCACGACACACTGAAATTGCTTAGACAGCTGATTTGTTAATTAGGGTCATCGTGAGTTCAGTATAGCTAATATGCTGTTATTTAAGGTCGTCATCAGTTCATTACAGCTGGTTGGCTTTAATTAGGGTCACCCTTAAGAGCACAATATTAGATAGTACAAAGAGCATATACAACAAGTAGAGAGGCTACTTATTAAGAGTGAGAAGGATCTTTTACACAATTTATTTATTAGATATAAAGTCTTAATTATGTCTGATAGGCTTTGAAAATTCTATCTTATTTGGCTTGAGTATTATTTTGCTTCTTCAGGAAATGAAACATGAAATTTATAGTGCAAACACAGGAGAAAGCTGCGACATCATGATCTTAGAATCGAGAGAAAATTGAGGAGTGAATTCCACATAATTATTATTTGGGTCATCGCAAGCTGATTACAGGGGATTTCTCTAATTAGGTCATCATAATTAGATTACGCCTGATTTGGGTATTGAGGTACAGCGAGCCGTCCAAAAGATATCTGGAGATAAGAATTGAGAGGTTTGGGTAGTGCTATGGCTTTAGTTTAGTCTTCTGGCTGCCTAGTGCGTACAGGTAAAGTCAGTTGTTCTCTTAACGTTACCAAGTAGGCCATCACTAAAGCTATCACTTTCAAAAGTGTCATTCGTTGAATGTTGTGCCTAATTTGTGCAAGTCAGACAAAAACGTTAGATAATAACAATTAGGGTCGTCATCAGTTGATTACAGCTGGTTGGCTTTAATTAGGGTCATCATTAAGAGCATAATATTATAGAAGTTATTATTATAACTTGATTTTATTTAATCAGGTCATCGTAAATATCACCTATGTTGTATTTGCCTATATACAGAGTAATCCAAATGTTACTGTCTTTGTTGACTGCTTCTGAATGGGACAACTCTTGGCGATTGCTGTGCTGAGATTGAAACACAGGACCTTCAAGATAGTGGGCTAAATGTCTTACACCGATAAACCAATCAGTTGACGACAAATGTACAGAGAAAGATGACTACACTATTATCACCAAAGTATATTACAAGAGATCATTAAACTACTGAACATTGTGCAGGATCAGCTTCATATCCGTTAGTTTCATAAAGTACGGTCGACTCTACCTGTCTGTAGCGGCCTGTACCTGGCTGTGGTCTAAACATGCTAAAGCCAGCTGCTTCTGTCCACTTCTATAGCTAAAAATCGGCTTACATCTATCACCAGATAAATGTAAACCTTGGTAAATGTAAGAAAATAATCTAATATATCATAAATATGTACTATTAGATCCGGTTTTGAGCAGCCAGCTATGACAGCTTTGACTAGTTTCAATTGTCGTGCCGTTTTTTATGAAACTATTAACTGTAACCTCTGGCTTTAACGAAAATGGGGAGATGAGGCTTCGCTTCCGTTTTGAAGCCCCCTGTGGCTTCGATAATGGCCAAGACTTTGCTGGACAATGTGGCACCTAATGGCACAGTATGGCAACTGGAAGAATCTTTCAGCCGCTTGCGATGGCATGAGGAGACTTCAAACTGCCATGTCACCAACGCCGGAAGTCGAAGCCAGTTCGATTTTAATGCAGGCCAAAAAAAGCATCTCGTGCGAAATTTATCTGAGGCTTTTGACACCTTATAGCTGATACAGAGATCATAAAGGTTCCTAATGCACCCATTTCTGTAATATTTTATATGGTAAAAATGGCATCATGGTGGTATGCAAACACCATAATAGTATCATAGTAGTAGAAGAATGTGACTTATGGTTAGGGTGGTTGCTAGGGGCTGCGGGTATGGTTATGGATAGGGCTACTGTTAGGGCAATGTTTAGTGCAATAGACAGGGTTAGACCACATTGGAATAGGTGGTGCGCTAGTACCTGTAATATTACACAGGTAAAAATGGTTGTACGCAGAAGAATATAATACCTTTACCAAACCAATGATCTTATAGTAAGGGTTACTGTTAGGGTCTATGGTAACCATTAAGGTTAGGATTGTGGCAACTGATATGGTTACGGTTAGAGTTAAAGTTAAGGATTGGAATACATTTAGTATATGTGGTAGTCCTAATGATCATTTGACCGAATTAAATATCCTATAGAGTATTGACTTGGAAAGCTAGTGGTCCAAATCACAATGGTCTTAATGAGCACCTCATTACTAGCAGAATATGGTCCCAACATACAATCAGGTCATTTATTACATAAACAATTGATGAAGCAGCTGGGTGGCCTAATGGTTAAGGCATCCACCAATTCAATATTGGCCAGGTCTGCTGAAGGTCCTGGGTTTGATCCCAGGTCCGGCACTCTTCATGAGCTACATCCCAGCTGGATGTCAATCAAATGAGATGTTAAATTGTCTATGCTGAGGCAAGTAAAAGACCCCACCCGTGGGGTAAATTGGTAACATGGTGTGGAATCTCATCTTGCAGCTGGTTATATAAGCTGACTAAGCTTCAGACCAAGTAGTCTCTGTCTATGTTAATTATGAGGTTGAGATGCCCGCTCTGAGGTTACCATCAAAATGCAAAATAGACGCCTAGTACAACGCATCTCCTATTTAACATTTCTGTTGATTGACAACCTGAGCTGTAGCTCATGAAGAGTGCCCGGGCTGTGGATTGAACCCGGGACCTTCAGCAGAGCTGGCCAATGCGAAATAGTGGATTTTCACAGAAGGTTCTCTGTGTTTCCACCAGGTGGCTAAAACATAATACTGCAATTCTATTGGCTGAAAAAGTTCCCGCCCTTGACTGTGATTGGCTGAAGCAAAGTGCATCCAAGCAGCAGTATTTTTAGTGCATTTTAATGTATATTTGACACTTTATCATTAAGTTGATTTTTGTTATTTTTCTGAGAAAGTTATATTTATGGAATCAGTTAGTCATTACCTACTGTGTCTGAAAAGCAAAATGTGTAATAAGAGGTGAGGAAAGACTTATGTCCTGCTGAATTCAGGGCTGTTCAGTGAAAAGACTCTATTGCCTCAACATCAAGCCACCCAGCTGCAGTTTTGGTGACGCTGGTCAGTGTTTAGACCATTTGCTGGTACATATAAGTCAGGTCAGTAATCCCATCAATGACCTAAGTCTACTTAACATCAGTGCTTAAGGCTGGTTACTTTGGCAACACTGTAAGGAAGATCTGACTTCAGTAGCATCATGTGATCAGGAGCCAAACATCAGGCAATGTTCAATCGCCATCTGTGTACTTTCATTAACCGGTTACCTCAGGCTTATTCAGATACATACCTGTTATGGTTGATGTTTCAGAGACACTGCCTATAGGACTAAAATATGCTTTTCGATCCGTCTTGTTTTAAATTAAAAACTAAGTTTGGAAACTCTTGATGCCTTTCAAGAATGGAAGTTTAATGTTATGACCAAGGAGTTTTCTGTTGACAATGTGACGTTTGGAATTAAATTTTGTTATATTAATGTTTTAAAAGCCAGTCCTGTATAAATTGCTAAGTCAATTGGAAATGCAAGCACTACCTGTAAAGATATTGCAAAGAAAATAAAAGAAATTCTGTGGTCTTATAAAAAAAAAAAATAATATATATAAAAAAAAAAAATAATATATAAAATATATCAAAAAATAATAATAATAATAATAAAAATATTTTTTATTAAATTGTAACTATACAGTTAAATTGCTACAAAGTACAAAAGCCAAGCTTGTAACAACATAAACGTTTATTTTGGAAAGTACTTTTGCTGAACTTATGTAAACTTTTATCTCCACTGAGGTCAAACTGATCAAGAGTATACTTAGTTTCCTTAGTACTGAAATGTCTGTGTCTAAATGAAAGTACTGCTTTTATCTGTCCTGCCTCACTGAGTTTATTGCTAATCCCAGTCCGGCATTTGTAAAAACAACTCTTGAAAGGATCGTGTTAAACAGACTGCATTACCTTGAAAAGATGCCTAATTTCTGTATTTCCGTAGATATTGTAACAGACATTGAATGATTGCATTCCTACTGAAAAGTATTAAAGGTAGTCTAAAAGTGTCGTTTAAGTGTGTTTGAAGCTTTATTAATACAAATGTAACTGCATATCTGGTTTTATAGTCTTTTATTAATCTGGAGAGTATCCACTGATCTTCGTAATTAAACTTTTGGCTGGCCAAGTCTTTCGTGACTACCTAGGGTGGGAGCACATCTCATTGGTAGCGCCCTGGGCTTCCAATCACTGGGTCCTGGGTTTGATTCCCGGTCGAGCCTAAGTTGGATGGCGGTTTCAGTCTTCATCTCATTGCCATGGTCCCTGCCTGTCCTATTTAGCCCATCAGGTGCAGAAATACAGGACGTAAAGCCCTAATCCACACACCCACCACCTGGGAATATCCAACATTGAATACGGGGTTAACCGCAAGGGCTTTAGAGCTCACACCAGTGCCATCACTGTGGGTGCCTAATACCAAGTACCCATTACACCTGGGTGGGGCGAGGCAGTGGTTGAAGAGGATCTGCCAAATGCCTCGCTGCCATGGTGGGGGTTTGAACCCACAACCCCAGACAATGGCATCCCACTACATAGAAAAGTCCATGAAATAATGGGGGTTTTGCAGCCACTGATTGCTTAGTTTGTGAAGATTTGAGTATCTGTGAGAATTTCCTTGTAATTTTTAATACATTAGAAGATATTCAGTCATTTTATGTAATTCATTTTCATTTACACGTTTTTCTGAGTAAATTGTTGATCATATATATCATATCGTTATGTTTATTTCAAATACCATGTTATAATACATTTTAAAAGAGTTATTTCCAATTAAAGAATTAATAAAAACATAGCTACATATCAGAACCCCTCTACTCCAAAGAAAAAAAAATATATATATATATATATGAATGCGTGGATTTTATAAATGCATGGATTTCATTAATATATTTTATAAATGACCTAGTTATGGTGAATAAGAAATGTGAACAAATATCTTAAAAATGATCTGCATTGCATTGACCAACTTTATATCACATTATATTATGCTTTGGTTTTAGCATGAAGCTTTAATGTGATATTCAATATTTGAAAGCAAATTCATTTCTAGAGCAATTTGACGAAGTAGTTCTGGAACTTTAAGACTTTCAAAAGCAATCGAAAAGCGAGGTAAAACTAAAAAAAAAATTCTGAATTATGAAGCATATTTAGTTACAGTATTTTACATGCTTTCATATTCTTGTTTGTCAGGGTTTTCTCTCGAATATTTAACAATAAAGCAGGTAAAAATGATTGAGGCTTGAGTTTGAATAAAAAAAAAACATCAAATATTAGTTTTTAAAAAGAAAAACAACACTGCCCAAGCTCTTTATGTAACGAATCCAATGTTTGGTGCAAGCAAATCTATCGCAATATAGGGTGAAATATGACTTATTAATATTCTACGATGAATCACAAAAGAGTGAATGGTTTACTCTCAGTAGATCAATAGCTTTCAATTGGATTGCTCAGAATAATATAACAAAAGCATCAAAAGAAAAACAGCTTTAATAGCTTCTTAACAGTGTTAGCATACAAAGTGATACACCAAACCTAGTATCTGATATTTTTTCTCTCCCTAATAATTCTTCTCTCGTTGTTGATAGCTACTGCTATATATATGTCAATCTTGTTATCTCAAAATATATTTTAGGCTGGTGGTCATAATTCTTTCTGTTTTGTAAATTTTTTTGTCTCTGGGAAATGTGTTCTTTATATACTCCACTCAGCTGCTGGGAGCCAATAAGAATGCTTTATTGTCATACACAGCATGGGTGCATGTTGTACAGCAGCAGAGTATATTGGACAGGTGCAGGAAATATTGTACAATGAGGAGAATATAAGCGATGGTGGATGTCGTGTTGGCCAACGTAGAGTTTTGTGGGATTCTGAAAAATTATACTAGCCTTGGCTTGGATTGCCAATAAAATTTTCCTCATCCCACAAAACTCTATGTTTGACTCCTCACCATCCACCATTGTTATATATTGCACGATACTGTAGTTATCTAGATGAGGTCCTAGGTTCGATACCCAGGCTGGAAGAAACATCATTATTTCAGTTGTAGTGTGTGAGTTAAGTGACCATGCTGGGACAGGTATTAGTGCATCGTTTTATGAATTAATATTAGCTTGAAAGTGAGGTTGGACCTTTTATCATTTCGTCATTACATCTGCCCTGGTATAAGAAAGCCCACTTACTCATCAACGGTTTTAATTGTTTGTAATGGTAGTAATAGTTGTAGAATAATATTAAGTAACGAGAGTTTGCTGGAAATCAGGAAAGACCTAGAAAATTTGTTTCCGTTTCCAGTCAAGGAAAATTTTCATTCAATTTTGAACTTTTTTACGAGAAGTGCAGTAACACATTTTTGTAATTTTGGGTTGTTTTCAGATGACGTCACAGGTCACTGACCTCTGCAGCGCCACCGTGAGACTAACTATTGCTGCTTGAAGTTATCCCAACTTGACGCAAATGGAATCAAACAAGGTATGCCAGTTTCGCCAGTTTTATTACCTGAGCGTCTCTTCCATACAGGCTCAGCATACCTGAAGCCAACTTGGAAAGTTGATACACATCTTGTACAGCAAGAAGCATTGTTGTAAGATTTTATCAGAAGATTTGAATGTTTTTGAAAGGCTTCCTTCAAGCTGGTATGAGCCAGCATGCCATGACATAAATATTAAACAAAGATGAATGCACTTCTAATAAATGTTGAGAATATGAGCAGGCATAAATAAAGCAAAATTTGGTTGATTTCTATTAAATGATGGCAATAGGAATAATGATAAAACATTCTTATTATGTAGAACTTTGATATGACTATGTTCATAGCCAAACTTTTCTCGAGCTAATTGACAGGTATAAAATTGGAAAAAGCTACAAATAGAAGCAGATTATGAAATTATTCAACATTTTGGTGATACTCTGAGACCACTCAGAGATACCAAGATATATTATTAACATTGTTTATTAATACAAATGACATAAATGTATACAATGTCAACAATTTCAATATTACAAAATGAAGCCCACACGTTAACAAATTGTGGTCTAAGATGGTCAAATAAATATAGTTTGAAAACAGTTTTAAAAAAGTTCAAAATATAGGGTTAAATAATTGATCTATCCGCTGTATATACATCAAAACAAATAGTTGTAGGTGAATGAACTGCATTGCACTGGGGTTTATCTTCATTTTATGGGTTAGGGGTGCACGTGAATGACTCAAGGCTGCTTGCCAATAATTTGCAGTAAGATGAATGTTTGTATCAGTGACATATGTGAAATTATTATCATGCCAAGAAATTACTATATGTTTACAGGTATAGCAGAAACACTAAATTTTGCCCTGCCAACTCTTTAAGGCAACCATAAAATATTAATTGTTTCTTGTTTAGGGTGTGGTAGTCAAATTTTATGAGGCATGATAACCTTTGTATATGGGTTTCTGTCATTGATCTGTGTACATAAAAAGTAGTGTCAGATTTCTATGTCAATTTGTCGTGAAAATCACGGTTTAATGATCATATTCTACAACTGCTTCAAGTTATGGAAATGCATGGTGTCTTTATTTTTACAAATGGCTGAAATGTCGTAAACTACATGGCCAAATGTGCTACGTTCGTTTTCCATGCGTTTGGATAAACGCATGGAAAACGCATTGTTTTTTCCTTATTATAATTAAGCAAAAACCATGCATTTTCCATGCGTTTATCCTTCTCGTGACAAACGCAGGTGGCACATTTGGCCATGTATTTGATAACTGGTTGCAAATGGCAATGACCAAAAATAAATGAGGACACGACATGAGGTGGTCTTACATATTTCTGTAGCTTTGAACATGAGACATTGAATTCCAACTGGGTGTCCTAGTGGTGAAGGCATTGGCCAACAAGAATATTTGCCAGCCAATGGAGGTATCAGATTCCAACCCTGGCCTGGAAACTTTTTAATACTGCTGCTGGATGTCTGTCGTAGAAGACATCATTTAAACTGTTGGTGCCTTGTATTTGGCGTCTATGCAGGGGCAAGTAAAATACCCCATGCATGGGGTGAATGTGTGACTTGGTGTGCACGTTTTATGTACAGGTATTAATTTTATGTAATTTTACCAAGAGACATAACTGGAGTGGTTGGTATAAGGATAGGTAGACATGCATAACTGGAGTGTGCATTGCACCCTCTGTTGGCCACTGGGGTTTGAGGTCTTCACCCACAGTGTTACCACCCTTGCCACAAGGAGGCTCAGGACTTTTAAGGGCACTTCCAACTATGTTTTTGGGTGGATTAGGGCTTTACGTCCTGTATTTCTGTACCTGATGGGCTAATTCCCTGAGAACATGCTACTTCCACCCAATGTTGGTCTGATGTTGTTCCACATAGGTATAAAATTCTATCTGGCTTAGGACAGGCAGGGACCATGGCAATGAGATGAAGGATGAAACAGCCAAGCTTGAACCCAGTGGTTGGAAGCCCAGCCCACTACCACTGAGCTAGGCCCCCACCCCTCACTTTTTCATTTCAGGGTGCATAAATAACTCATACTAAAACCGGCATACTACAAACAAGTGTTACTTCTACCCCAGCTAAAAATAACTCCCCATGCCCTAATGTATTTCCTTTACCACCCACCAGAGGGCATGTCAGTTCAAGGCTACGTGACAGTCATGTGACCAGCGACAACCTCGTTTTGCTTTCTCACTTTGATTTTAGTATTAGGCAATGAATAATACAGAGGTGTTTCTCCTGTTATTAACAGCTGAGAGGCTTTTACAGTGCAAAACCAAGGTGTGATAGAAGTGCAATCTACCAAAAAGGTTGAAGTTTAAAATGTGTCACCTACTCTCAAGGTGCAAACACTATTAGCACATTCAAAATGGGTGTACAGTCATTATTGTCATTTTTGTCAAACAAACCATGTGGCGACACAGATCTATCTATCTATCTATCTATCTATATCTACATATCTTTCCATCTATCCATCTATCCATCTATCTATCTATCTATCAATCTATCTATCTATCGATCGATCGATCGATCTATCTACCTATCTACCTATCTTCCTATCTATCTATCTATCTATATCTATATATCTCATTGAGGATAGGTGCCAATGATGAATTTCTTTCAGTTTGTATTATATCAAACTTGATTACAACCTTATCATTAATACAAAATGTTGCCTGAAAAATGCAATACTCGACATAAAGTCACAATTTAGCACTATTACTCATATCAAGAAATATTTGCCCATTTCCAACAGTGAATATGACTTCTGATTCAAATTCTACACAGTCTTCTACCACATCAACCTTGACCTTCTGTTCAGAGCAGACTCATTGACTCCGTACTCTTCAGGACATGTAGAGTAATCACAATATTCATGAGTGCAAGGATTTGGCTGTGCCTTAACTGGGTCAAGGTCATGATCATAACCTATTATGCAAGCAAGTGTCATTATTTGATAATTCTGCACATGCAAGGTCACTCTTATGTGCATGAATATTTTTGATGCATGTGATTAAGAATTGTCTTTTAAATATAATGATGATAGTACATAATGTGCGAATAGAATAGAATATAATAAAATAGAATAGAATAGAAAATATTGATATTTAACTGACAATGATGTAATTGTCAGATATGGAATGTGCAGCCCTCTAAGGCATGTTCTTGCCACTGTCGAGGGTTGACTGATGAGGTGAGAGAGAGGAGGAGTTCACCCATGTTACACATTTACCCCATGGGTGGGGTCTTTCATTTGTCTCAGCATAGACACTGAGTACAAGGTACCACCATTTTAATGTCTCGTCCGAATGACGTATTGCTTATTAAGGGTGCCTGAGCCTGGGATTGAACCCGGGTCCTTCAGAGGCGCAGGCGAGCGTCTTACCACTAGACAATCCAGTTTTGGTTTGGCAGAATAGAATGGAATAGTATAGAATACAATACAATACAATTGTATGTTTTTGGAACAAATTTGCAGGCTTGAGCATCAATATCTAAGGACTTATTAAACATATCAGACTATCAGTTATTAAATAATTGAAATAGATAAAAAAAAAAAATATATATATATATATTTTTTTTTTTAACTGCTGAAGTATTAGAAATAACAGGCATTTTGTCAAGTCCAAACAACATTTTTGGGACACTAGATATGTCTGGACACTTCACTACAAGGAAACACATTCCCTGAGAAGTAGAATTTTGTAATATGTAGTTTAATTAAATAATTTAACTGTTTTAAATTCATTAATAGAAACTTACACAAAAACTAGATCTATATTCCATTAGACATTTGCAATTTTGACTTTTACCTAAATATGACTAACATGATAGTCAGATTCACCTAACACTTTAGTCAGTCTATAAATAGGTCAGTTTTCTTTTTTTCAAATTTGTCAACTTTCACTACAATCTAGTAAAACAATTCGTAAAAAAAATTAATGTATTGAATATGTAGAGTGTCACTCTTATGCACACACCAGACTTACTATTTTCTTAGAAATCACATTAGTGGACCAGAAAAACAAGTGGCCAGCTTCTCTATGCTCATATTTCCTATTCTCGAAAATGCCATACGCAGATAAGACAAGAATAGAAGCTTATGGCAGAGTAGTACAAGTCAGGGAGCTAGGGACTACGGTTATTTATGCATAAATAGAAAAAGTCGACTGCATTAGGCCCCTAGCCTTCTTATTTGTCCAGACAGTTGGGAGTAAAAGCCTTGGCGGGTCCAGCCATTCAGTGAGGAAATGAGAATTCTCTTGGGCGAGAGAGGATCTGGCTTGGTCAGGTAAGGCTGACCAGTGGTCAGAGGCAGCTAGTGCTAGGGCTCCATAGAGTGTAGAGACATGCAAGGTACTTGAACGGAAATGGTTCATTGTTATCATCATAACCCCCCCCCCCCTCCCTCCCATTAAAGGCCATCTCACCATTACGACCACCTCACTATAAAGAATACGTCACTATTAAGGCCATCTCACTATTAAGACCACCTCCCTATTAAGACCACCTCACTATTAAATCACCTCACTATTAAGACCAGCTCACTATAAAGAATACGTCATTATTAAGACCATCTCACTATAAAGAATACGTCATTATTAAGACCATCTCACTATTAAGACCACCTCACTATTAAGACCACGTCACTATTAGGACTACCAAGGGTATGCAACCACCTCATAAATAAGGTCACAAAATTGTGGACTTAAGTCTATATTCTTGCTATTATATTTTACCTCTCTGGTAAGACCCCCTCGCCATTAAGACCAGTAAATTTCACACCAAGGGGTGGTCTTAATGGCGAGATTCTACAGTCAGCCTATTTGGTGGAATATGTTTAGCTTATATAAATATATTTAAGTTTGCATTGTTCTGTCCTAAAACTAATACCATTGATCATTAATTAATTATATAGAAGTTATTGAGCCCTATCATCAGGCAGTATTTTTTACGTCACTCCAATGCAACAGTGACGTCAATAAAATGTCATAACCGGAAATAGACGTCAACCAATCAGATGACAGAACCGCCTAGACGTCACAGATCTGTTAATTGGATTGTAATGGTTTTCTGTCAACTATAAGCTAAGCTTGTTCTCTGTGGATTATTAGTCCTCTAGACCATGATTTTTGCTTACTATAGGTAGACTTACTATGATAGTAACTAATAGCAGTGTTTCAGTGTCTCAATGCTACATGGCCAATTGTGCCACGTTTTCCATGCGTTTATCCTTCTCATGGAAAACGCATGTAGCACATTTGGCCATGTACTGGGTCTGAAGCTAAGTCATCGTATTGACCAGCTGCAGGCAGAAGTTATGATGAGATGATAAGGTAGGATCCACACCATGTTACACATTTACAACATACTACCCTAACATTTGCAGTTCAAGGAACACAAAGACACAGTTTACATTTTTTATCTTTCCAGTTATTTTTTGCCTTATTGTCATCATTAATGCCTGTTTGGTATTGTCAAATATACCATAAAACTATTCCAACTAGTGTCTCTATCTATCTGTCTATCTATATGTCTATCTATCTGTCTATCTATCGGTCTAACTATATGTCTGTCAATATGTCTAGCTATATGTCTATCTATATGTCTATCTCTCTGTCTATCTATATTTCTATCCATCTATCTTTCTGCCTATCTATCTATCAATCCATCTATCTATCTACAAATAGATCGATTAATAGATAGATAGACAGGGATCAATAGTGCAGCCCTCTAAGCAGTTCATTTCCTTTCATGAGTATGATTTGCTGAGATGAGATAGAGAAGTCCACACCAGGGGAGCCAGTTTGCGTTATCCATTTTCCTTTTTTTGCCATATAAACCACCGACGCACAACAGGAATTAGTTACCTTTTTCTCAAGTTCTTGAAACCCAGCTTAATCTTCTTTACTCTGTTTGTCTCACTCACCCCTAAAGGGAATACACGTCCCGTTGTTCCGTCTGATTTTTGGTGTCTTTTGGTAAGAAACGGTGCATGTTTTTTGGCCGTTTATTTTATCTCTATTGATGCTACTTTTTATCCACAAGAAAACAGCCACAACACTCGCAAACAAACGATTCCTGTCACGTCAACGAGTGTCATCCGTGAGACGCAAAGATGTCGGCGGAGGACATGGTATGACGCGTCGCTGCCTGCGTTTCAAAGCGACATGACGTGTGGGGTTTGAGCGTCATGACGTGACAAGTCGTGACATGTCATAGTGTGTCATAGTGTCATTAGCCCTTCTTCTCCAGGGTCTTTGTGTGAACCCCAAATGTTTTAGGGTAGCAACAATCATTAACCTGAAGAGCACCAACCCAAATTGGCCATCTGTTGTCAAACACCCAAATTGCCTTTGGAAGGTTTTTGGTGACATGTTGATTGCGTAATAATTAGGGTTCTTGCAGAGCTCTGCAAATCTAGGATGTGTAGTCAATGGTTTATGAGCTTCACTCTTCATATTCTGCAGTAAGACTCATTGAGTTATGTTCAATCTTTTATAAGCTATACTGAGCTAGAATGAGCTAGAATGAGCTAGACCACTACTAAAAAACCATGCTACCTGCTACTAAATAAAGCTATCTAGCTAGAGCTATATACTGGAAGCTTTAACAACAACCGTATGCAGTAAAAGGCCTATCTTATATCTGTCTTTTACAAGCTATACTGAGCTATACTGAGCTAGACTGAGCTAGACTGAGCTAGAAGGAGCTAGACTGAGCTATACTGAGCTATACTGAGCTAGACTGAGCTAGAAGGAGCTAGACTGAGCTAGACTGAGCTAGACACATTAGAACAGCTTCCAAAATGAATTTTAAAATCCCTTTTAAAGTTGTAACAAAAAAAATAAAAATAAAAAATATGTACATTTTTGCTTTGGTAGTAGGTCTAGGAAATTATTTTAAGCATAGAAAAAAGTGTTAATACATTTGAGAATCATACCATTAGGTCTTGGCACTATTTTTAAAAACATTCCTCTCTAAACAATACATTAACCAAAACATCTTACTCCTAAATCGCTATTTCTTCCCAGACTGGAACTACTTTTTTATTTTGGCCTCACAAATGCCCTACATGTTGAGGAAAGTGTCTACAGACATACAGATGCAATGAATTAAGATTGGCGCCATTTCTAATTGACGAAATAGTACTACTGAGTGCACGTAGGTCTCGCCATTCCAGGAAAGATTAAATCGCCATAAAAAAAGGCTTCGGCATGATCAAAGGAGCTCCTATATCACCCGTACTACAAGCAACTTTTTGACACTAACGACTTGGCTGGTTTATCTAATTCGTCTGACGACGGAGAGAAGTATTTTTGCGCGCACGAAAGTAACAGTAAAAATGCTTTAGGATGTCTGAGGGGCAGTGTTCATGGTCCATTTATTCCAGGCCCTACTAGTATTTACTTGGGACCCCAGCTAAACCCCAATATAGGCTCTAAGTATAACACTACAATTTACACTTTAAAAAAAAAGAAGTTTGTATCAAGTCATTCCCAAACTTTCTAATTGATAATTGATAATGATACCTCTCTGTAATGATTAGCTTTTAATTTGCTATGTATATTTTCCACATAATTTCTGCTGTCTATCTCTGATCATGACTATAATAACCATTAGAAGAGTTGAATAAAGGAATAGTAGATTGATGGATAAAAATATCTAAAATAATATCGACATTTGGCTTTAAGAAGTTGATTAATAGTTTGTTTATGTTCTTATAAAAAATGATATATTATGTAATATCTAAAACTTTTACCTTTTACTCCATTAGTCCGGGTGAGGGCCTAGCTCAGTGGTAGCACTCTGGGTTTCCAACCACTGGGTCCCGGGTTAGATTCCCGTTTCGAGCCTAAGTTGGATGGCTGTTTCATCCTTCGACTCATTGCGATGGTCCCTGCCTGTCCTTATTAGCCCATCAGGTGCAAAAATACAGGATGTAAAGCCCTAATCCACCCATCACCACTCCATTGGGACTATTTACTAATTGGTTTGATTTTTGATTTGCTTAACTGCTTTTATTAGGAGGAAGATAACTGATTTTCTTGTTGAAAAACTATCTTGGTAAAGTATGATATTATTTATACACATTGACCTACAAAACTACCATTATCTTTAAACAGTTATTCCTCATGTCATGGAAGCTAATTTTTCACATGTATGAAATGACCAACCATTGAACATTACTCTGTAATCTGAATTCATGCTTCGTTGATTATTGTGACTTAATGGGCTGCAACCTGGGCCATGAAGAAGTCGACCAAAGGTCAATGACCCCAATATGGCGGCCATCATTGTCAGTGGTCAGTGGGTTGTGCAAAATGATAACAACATGAAGCCGTTTTGGTACGTCATAGCCAGGGAAGATTTGCATTCGTATTCATTTTGCAGACATATACAAAAAATTTTTTTGTTTTGTATCTGGCATATACACCTATGACACGATATAACTATGACTGATATGGACTTTAACAATGTCAGATACATATAACAAACAGATACTCAGATCTGCGACAAAAATTAGGTCAATGACTGATAGGAGATTGGGATCTGTAACGTACATAATTGTTATAACATTTTGCTTGCTTTGGTGAAAGTTGAAAAAAAAGTATGAATCTCTTTGTCAATGAAAGATATGAAACACAAATCTTAAGACTTCTTCATCTGACATTATTTACAAAATAATTACATAATATATGCAAAGATATTTGGTCCAAATTTCTACTATCCTGACATTTACAAAATCATGATTATTCACACAAGTGAGCTCTACAGTGACCAAAGTTTTAGCAAATTTTGGGCAAAGTCCTAAGTTACCAATCCCAAAGTTCATAGATGAAAGTTTTAGTCCTAATTGAACTGGTAGCCATGCATGAAAATGGCTGGGAGTGGAGCAGTTCAAGTCAAGTCCTATTTTACACTCCCGTTTCTCTGCTGTTCACACATTGCCAGATATTCTTTTTTGAAAAATAATTTTCTGGTTTAGATTTATCAATTTTAAAATGAACTTGTCGTAATGTCACCAGTCAATGTATTGATTTATATTCTATTCTATTCCATTCTATTATATTCTAGTGATTTTGTAAGCAGCTATAGTGGTTAAATAATTTCACTACCCTAGTTTTATACTGTACAGTACTGTACTGTATTGTATTGTATTGTATTGTATTGTATTGTATTGTATTGTATTGTATTGTATTGTATTGTATTGTATTGTAACTATTCTGGACTGAGATTTAGCTTTATTGATCAGCTGCATGCAGACGTAATGATGAGATGACAAGCCCTGGAGTCCACACATTTTAAGCGGTATCGAACCCACGACATTATACTAATAACTGACTACTTTACCACTTAGCTTCAATTCTCAATCCAGCAATTAAGCTTGCAGATTTCAGCTCAAAACAACAAAAAATCAACCAAAAAAACGCCATTCTCTTTAATTTGTTGATAGAAGGTTTCCCAAACCTGACCAGGCATTTTGATCCAAGGCTTATCTCATGCAGAAAACATAGCAATGCTGAATTTTTTGTTGATAAATGAAATCTCACAAATTCCACATTATTTAATTAGATTTACAGCCGCCAAAGCATAACATAACACCCATCTGTTGCCATAGAAACGAGTAGCGTCATGACACTATACGAAACTGTTATATCATTGTATATGACAGGGTGTGACAGGTTCAGCCCTTGTCACGATGATATGACATAACGCAAGAAATGATATCATAATAGTACAATGGAAGATCAGTATAGTACGGAAATGTAACTATGTACCTTAGCAATAATATGTAACAGTAAGACTTCTATAACACTTGGAAGATTGGGTTGCATAGATCGTCCTTGCAGAACACCTAAAATGAGGAGAAGAAGAATATTATGTCAGTGCCAATGTCTCAATGCCACTGGGTCTGAAGCATAGTCAGCTTATATGGCCAGCTTAAGGCAGATGTAATGATGAGATGATGGGTTGGATCCACACCCTGATGCAGAATTATGATGATTGATATGATAATCTTACATGGTATTATTGTTTTCGCTTACTATAGAATTTATACATATGACCTCAGTAAACTTGTGCAATATTATGAATTTGATTTGTGGTTCACAACATTTCTCAGAATTTCAGTGAAAAATAAAAATTGAATTAATGATATCTCTTGCACCAGTTGAGATGATAGGACATGTAGCCAAAATTTCTTGGAAACATACCCCTAAAAAAAACAGATATATAAAATATTGATGACCAGAATATGATTAATTACATCACTGCACATGGAAAAAAAGAAAGAATATATGCACTTTAATGTGGATGATTTATGATTGCCCTTACCAAACAGCATTGCAAGGACATGATGCTCAGGTATACTCATGACAGCTGTCTGGTCAATGACCATGGTATGATTAATGAAAATTCGATTTTTATCACAATTAATATTTCGAGAGCTCACATGAACATCATAATTAAGAATGACTTTTGATATTGAATTTTAATTAATAAGATTCGTGTCCCTAAGGTAAAGGTAGGCGGTATTCCAGCTGACTTGTTCAAACATGAGGCTTTCTCATCTCCCTGTAGAGTATGGGGCCCTGTACACAGAATTACCTGCAGGGGGCTAAGCACTCTACAATCGCCATCACTGTCCATAGCCAGCTCTCCATTTACATCTGGGCAGAGTGGAGCAAAGACTTACAGAGGATCTGCTCAGTTCCTCCATGCCATGGTGGGGGTTCGAACCTACAACCCTGTGGTTAGTAGCCAAACATATTTACCATTAGACAATAAGGCATCTCGCCGCATATGTCTGACCAGAGTGTGATGAATAGTCTGTGTAATTATATAGTATTACTCTGACCTCTTAGTAATGTGTAAAATCATGTGGACTCGAAGCAATCTTATCATCTCATCATTACGTCTGCCTGCAGCTGATCATATAAGCTGGCTAGCTTCAATTCAGTAGCAATTTAGACAATACAATTATGACAAAACAATATTGTTGGGTCTTGTAAGAGTGCATAAATGTATGGTGGATTTTCACAGAATTTTCTTTATATTTCCACCAGGTGGCCATTACAGAATACTGCAATTCTATTGGCTGAAAAAGTCCCCCGCCCTTGGCTGTGATTGGCTGAAGCAAAGTGCATCCTAGCAGCTGTATCTTTAGTGCGTTTTAATGTATACATGGCCAAATGTGCCACGTGCATTTTCCATGAGAAGGATAAACGCATGGAAAATGCATGGTTTTTAGATAATTATAATGAGGCACAAACCATGCGTTTAATTTCCATGCGTTTATCCAAACGCATGAAAAACGCACCTGGCACAATTGGCCATGTATTTGACATCTTATCGTTCAGCTGATTTCTGTTATTTCCCTGAGAAAAGTATATCAATGGCATCATTTAGTTACGATCTTCCATGTCTGAATTGCGAAATAAGTAATAGGAGAAGAAAGATTTAATATGTCTTGCTGACTTCAGGGCTGCTAAGAGGAAAGACTCCATTATCAGGCAGCCTTAACATTGATATCACATCATAGATTTTTGCAAGCTTGCTACTGCCACAACAAGCTATTATTATTTACCTGATGAAATATTTTCATGGATAAAAACTATCTATCTATCTATCTATCTATCTATCTATCTATCTATCTATCTATCTATCTATCTAATATCTCTTTCTATCTAACTATCTATCTATCTATCTATCTTCCTATCTACCTATCTACCTATCTATCTACCTATCTACCTATCTATCTACCTACATATCTATCTATCTATCTACCTATCTATCTACCTATCTATCTATCTATCCATCTATCTACCTATCTAGCTCTTTCTATCTAACTATCTATCTTTCTATCTAATATCTCTTTCTATCTAACTATCTATCTATCTATCCATCTATCTTCCTATCTATCTATCTATCTATCTATCTACCTATCTACCTATCTACCTATCTATCTATCTATCTTTCTATCTATCTACCTATCTATCTATCTACGCATAAAAAAACCTAATCATTATTGTATATTCAAATAGCAACTTTAAAAGTGTGTAGCTTGTCTATTTTCGAAAAGTAATGAGTTTTGAGGTTTTTTCTTTAGCATTAAATGAAATGCCATCAAATGAACTATTTTTATATAATACTTGCAAAATATCACAAAATGTAAATTTGACATTTTGTGAGTATTTTGACATTTGTTACGAATGTACACTGGTTCAGACTATGCTGTAATTATATATTGGAAGAATTTTGCTTTATTTAGATAAACGTACGACAGGTAAACGTGACTGGAAAATGTCACCAAAAACTAAAGGTCCATCCTAAATTGCTGATGGAGCTGTTTAGAGTATAGTACTACTGTATGAAACGGCTCAATTTTAATCAATTAGTGGTCTATAGCTAGACTTAATAGTTTTATCTTATATTCATTGCTCGTCTATATATATATATTCCTTGCTACTTTTTAATTCTGAAGTTTAGTTTTCAAAATGACATATAATGTGTGGTTAATGTAATTGCCATTGGACCATTTGCCATTCGTAGCTGTAAGTAGCCACTGTCCATCTTTATTTAGATCTTGTTATTTATACATAAATGTATTTCATTTATTTTTTATTTTATTATTTTTTTTAAATATAAGTTTTAGTGGGCATCTACGTCTGCGTTTATTAAAATAAGAATTTAGTGGATGTCTCCTGACCAAAGGTAAAGAGTATATATGTATTTTGACTTTTTTATCTTATTTTTTTTATTTATTGCTTATATTATGTGTAATAACGTACATTTCTTTAGTTGTTCCTTGTAATTTGCTGCTTTTTTGTTTTGTTTTATTTAGTCAAATAAATATATTCTCTCTCTCTCTCTAGATTAGCTATGATAGCTTCTAAAGGGGCGTTCACACGGTCAAGTATGACCACTGATGAAGAAAATGTTTTTTCATCGTGATTCACTCGGCCATGTAATCCGTAGAATGCTCCTGGTAAAGCTAAATCATCCGAGACCATACGTGGATAGAGCAAAAATGTTTAAACATGTTTAAAACTTTGGCGGATGTTCTACGAGTAAATTGTTTATATTATTTATGTAACCTCCTCGCGAGTCATTCGTCGAGCGTTCTACGTACATTCTACGTACGTTTTATGTATGTCCGTAGCCATACGTTGCCATTCGTAGCTATACGTAGCCGCTGTCCATCCGTACATACTCACCATCTACTCGCGTCCACTGGTAAAAAGCTGATAAAACTTGTTCTGTGCCCATCCTTGCCCATCCTACATGGCCAATTGTGCCACGTGCGTTTTCAATGCTTTTGGATAAACGCATGGAAAACGCATGATTTTTGCATCATTGTAATTAGCTAAAAACCATGCGTTTTCCATGCGTTTATCCTTCTCATTGAAAACGCATGTGGTACATTTGGCCATGTAGAAACAATCGCATGGGCGATCTTTGAGCAATCTACGAGCAATCTACGAGCAATCTACAAGCGATCTACGAGCGATGCCTGACGGATGCCTGACGGATGCCTGACGAATGTCCGCAAAGTGATCTATGACTGCCTCATGTACGCTCCTCGAAAGATATTATACGTGATTAACAAAGCCACGAGTGACCACGTATAGCCCTTTTTTTGTGTCCGTCATCATACGTAGGTCTGATCCGTGACAGTGTCAACGCCCTTTTAACTAACAAGCTGCTTTGAAAATGCATTACTGTATAGATTAGTGTTTATTTTCGCATTAAAATTTGACTACGGTTAACGCAATCCCTATGATTGACACTAGTTACTGTACTGGGTACTTGAGTTTCTATATTTAATTTTCTGCAGTCATGTTACTCATATTACTTCGAAACAATGCTGACATTTTCATATAAAAGTTTGACAGTTTTTTAGCCTTTTTTAACTTTTCACTCATTAAGTTTGACCAATTAAAGTTTGTTCTTTTTCTGTCCAAGTTTGTAAAAGCACGTGCAGATAAATACGTGGGTTTGTACAATTTACTGACAGGAAAAGTTGTAAAGTTTTGCATGAAAATAACTACACTAAAAAAAAGAAAAATATATATATATTATATTTTTGTATATATACAGTTGGGGGTCATACAGCTGAGTTTTATAAAAACATTTTATTGTGACAACAATTCTGTGGTAAATTTTGCATCAACATTGGTTTTAATAGTACATCATGTAAATTATCTAAATAAAATGCAAATTTGAGGCATGACCACTTTCCTAAGGCATTTTGTAACTTTTTTTTTCATGGAGTCTAGAACTGGTTGTTCATAAAATCCCACATGCTTGGAGTTCGTCATTATACAAAACCTTTGCACATTTTCAGTCCGTTTTTAGACCCACCCACCAGATTAATATGATATTTTTAATGCAATTTGATCTCATCAAATCCCAATAAACATTGGAATTTACAGCAATTTGCTAGTCAAAGGAAGTTAGTCCCATTTAAATTGACATTTATTTAATTTGAGATGAGACAAATCTTTTTTACATGTTGATGGCTGGATAATGCAAATGAAAACATTTCCATAAAAAAAAACCGTTGTTTTATGTCTAACTGCGCAGGTATAAGTCGGAATTTACATGAAAATATCTTTATTTGTTGGTAATTTCTTTCCAAATATAGAAATGTGATGGACACTTTAATTTCCAGAGCAGAACTCTAACACACACTTTTGTTTCCAGAGCTGAACTCTAACACAATGCACTTACCCTTTATAAATTTCATACATTATGTGATCTGGTGTTGTATTTTGATGGTAACTTTGACATGTCTCAGCTATGTTTTATTTTATTAACAAAAATAATAAACGGTATGCGGTCATCCAAAATGACCATTTATAGCTACGGATGACCAATTATATAACACAAGTAGTCCACCACACAACCAATTTATTTATTGAGTGTTTATATAGTGTATACCTTTTTCTTGCCATTTAATTTTGTCAGTCTCAAAGGTTTTATTCACAGTAAGTAGCATCCAGTTCGCTAGAATTATGACCACAATAAAATGTTACCTTAAATAATCAAAGATTATTATTTCTATGTTCGCAATAGTGCTTCCTAAGGAATATATATGAAATTCAGCAACTACATTATGTCACATAAAGGCATTTGGGCATAGTTCCATACAAAATAAACCTTTAATATTTGTATTTATTTAAATAAATAAAGCTTAATTACAAATCTTTAAGATTTATTTTGGAATTATACCCAACACACCTATTTACATGCCTTCATATATCAAAATCAATTTTTGCACACTGATTACAGTTGGCAACTGAAGAAACTATACATTATCAATTGCCATTCCCTTAAACAGTTACTGATTGTTGGGTTGCTGAATTGCATGTCATTTGAAATCTACAGCATTTAGATAAGTTATATTAATATATATATATATATGTTTATTACCAAACACTTTCAGGTGTAATAATTACATTATATTTCTATAATAATAATAAGTAATGGAGTGCCAGTTAAAGTCTAAGTAATATAGATTATACTGCAAATAATTATTATGAAATTGCTAATTATAAACAAAAACTGTTGACTGGGTGGCTCCATGGTTGCTGAGAGTGAAATTAAGAGACTGAGTGAGAGAGATCAATCCTGCAGGAAAATCCTTGAAAGAAATTGGAGAAGGAACTTACTGTAATATACAAAGAATGTGGCATTATGGCAATATTAAGATTATTAAATAATAATTGTATGCACTTGGAATATTCTACAACCTTTTATGGCTGTCATTGCAAAGTATGAGATCCTAACTACATGGAATATGTAGGAAACAGCACAACTTTTAGCATTTTTTTCCTTAGATTTTCCATTGTTATGAAAAAAAGAAAAAAACAATATCAATATGTAACTGGAAAGGTGAAAGCATTATGATTAGGACATCATATGTTATTAGCAACATTTCACTAATGTAGGGATCATAGTGTCATTGATAAGGGGGTTTGAAAGAGTACCAATTTTCAAATTTTCCCCTTATTATGTAAAATTACATATTATTAATGGTCATAAAAACCCCAAAAAGCTATCTCTGCAGTATTTCAGACATATTCTGACAAAGTTTTGTATGCATTTACGTGCAGTAGTGTGTGAGTTCTGCTCAGGAAATGGAAAATAAATTTTGTATTTTCTCTAAATATTGTTTAACACAGCCGAGATATGTCAATGTGACTATCGAAAGGCACAAGTAAGCTATATAGAGTAATACCATGCTAGAGTTCTCGTGTAGAGTAAACAGTGTTTTTGGTATGGAAGTTTGAAAAAGTTGGAATTTTCCCTATTTTCCCTTTATTTTAATAATTCTCTGGTATTTACGGCAATGAGATCCCCAAAAGGAACCACTACACACTTTTTAGACATGTTTTGACAAAGTTTTAAGCTTTAAGGCGGAGTAGTTGTCAACAAGTCGACTGTCCGTGCCATCTATATTCACTTACAGAATCTCATTTAGACCAACTCTAGCACAACTCAACCAGCCACTTCTGACCTATGGTCCTCGATTCAATTTTTTTCATTATCATTCAAGAAATACAAAACCCACAACATGTGAGTATTATACGCTCTTTGCAAAGCAATCTGTTGCAGCGAACAATGAACTAATATGTTCGGTCCGCAGTATATGTAGGGCCCCAAGCAGACACAGTAGGATTAGTGTCAGAGTTCTGCTAAAACGCAGCCAAGATATGTCAATGTGATGATAAGAATAGCCTTCTTCGAACTTTGTTTGCTGAGGGTCAAACCCATTTCGAAGTACTGCAGTAAAAGCATTACATAAGGATTTGCACTTTGTGAAGAAACCTCATTTTTGTATTTACTAAAGGCATGGATGTAGCTGAAAAACAATTCGCAGAATCAGTACACTGAATACTTGGGTAAGAAGCTATATAAAGTCAAGTAATTAGAACCAAAAACCATGTTTAGAATTTCTAGTCAGTGCACTCCGAGAGCAAGTCTTTTTAATGGCAAAAAGTAGGTAGGTGGTGTTGACACCCATTTATCAGGTGCAAAGATGTATCACACAAAGGTGTGCACAGTGTACCTTGAAAAAGATAATGGAATTCGCTAATTATATCTGTAAACTTATTAGATTAAAAAGGCAATGTAATTGTACAATATCTGCAGTATACCTTTCTTCCAAGAGTATACACGCTGTACACTATATATTGCTAACAAAAGATGTTAGTTCTAAAATGTGGTCTAGTGGTTAAGGCATTGGCCAGCTCCTCTGAAATTCCTGGGTTCAAATCTTGGCACATGCACTCGTATTGGACTATACTATTGATTTACCATTAAAACGTTGTGAAATAGGCCTAGAACTTGTGTAGTCTAGTGGTTAAAGCATTAGCCAGCTCCTGTGAAGGTCCTGGGTTATATTTAGTGTGTTTCACTCTTCATGAGCTACATCCCAACTGCTGCATGGATGTCGATCGTATCAGACATTAAAATTGGAGGTGTTTTGCAATCGGTGTCTATGCTGAAGCATTAAAAGACCCCACCTATGGGGTAAATGTATATAAGCTTATAAGCTTCAGACCAGGCATTGAAGAGTCACATGACTGCCTAAAAAATTCACCCTTGAAGACCAGCATGCAGCAATGACATTAAACTTTTACTGCATGGCAGCATAGATAACCAGCTCTTATATTTCTTTTATGAGCAAGGCCTATTCGATAAAGTGGAATTACACTGGTATTCCTGTAGGTTATCTGGACTGAACTGCTATGTGACAAAATCATTGTCTGCCTGACACCATTATAAACACTAAGTGGCAAAATGTGAGCCTAGGGGGACCCACAATACATGTGACATTGGCCCTACGCTGCGCTTTGACCGATATCTTGATTTCTTCTGCATGGCGGGGTTCCCCAAGGGGATTCTTGATGACGTATGAGATGGGAGTGAGGCTGGCGCTCTGCACGTGGCTTTTGGCGCGCCCAGGACGCTGTATTCGGCTTGCTTGTGTACCAAGGGAGTCACTGCGCTGTTTTGCAGCGTTCTATCAACACTGGATCTCGCTTGTCTGTGTGTGGAGTAAAAGTCTATGATCAAAGTGATTTTGTTTTGAAAGTCTTCGGTTTGTTCTACCACTGATAACTGGGCTTGTCAAACCATGTACTGTGCAAAGGTGAGTGTTATCATTTACTACTGTCAGTAGACTTTCTTATACACTAACTAAGGAAATATTGACATAACAATGTACATATACTTCAGAAACATTATAAATATTATTTTCCTTTAATTAATATTTCCCTATGGACTGTTATATAATTATACTCGTATATACATGCAGTCTACACAATTCTGCTAATTTTAAAGAGATTCTATAGTTTGAAGTTGTTGCAAAAGTGGTTACGCTTAGATGGTGTATCAGCAGCTTATAAGCACCTGCTTAAATTTTGTACTTGTCTTCATAAATAACGCTCATGGTGAGAACTTCAATAGCCACAAATGGCTATATACATTGCACAATCATTATATCAAGCTTTAGATTGGGCTTTTATATAAATTAATGAGTTACTTCATTGCTAGTTCATACTTTTCCATATGATAAGCCACTTGATAGGTCTTCATCTAGAAAATCATAAATCATTATATCATTTTCTTTAGACCTGACTAAGTTTATATGTTTCTTTAACTTTTATTAATTATGGAATGTTTATTTAGTTTTTGACTTGATGAAATATAGATATTTACATTACTTTTGAATTAATAATTAATATCAATTACATTGTTTACGATGCTAAGAGAGGTTAATTTATTATTTCATGTTAATACATCATCATAAAAAATTCATTTTCTCAAGAAATTTATCTTCCTAGAAACTTAGTGAGTTGCTTCATGCATCATAATGGTTATTGAGAGAAAATGTTTGAAACAAGGATATTTGTTTTAGACAATTGATAGCATAGCGCAGGAATTATTGCATGGAAAACATTGCTGCAGTACCAGGGTTATAAAATCAAATTGATTTAAATAAATGCACTTATTTTGAAATACATCATACTAGTATAACCATTGGATATTTATATTAATTTTCATTTGCAGCACACTTTAATATATATTGCCCATTTTACATTTACTTTCGTGTCAGAACAACCATCAAGACCAAATGTTGAATTGTAAAATAATGTTTCGCCTGAATGTGATTTTATGCAACAGATGGGCTTGTTTAACTGTTAAGTTTCAAAACCCATTAATTGTGAACATTTAGATAATGGTGCATGGTGGCAACTCAGTTTTGTGTCAGCTTATGAAGAAATAGAGGAATAGAGGAATGTATTTTGTAGAACTACGAAGATTTAAAGAGCCCAGTTCTGCAGATAGGACCAACCAGATGGTAAAATAAAGGTCTAAATGACAGGACCTAAAGTCTAACAGTTACCACAGAGTTCTGGTAGTATCTGAAGTACATCCTAGAAGTGGCTTCAAAAGACATAAATTTGCAAATGATAACGGTATACCTAGAAACCTGTTGCAAAGATCTGAGTCACCACCAGTGGAAGGCTTGGAGAAGCACCTCAGTGAGTCGAATTCTTGAAACACTGAGAAATACTATTTTGCTAACCTATACAATCATTATTAGTCAGTTAGTCAGTCAATCAGTGAGTTAGTTAGATAGTCTATCTGTCCAGCAGTCCATCACTCCAGCAGTCCATCAGTTAGTTGGTCAGTTAGTTAGTCTATCTGTCCATCAGTCCATCACTCCAGCAGTCCATCAGTTAGTTGGTCAGTTAGTTAGTCTATCTGTCCATCAGTCCATCACTCCAGCAGTCCATCAGTTAGTTGGTCAGTTAGTTAGTCTATCTGTCCATCAGTCCATCACTCCAGCAGTCCATCAGTTAGTTGGTCAGTTAGTTAGTCTATCTGTCCATCAGTCCATCACTCCAGCAGTCCATCAGTTAGTTGGTCAGTTAGTTAGTCTATCTGTCCATCAGTCCATCACTCCAGCAGTCCATCAGTTAGTTGGTCAGTTAGTTATTCCATCTGTCCATCAGTCCATCACTCCAGCAGTCCATCAGTTAGTTGGTTAGTTAGTTATTTGGTTAGTTAGTTAGTTAGTTAGTTAGTTAGTCATTCAGTCAGTTAGTTAGTTAGTTAGTCAGTCAGTCAGTTAGTTAGTCAGTCAGTTAGTTAGTCAGTCAGTCAGCACGTCCATCAGTCAGTCAGTCAGTTAGTCAGTTAGTTAGTTAGTTAGTTAGTTAGTTAGTTAGTTAGCTAGCTAGACAGCTAGACAGCCAGTCAGCCAGCCATCTAGCCAGTTCATGTGTAAGGTAATACTCCTTGTATTGTTGGATAAAGTAAATTATTACTACTTCGCTCAATTAAATGAGGCAGCCAATTGAATTGTTGCTAATTAGTCACCCATGAATTACTCAGTCAGTCAGTCAGTGAGTTAGTTCCCAGATAGCATTCCAAATCGTATGGACATCGGCTCGATGTCGGCGACATCAACAGTGGTTAAATCGATGTAGTAATGACACCGGCCCGATTTGGAATGCTAACTGGGTTCATGTTATCCAATCCAGTCAGTGTTATAAAGTTAGTCATTAGTCATTTAGTCAGCTCAGGAGTCATCATTTACTGATGCATTGCTAGAAGTTATGACCATTTTATCCTAACGCTGCCTCCCTGATGTCCAGAGGACCATTTAGCAACTTGTAAATCGCCATCATTGCTGTGTTTTTTAGCTCTCGGGTCAATAATGCAGGGACTGTTATTACTGGTTGACAAATATTCTTGATGTGCCTTTCACCTTTTCTCTTTGATCCATGTCACTTATCTCTGGCCCATGTGTGTGGACACAGGTAATAAAAGTAGTCAGTAAATCGTGATCCCCCCCCCCCCCTTTGCGGCCATTTTCCCAATGTTATCTAAAGTTCAATGGCGGGTGGGACATTATGATGTAAATCCATTGTTTTGGTGATAAAATTTTGGGATAGCTACACCTGCTGTTAAGTTGGAGGTAATTTTGAATTACAGTAGAACCCCATATATACGGTCAACCACAGGGTTATTACTAGATTAAAGGAGCCTCAATGCTAATACTCTACAGTAATACCAAAATAAAGGTTAAGTCTATAGCAAGCTAGACTTAGCTAGACTTAGCTAGAGTTAGCTACACCACAGTTTGAATTCAACCAATACACCATAATATGAGATTTTTTTTCAAATTCTTGTAAATTTTGATGCTACATTAATAGCATTAGATTGCATGACATTCTGTGAGTTTATATCTTATGCCATACATGATAATTCGGGATTTCGTTGAAGCTTACTATTAGGTGTCTCCAGCTAGTTATGGCTTGGTATGGCTAGGTTTAGGTTGTTTCTAGTTCTAGATAGCTTTAGCTGTACTGTATTTATGACATCATTCTTATTTTTCCAACCATTGAGACCACCTCAGTATTTAAGACCACCTCGCTATTAAGACCACCTCACTTTAAAGACCACCTCACTATTAAGACCACCTCACTATTAAGACTACCTCACTTTAAAGACCACCTCACTATTAAGACCACCTCACTATTAAGACTACCTCACTTTAAAGACCACCTCACTATTAAGACCATTCAATTAACACCAAGGGTGCTTTACCAAGTTGTGGACCCAAATCTATTCTTATTGTATTTTATGTAACTTACCTCACTATTAAAACCACCTCACTATTAAAACCAGGAACTTTTCGCAATAACCAGTCATAAAAGTGAAACTCTATTGTATCAAATTGGGTTTTTGCACCCAACCCTAATTTTGATTAGGAAGTTTGATTGTAAAGTTTGCTTTTGATATTTTGACATGATATGAAGTAAATTTAAAGGGATATTGTAAGAATTTGAAATATTTGTATCATTATTCTACTTTAGATATCCTGACAATGCTGATCGAGATAACAAACTGCTTTGAATGTAATTCATATTGGTAGTATATTGTTATGTGTCAGGATAACTGGTCTAAAACTTAGTAACCTGACCAGCTGTCAGAGGCAGACGTAATGATGAGATTATAAAGCTTTGGTTTCTAACTACTGATCACTAATCAGAAAAGTCATTCACAAATGTAGGACTGCTAGGGCGCGCAAGGGATTCTGGGAAGGAAGCACATGTAGTTAACTAAGCTAATGACGTCACAAACAGAACAATCGCCAATGATTACATGACATCATTAGCTATTGTGACATAATTGAACATAATAGCTAGCAGGTGTTGCTCCTATTTTCCCCATGATTCCCTGTGATTAAAAATATTTAAGTGACTTATCTGCTTAATCTATGGATGTCCTTTACTGAACTTGGAGGTGCCTTGAACTCGGTGTCTATGCTGAAGCAAGTAAAGTACCCCACCCAGGGATAAATGTGTAACGTGGTGCGGACTATTATCAACCTTACCATTTCATCATTACGTCTGTTTGCAGCTGGTCATATAAGTCGACTTAGCTTCAGGCCCAGTAGCATTAAGACATTCTATGGCCAGAAATCTAAATCTGAGTCATACGGCAGAAACCTAGATCTAGCTTAATATTATGCTGTCATGAACTTAAATTAATTATGATTTATTTGTTTGGTAATTGGGGCAACTCTATAAATTCACCGGTAACTAAGGACAATAAACTGGTCCACTAATAAACAACAGCAGAGGAGCTCAGCCGATTCGCAGACGCCATTGATCATATTGTCAACCCAAATCCTCAAGTGCTGTAGACAAGTCATAATTAGATTGGACTTGGGATATATTGCACCTTGCAGCATGGAGAGGGATTTAACATTGATTTATGTACACGAGAACTTGGCATTCTTAATAGCACCTATGTTGTGATGAGTCTATGAAAATTATATTTGTTAGACATCAGATTTGGTGGCTATGTCGTACAAGGATAATACTAGGTGGTACAATGCAAAGCTATAATCGCATAATCCTATTAATTTCTCTGCTATATCTGTGTGTCTGTCCAGCCCATGTAGGCCTACAAATGATTCTGCTATATGTGTTTGATCTAAGACTGAGGAAAGTGCCTCACTATAGTGGGAAAAAACCTGTCATTAATTATTGCCACTGGATATTGACCCAATTATATTTGAATTGGTAAAAAAGCTCTCTATTACGATAGCCGTGCAAATGAGACCAATTTTGTCTGTGTTGGAACAATAGTATATGACTTATTAGAGTATTTTAAATGTGCTTTTGTCTGTCATTTTAAAACTAAAGGTAACGATTCATGAAAAACCAGCGTTTTAGCCATTTCTGGTTGCAAATAAACCCTCCAGCCCAGGCCTTTATTCGGGAACAGTCGTGCAATCGGCCGAATTAATGTAAATTCTTCAATTACTATATGTTGTAGGTTTTTTGGGGGTATTACGCTCCAATAGAAATTTTCTTCTTTCCACGTGATTTGTTTTTATGCCATCAGCTGTTTCGGTCACATGCAAATTCGGCTTAGGTAAAAACGACCACATTCCAAAACGTCACCTGACAGTGTAACAGGAAATATGTGAAGTTGGAAAGTATATATGATTTGCAATTCATTATGATAAGATAGGCCATAAAATATAACTGTGTATAGGTAATATTTTATAGTGCTTATGTAAATTATATTATTATTTATTTTTCAGGAAAAAAGTATTTTTGAGATATATATGACGCTATACCACACTACATTTAGTGTGTTGTAAAACTTAGTATTTATTACAATTTACAAGTTCAACTAAAACAAAAAATATTGTCAACAAAATGAAAAATAAAATCATGATTTTTTGGGCTATTTATGTATACAGTATTGACTTTTGGTATAATTATTAATTAATATTTGGTCCTTATATATTTATTATATTTTTATATTTGAGTATACAGTGAAATGACCAATGTCCTTCTAGAAAAGTTAAGAAAATATTGAGAAGTAACTGTTGTCCAGAATAAGCAAAGAACAACCACGAAATGAAATGATCAATACTGAAGGTCAATAGGTCAGAAGATAGCATTACAAAGGTATTACTAGTCTTTTGTGTATGTAATTCCTTTCAAATTTTTTCCTGCCATACTTGATTAGATTTATTTGATTTTGAACGGAGTGCTTAGGATGACGGACGTTTGAAGGTTGACTGTAATATGATTTTCTGAGTAAATCAAGTCAAAAATCACGCAATCACGAAAATGGCATTTTTATTTATATTTTTGGCTCATTTAGTTGAGCTAGTTTAATGTCTATGTCTATGTCTCAATGCTACTGGGTCTGAAGCTTAGTATATGAGTATATGACCCACTGCAGGCAGACGTAATGATGAGATGATATGTTGGATCCGCACCGTGTTACACATTTACTCCATGGGTGGGGTCTTTTACTTGCCTCAGCATAGAAACCGAGTACAAGGCACATCAAATTTGACGTCTCATGCGAGATCGTCATCCAGCAGCTGGGATGTAGCTCATGAAGAGTGCTCAGGAATTGAACCCAGGTCCTTCAAAGAATCTTTCCAGAATGGACACATTTCATTGATCTACATATCTCTGTTGCACCCATTGAATTGACTCAGTATTATAATTAATGTTATATAAAGCATTTTCTATTTGATAACATAATTCTACATAATTGCCCATCATTTATCTTGAGCATATTTCATTGACCTATACATCTTGGTAGGACCTAATAAGTTGCTTTTCTATAACATGCTGCAGTGCCCCTAGGAGCCACTTGGGAACCTTGTGTCTTTAAATGGAACGATACCATTGTTCTCATTGTTAATTATTCTTGTTAGTATCCATTGTCTTCATTGAGACAATGCAATGCATTCTGGGTGTATTGATCTGTGTGCTGACCCATTGTTTAAAAGAGAAGGGTGATAAAATTTTACAAAAGAGCTCTCAATTCGTGAGTGGATGGAACTCTATTAAATTTAGTTTCAATTATGAGGAGAGGAGAGGAGAGGAGAGGAGAGGAGAGGAGAGGAGAGGAGAGGAGAGGAGAGGAGAGGAGAGGAGAGGAGAGGAGAGGAGAGGAGAGGAGAGGAGAGGAGAGGAGAGGAGAGGAGAGGAGAGGAGAGGAGAGGATGAGGAGAGGATGAGGAGAGGAAAGGATGAGATGAGATGAGACGAAATATAGATAGATCGATAAATAGATAAATAAATTAATTAATATCATAATAGATAGATAGACAGACAAATAGACAGATATATTCATTTACTGCCAGAAAAAGACTTTGAATGCCTAACAAAAATTTGTCTTATTTTAACTTTGGGTATCTTAAGATAATTGATTTATTCATTTATGACTTTCACTGAAAACAAACAATTTTTTTTTCATCCTAAGCATTAAGGTTACATGTTTTTCCAAACAAAGGGACAGGTGTATTTGATGGGGATTATCTTTAAGACAAAGCTTGAGGACAGACAGACGGCTTGACAGCCTGGCAGATAGATAAGATAGATAGATAGATAGATAGATAGATAGATAGATAGCAACTGGGTGGTCTGGTGGTAAGAGCTCACCTGCTCCTCTGAAGGACCCGGGTTCAATCCCAGGCTGGATGTCGTTCAGATGAGACGTTAAATTGGTGGTCTCTTGTACTCAGTGTCTGTGCTGAGGCAAGTAAAATACCCACCCATGGGGTAAATGTGTATCATGGGTGGACTTCTCTCTCTCACCTCGTCAATCAGCCCTCGATAGCGGCAAGAACTTGCCTTAGAGGGCTGCACTTCCCATATCTATCTATCTATCTGATAGATAGATAGATAGAGAGAGATAGAGACAAAGAGAGAGATATCTCACATTGACAGACTGACAGACTGCCCTTGAGGGCAAAGCTAGTGCTGGGTGAATTGTGCTGGGTCAGCAATTTCCCATAATGCCCGATACATGTTTACCATGGCAACAGTACGGAAGCTGTCATGGTTCATTAGTTACAATGAAATCAGTAAGATATTCGACCCAAATTAGGTTAAGTTGAGTTTTATTGGTAATAGGTTTTTATTATTAAACATGTAAGTAATAAATTGAATTAGAGGTGATATCTGTAACCGAAACTGAATTATTAATCTGATACTAATTTTTTACAAGTGATAATTATTTGGATTTTTGGGGTGTAATTGGAATGTTCACTAAATTAGCATTATATTTCATGCATGGGTAACATGCAATTGCATTAGACCAAAAGTAATAGCATTTCTGGTATTATCAATCATTGCCAGATTTACCCTGATCTTTTCTGAAATGAGAAATGGCAGATTTTGTCCTGCACAGAGTTTTTTTTGCCAAAAGTAATTATCCCCATATAATTCGTCCTGAATGGTTATGAATATTTTTGTTGATGTTTTTGATGTTTTGTGAGTATTATTTTGCTGTTGTGGCTGAAGAACAACATATTGTTGTTGAATGGTTGTTTGAGCCATTTGTTTTGACAACTCATCTCAGATACAAATATACAGTAATTTACAGTATTTTATGTATATTTATGTAGTTGATACTGTGTTTGGTTTATTCCTTGGGTTTTAAATCATATTTTAAAAGCTCGAATTTAAGGCCATTGAATTTGTTTTAATTTATCTTGCAATAACGGGTAATTCAGAATAAAGGTCTATAAAGTGTTGCTAATCAAATGAACTAAAAAATGTCATTGTCAATGTCTCAATGCTACTGGGCATGTAGCAGGCAGACATAATAATGAGATGATTAGGTTGGATGCATACCATGTCACACATTTACCCCATGGGTGGGGTCTTTTACTTGCCTCAGCATAGACACCCAGTACAAGGCACCTCAAATTTTAAAACCTCTCAGTGTGTTGCGCGTGTGAATGGCTTGTCAGATAGTACAGAATATGATCCTAATACTGTAGTTCTACCTTATAAAATCAGAGCAACCGTTTCCTAAAAATTAAATCACTGCTATCGAGAAAAAGTAATATGATCAGGAAAATTGCATCAAGAAAATTTGCCATTTCCACCCGAAGCTAACTTCATTCAAAATGTCATCTGGGCATGCCCAAATTTTGTTGGTTCTTCGCCCAAATTTCGCAGGTTCCCTGCCCCAATTTTTGTAGGTTCTCTGCCCAATTTTGTGGGTTCTCTACCCAATTTTTTTTCCTGGGCAATTTCAGGCTCTCTATGTCATTGACTCATAAGCGAAATTGATTTAATGGAATTTCTTTGCTTCCAAAAGTTCTTGGAAAACTTTGAACTCATTTAGAATTTGAAGGAATCTAGATTAAAGGAAGTTGCAATACACATTGGTTCAACTGATGGAAAACATCATGAGAAATTCATTATTTTGGCCGGATTTTCTTTGAGGGGAACAAAATCTCTTTGCTAGACTTTGATTTACATGGCTGCGACAGCGGTATGGAAATACCATGAAGTTGAAACTATAATGAATATATTAGAAGTTAATCAGTGATATTACTTTTGAGTCTGCATGTGATTATCTTCTGAGAAATGTATTAATTCAAAGATTCTCTCATCTACATGTATTATCCACAAAGGAGAATGTATTAAATTAAATCTTAGATTAGATAATACAGTTAGACAATTAATAACGATCATATATAATATATCAAAAGTTTGGTTTTAACTCAAGTCTTTTTAATTAGAACAGATATTTTGCAAGCTTCTTATACAAGACCCACATATAACTAAACCCGTATATAACAAACAAATTGGCAGTTATATATGGTTCGTTATATACAAAGGTAGACTGTATTATCTAGACATATGTGTTAAAAATATCCCAGACTTTAATTTTGTTGTCACTTTTATCCTTCTTATTAAGACGTCTTTTGATGTGGTTTATGTCAGATTAATGTTATGTAACATGTTACATAATGACAGTTTCTAATGATTTCTTCTATAACTTGTCTACTGTCTGGCTTATCATCTTCAGCTACTGCCTTAGTGATAGCACTGGTGTGAGTGATAGGCCCTTGAGGTAAACCTAGTGATCAAGGCTGAAATACTGCCTAGAGAGTTGAGAAAGACTCTGGATTGGCCTGCAGAGGGTGTTATTGTGAAGTCGGCATATATATGCTATTTGTGTAATAATTATGTCCTAAGCTGTCTACTCTAATACCTCACCATCATTGAAGCCTCAATTTTGCCCATAATTGTTTTGGAGGAATACACTTAGTTTCATAACAATGCACCCCACCGAAATTCATTTTTTTACTAATATCTTAGAATGGAATAGAACAGAATAAAAGTTTATTTTGAGTCGCACAAATTACGATAAAAACAAACAGTAATAGGATAAGTTAATTTGTAGATCTTACCGGGGGGTCCGTTTGCATTAAAACTCGATAATAAATTGTCCTAGATTTAAAATTAATTCTTGTTTTTGTTCAGTGCCATTGCCTGAATGAGAAACGCATATAGCTTTCTTTGATGCAGTTTAAAAAAATAAAATCCTTTTTTTTTAATCTTCTCTTCGTGAAGACTGTTATGTGTGTGTGCTGTTAAATGTGCTAAATGCGCTGTCGTCGCCAAAATCGCGCTGACTTCGATACAACTTGGAATGCTAGCTGAAGCATTCTCCAAAACAAAAGGCCAGAGATTACATTATCAATTAGCAATGGAGCAATTTACACTAAAAAGTTGATGTTTTGTATCTATCTATCTATCTATCTGCTGTCTATCTGTCTATCTATCTATCTATCTATCTGTCTATCTATCTATCTATCTATCTATCTATCTATCTATTTATGCCTCTGTGATTTAATTTAAAAAAAAAAACAGGCCTCTATTTAGACTAGGCTTCTAATTGAGAAAATACGTTACTTCTGAAAATGTTTTATTTTCATTATTATGAGTTTAATTACTTGAGCACTGCCTTAAATTATATATCAAAGTTGCCCAAGCTTGAAATTGAGTTGGTCACGTGTGAAATCGACATACATTGTTAGATTCACGTTGATAGAATCATCAGTAAAAGAACCCACCCATGGGGTAATTGTGTAACATGGGTGGACTCCTCCTGTCTCTCACCCCATCAATCAACGGAAATTGCCTTAGAGGGCTGCACTTAGTTGGATAAAGTAATACACAATACAATGTTTTGTAATGAAACTGTGGTCATGAGAATTAAACAAACACCAAATATTTGTTCATTCAATTAAAGTTCGGTGTAAATATGTACATGAGCTTTTGATGTTTATTTCGAGTTTAAATTCTTGTTTTAATCAACAATTTTTATAAATATTTAATCTGGCCATGAAGTTTCAAAGCATTAAAAATTGTTTGTGAGATAGTGTCCAACTGTCCATATATATTTCCATAAACTGGATTGTTATTTCATATAATATTATAAAAATAGTGAACAGCAAGCAGTCCAATATATATTGCTTTTCTGAATCAAATAAAACTCTTTATTGGATGACTTTCCATCCACCATTTTTAATATGTATATATATATAACCCTGTCCAATATAAGTTTTTCTGTCCTATAAAACTTTTTCAATCCAAAACACGTGTGACAAAACATTGGACAGTCAGGTTGTATGGCTGAAGAGATCTGAATGGACATTTCATCGGAGAACATAATATAATAAAGTTATATAATATACGTCTATTTTTATTGGATAATATCTGAGCTGGATTTCATCATATTTGTCAACAATGTCCTTTGTGCTAAGACATGAGCCTGAGATCCCTTCACTCAATTGCACCTGTCCACCGGAAGTCTAGAATACCTTCTGGCTACTTCCGGTTTCTCTCTTGTTTCAGCTATCCCACTATTCCCTCTGCTTCACACGACTTCCTGTTTTTTGGTGAGACTTGGCAAGCGAGCTATATCTAGCTACGTGTCCAAGCTTTTGTGAAGATAGGCGTGGATGTTAGATGGAGAAGTTATCGCTGAAAACCGAAATTAGCCAATTGATGTTAATTAACGGTGGTGATATTTTCCATTGATGGTAATTAAAGTTTTTATTGTATAACACAAAAATACATTGACAGATAGACAGACAACCAGCTCGATTGACAGACAGCCCAGACGGCTAGACAGACGGCTAAACATACGGCTAGACAGATGTCTAGACAGAGAGCTAGACATACAGCACAGACGGCTAGATAGACAAATGGCTAGACAGATGGCTAGACAGACAGCTAGAAAGACAGCTAGACAGACAGCTTAGACAGACAGCCCAGACAGACAGACAGGTAGACAAGATAGCTAGACAGCCATTTGGATTAAAAACTTGGCCACCAGAGACAGACAGAGACCGACAGAAGCATACAGAGAAACAGACAGGTCATGGAGATGTAGACAGAAAGGAGACGATTTCAGATAGACAGGCTGACAGAGATAGTTGATACAGAGAGGTTAATATGATGTAGAGACAGACCGAAAATATTATTATAACAAAAAAAGGAAAAACCTTAAGCAATGATTAAATTTAATGTAAAGATGATCTGACAAAGGAGAAAGACACACAAAAGAGAACGAAGTTGTTGGGAAAAGAAATGACATTTTATTACTTCATGCTTCGGGTGAAGTATTTTATCACCATTCTCAGAATTAAATGCTTTGACACCGAGCGTTTAGCCGCAAGTGTCAAACATGAACCGTATGAAGATATTTTTATGTCATTTTGTGGTGAACTGCGCGTGCTGTTCTTGAGGTGCAAAACAGAATTATGCATGCGTCAAAAATGCATTTACGCAGTTGCATAGGATATCTCCATGTGACTTGGTGATCATCCATACATACATATGTTAAGACTAGCCTGAGTTAACACACGAGCACTTGGTAATTGCATCCATTATTTAGCTAGATATTTGATATTTATAATGACATTACAATCAATATATATATATATCATATTCAGTATCATTCCATTGTTGGGGAGTCACGTGACACACAACAAAGGAATTGCTATGCTACCATCTGATATATCTACAACAAACTAGATTGCACTTGTACTTTCTGGGATATTACCCTCTTAATATCCAGGCCTCTGGTATTTATATGCTAATTATTTGCATTTCTGCACCTGATGAGCCAATTAGGACAGGAGGCAGGGACCATTGCAATGAGATGAAGGATGAAACAGCCATCCAACTTAGGCTCGACCGGGAATTGAACCCGGGACCCAGTTGTTGGAAGCCAACTGAGCTAGGCCCCTGCTAGATATTTATAAAGTAGATAGATAGATAGATAGATACATAGATACATACATACGTACATACGTACATACATACACACAAATATATATAGATACATAGATACATACAGTAGACAGATAAATACATAGGTGCAGATATATCACTTTCATAATAAGAATCTTATTGTCTGTGTGTCTGTCTAATTTTGGGCCGGTGTTATGATTATAGAAATTAACCATGTGGTAATTTATATATCGGCATGATAAGCAATAATGCAGTTATATAGTAGCTGGCGTCACATTACAATTATTGATGACGTACAATTTATACTGTCTCCGGGCTACTAGCAGATGTAATGATGAGATGGTAAGATCTGTGGTATTAAGTACAAGCCACTTCAGAATTCAACGATCTAATATGAAAAATTCTCTGTTGCGATTTAGCTGTAATGGACTGTCTAGGAACAGAACCCAGAACATTAGAAGAATTTCAGCTCTGTAACCACTAGGCTCATCGTTTCATGCAACTTCTTTTGTCAATGCTACTGGATCTGAAGTTTACTCAGCTTGTATGACCAGCTGCAAGCAGACATAATAATGAAATGATAAGGCTTAGAGTCCACTCCATCTTACACATTTACCTCATGGGTGGGGTCTTTTACTTGCCTCAGCATATACACCGAGTACAAGGCGCCTCCAATTTAACAACTCATGCGATCAACATCCAGCAGCTTAGATGTAGCTCATGAAGAGTGCCAGGGCTGGGGATTGAACCCGGGACCTTTAGCAGTGCTAGCATTTTGTTCCAAATTGGTATTTGACAATTAAACATTGTTCCATAGCATGATAAGTGATGAAATATGACTGAAACCTGATGCTTTAAGACTGAATACTAGGTTATAGAAATGAAATGACACTTAAACCAATAATTTTTGAGAGTAGGTGGGGCTCTATGCTAAAAATTTGTCGCGGAGAGGCAATTTGTAACGGGTATTTCTGTTTCATTTCATAATTGAAGTAAACTTCAACACAATTGATCTAAGAAGAATGTAAAACGCCTACATGTAGATTAAAGCAGAAACATACTGTCTCAACATTTCATTCCCTTTTATAGTTTCTTTTTTTTTTTTTGTAGCTTTTTTGGGTTAAAATAGACTCGTTTTTATCAGATTCTCAATAAAGATGCTTCCTCCTACCCCCATGGGAAAGTAACATGTGCATAATTCTCTTTTTAATCTGTTTTTTTTTTAATATGAAAACACAGAAAAACAGCAACAAAAAAGGGCCACCCCCTCGTCTCAGCCCTAAAGCTATTGGCCAAACCACATCCCCTTGTGTTACCCCCTGTGTTCCCAAGAAAATGTCAAAATGCCATGAAAATGTATGATGTCTGAAGAGACTGCAAAATGAATGGGGAAGAAATCAGGGACCTGATTACAGACAATTAGGATAGAATCTGAAACGCTAAGGATAGTATAGGATAGTATAGGATAGTATAGGATAGTATAGGATAGTATAGGATAGGATATGATAGGATATGATAGGATATGATAGGATTTGATAGGATAGGATAGGGATAGGAAAGGAAAGGATAGGATAGGATAGCCCATTGTAGAATAGAATAGTAGATCCTTTATGATGCAATAGATTACAGCATATGATATTACAGGATAGTATAGAACAATATAGGATCAGATCGGATAGGCTAGTAAAGTATAGCAATTAATAGGATAGCAACTGATAAGGCATAGCATGGCATAGCAGGCATAGCATAGCATGGCATAGCATGGCATAGCATGGCATAGCATGGCATAGCATAGCATAGCATGGCATAGCATGGCATAGCAGCTCAGTCTATCTCAGTCTAGCTCAGTTTAGCTCAGTCTAGCTCAGTCTAGCTCAGTCTAGGTAAGTTTAGCTCAGTCTAGGTCAGTTTAGCTTCAACTAAAAGACTTAACATATAATATGAGCTGTATGTTCCATTCAGTGATTAATGCCAAATAAATATTGCTGAGGTGAATGGTGATTTCTCAAGTCAGTCCACTGAGGCGTTTTGTGTTATTGGGAGCAATGCGCCATATGGGAGGCTGGAAGCCCTCCCAGGATCAATTACGTCAGATTATGATGAAGATGCTTAGGGATGCTGACACTTCATCTGCTGCTGCTGATGCTGCTGAGCCATTCCTTGATGAATGGCCTTGGACCTTAATGTGCATTATCATCTGACCTTGGTCCTAATTGTAGCAGAGTTGGTGTGGTTGGGAAGCTAGGTATGGTTTTTCCCTATTGTTTGCTAACGATGGAGGTGGTTGCTATGGAAATGAGGATTGTATAAGTGTATGCTAGAGTCATCAGTAAGAATAAAATTTACTATATATATTTATCAATCATTATTATTACAGGTATTTTAATTTAGAGTATCTGTTTATTTACTTATAAAATATTGTAATAATTCAGCAGTATTCCCATTAGTGACAATATCTCAACGTTTCAATCTCAATGCTACTGGGTCTGAAGCTTAGTCAGCTTATATGACCAGCAGCTGCAGGTAGACGTAATGATGAGATGATAAGGATGGCAAATAGAATGTGTAACATGGTGTGGATCAAATCTTATCATCTCATCATCATATCTGCCTGCAGGTGTTCTTTTATGCAATAGCTGACCAAGCTCTTGATCAATACTCCGTTGAGCTATTTATATTCCTACACACGCACTTAAATGCCCAATATATCGTTATTTCATGTTATCAATGCCTTGCATGATGAACATGTAGATTAATAGGACATGTTACCTTGACATACTGCTATATATAGCATGTCATTAAGGATGTTTGTTTGAAATAGCTTTAAGTAATTAAGTATACTCATTAGTTCTGAGGTAGAACTGTACTTTGCTATTAAGCCAGACCTTTAAAGCACAACGGGATTATTAATTAAATTAATTCAGAAATTATTAGTATATACAGTACTATTCGTGAAGAATGGTAAAATGTAGGTATGTGGAGTTGAAACTAATTGAAGCTACATTAAGCCAGACTAAGCCGAACCTAGCTAGCTAGAGACAGCCCATGGTAATTTCAAGTTTGTCAGAAACACCATTTTTAACTTCTCAATTATTATGTAACTTTAGTTCTATTATAATATTGTTATTATTCTAGATGTGGTCTCAGAATTTACAAGAATTGTATATATATAAACTAATCATAATAAAGGGTTTTAAGAATTATTTCAGTAAATACATGTCTATAGCTTAGATTGTATCATAAGTGGTCCATCTAAGTCTAGCTTCCAAATAATGAGCCTGTTTTCAAAGTTGTACTAAAAGCAGCACTACTTTGTGGATACATATGGTCCAGTGGCCAATGTGTTTGTCTGTTAAATAAGAGGTATTGGGTCCTAAATTGTAGTTACTCATATTTTGCTTGTACTGGATTTTGATAGCATCTCATCATTATGTCTGCTTTTGGAAGCTAAGGAAACCAAACTCAAATATCAGAAATCATATGATTATTACACGTAGAAAGCAGACAATTTTTGACATGCATAATCTCATATTGATATTGATATTCATCCAAAAAATATTTTTAAATTGCCTGGTAGTGTTTTCATCAAAAGTCATATAAGCCATTTACGATCTTTTCAAAAGTAACAGATCTCCTGTCAGATATGAAATTATGAGATTACATATTAATCTTTTATAATAAATTAATTATACAGGGATTATGACCCACATCTGTCAGTTATAAATGTATTATATGGATTTGCAAGAAGTTGTAAGTCTGTAAGACTGAAAAAAAGGTTCTGTGTTAATACACAGATTTAATGGGTTACTTATGTTATATAACTTTTGATTACTTTTTACTAACATGAAATCTAGTCATTAAGTGAAGCCTTTAAGTAAGATTATGTAAGCCATTTAGCATTAAGGTCTTCATCTTCATTTAAGGTCTTGACATATATGTCATTTTCTTGGAAGAAACAAAAAAAGAAAAGGAAAATGCCAAAAGCATCGAGCCGAAGACGATGTTTACAAGACCACAGTGCAGTGCCAAATGATAGGGCGGGCGCGGACGCCATTGGCCATACAACGCAACCTATGGGAATGATTGTTTTTTTTCCGCCGCCAACCTACCTCCCTTCTCCTGCCTCTATCTCGCTATATATTTGGTCTATTTTGGATCTGAAAACACGTATGAAATCAGCATGAACTACACTAAACGTTGAAATGTTGCTCCGTTACGTAAAATCAATTTACACAGTTTTGAATCGAGGGACGCTCTTCGTGACGTTGGCCATGACGTCCAAGAACCTACTTATTTGCCTTCTCCTATTCGTATCTCGCCTAATATTTTGTCTATTCCGATCTGAAAACACTCAAAGAATCCTTATGAACTCCACTTCGAAATGAGATTATTAACTTTAATGTTTATAGCCTTACCAATACTTTAGATTGTTTGAGAGTTGTGAATCGATGACGCTCATCGTGATGTTTGCCTCGCCGTTTGAGAATCTCGCGTTAAGAAAAAGTCCGGTGTAACCTTTGCACATGCGCGAGATTAAAATTTTGCTGAAATGTGTCCATAATCGTGGATCACGTGATATCCTGCCAGTTTAATCATACGGCCTACAACCTCTGGGCCTCTGGGCCTTCGGCAATAATAATCAACCTGGGAAGTCACGTGACCCACGATTATTGATAAAAAACCAATAAAAGAGATGTGTTATTATTACCAATATATAATCAATTACCCTTTTGGTAATTAGATATATATTCGTCATTACATAAATGGGATATTAGTAATAACAATATGAGTTTTTAATAATTAATTGTATTTCTAATATATAGTAATATAGTTAATATAATTGCCACATTGACATACTGTACAATGTGATTGCAATCGTAAGGCTGGAGATCAATGATTATGCATAAAGATTACGTAAGATCATATTTTTTGTTGGTGGTATATCCCTAAAGCTT
>OW028578.1:1151413-1201413 GCA_932294295.1 Alitta virens | reverse complement strand
AGGGAGCCTTTAGCTACTAGTTTATTTAGCAGAGGTCAGCGAAGGTTGGACTGTTGTCTAGCACAACAATGAATGTTGCTGGGTTGTCCAGCAGACATGTCTGGCTTGGAAGCATCACTCATGTGTTTTTTCAGGGCCCCTGGACCAACAACCAGACCTCCTAGACGCTTTACCTGTTGCTTCAAAAATCTGCCATCAATCCATTTGCGCTTACAGGGGCCTGTTTTGTGGCTGCTGGGCTAATGCGTTCAGCCAATCTCTGAGTAAGCATTGCTTTTTGCGAAAATGGACTGACATACGAGCTTTGTTCTACAATGTAGCTCGCTTGAAAGTGCCTGCCTTAAAAGTGCTTATTGAAGGTGTTCAGTCAAAAAGCTGGTCCCAAACGGAGGCCTGCTTTTCCACAGAGAATCGCCAAAATCAACAATAGGGCGAACATATGATAAATATATTGAACACACCTATAAAACAAACATACAAGTGAATATACTTTCGGTAACACAGTACATTATGGGAAGCTGCTGATATCAAAATAAAGGTTTGTTTGAATAAGTGGGATTGATGATTGTCGAAGCATCCCACAGGGAGGGCAATACTCTATAGAGAAACCATTAGACAGACAGACTAAATGCGATGCACAAATTGCTGGTGGATAATGCATTTGAATCGGCCGGACACTTCACTTTAGTAATTGGCTGTGAGGTCCATTGGCTCTGAGTTTAGTGCAAATTAAGAGTAGAATACGGAACGAGTACTGCCCATGCGTCGGCCATCAGGCCTCGCAATAACCATGGCAATATTATTAAGGTAAAGAGCAGTTGCCAACACTAAAAACCTCCCTCCCCTTTCTCACTGATTGTATTCAGCGGACCAGCTGGAGTCCGCTCTTTGATCCGGGCCCGTGATCAGCGCTCCGCTGTTTAGACAGCTTCTCGCAATGATCTACTATATATAGACACGCACCCTGCCTTTTTTCATCCAATTTGCGGACCACAAAAGCAGCTGTGGGTGTCGCGCTGTTTGGAGAAATCAGTGCACCTAATGACTAGAGAAATATACGATTACTGGACTATATACAGTCGTGTTGTCAGCAATTTGTGACTACCTTCATGTGTAACTGAATACTTCCAACAACACACAATTCACCCTTATGAGTAATGACTTATTTTTTTGATTAATAGAGTATCAGAAAATAAAGTTAGTACACACTTATCAAAAACTTCAGTATGTTAATTAGTAACAACTTGTTTTCAATATGTTATATTTTCCCGTCCAATATAAGTTTTCCCTTTCCAATATAACTTCCTATCCAATATAACAAATATTGGACAGTCACATGGTATGAAAGAAGAGATCTGATCGGTCAAACACATTTTATCTAGGAGTATAACTCTCTTTACTGCCAGTTGAAGTATTTTTCGAAGCCAATTGTGCTTAGAAATAAACAAAATGGAAATATCATATGAATAAATTCAAAATCATGTTGATACAGAGAAGAGTATATGAACATATTTTGGGCTCTGTAGCTTCATCCTCGTCACCACTACATCAACTTAACACTAACCATTCAAACATCACATTCAACATATTGATAACATCGAACACATTGAACAACAAATGCAAGAATTGATTATCAACGAACATCAATGGACAACAATGGGTGATAATGGAGCGCCTTGGGTCTCTGCTGCTGGGATGCTGTATGTCTATCTTTGATCTGTCTGTCCGAATGGACTGGACACCACTTCAAAACAACGGCCAGTGCTTGAGTGACCTTTGAGTGGACACCCCATGCTGTGTCCAGTGGGAGCTCTATTCTGTCCACTGAAAGGCAATTGTTGTCTGCCCACTTGACAACAGTCACAGGTGATCATGTCAAAGATATTGTATTGATCGCATCCTGCTGGCACCCTAATTCACTTACTCATACAGAAGGGGGCAAGAATATGTTATACAGAATAGGATAGGATAGGATTGGATAGGATAGGAAAGGATAGGAAAGGATAGGATAGGATAGGATAGGATAGGATAGGAAAGGATAGGAAAGGATAGGATAGGAAAGGACAGGATAGGATAGGATAGGATAGGAAAGGATAGGAGAAGATAGGATAGGATAGGATAGTTATGGTACGATAGGAGTGGACAATTAAGATCTCACTAGGTAGGATAGGATAGGATAGGATAGGATAGGATAGGATAGGATAGGATAGGATTTTACTCAACCAGCTAGGATAAGATTCTATTCAAGCTGCCAGAGCAAGGATGGGATTGGATTGGCATACGATACGGTGGGATGACAGTGGGGTATCATGACAAAATGGGATATTAGTTGGATTTATTTTGATGTATCCTGCTTAGTGCTGTGTTGATCCACTTAGAGCAATATTAATGTTGTTGATAGGAAACTCGGTGAATATTGGGAGGATCGTTTTACAGATAAGCACGGGAGTAAATACTGTTGGGTAGACCCCCTCGACTGGACTGCAATTAATAGTACTTAGGCCTCTCTAGAATGGTAGGCAATGCATTGATACTCAGCATTAGGACTCTAAGCCAGCCACTAAGCATTATTCAACACCCTGTCTCCTCATCATAGCTCAATCTGGGCTGAGTTATTGACTTGTTGCCCTCAATCAGGACAAGCTGGCAACTGGGAGCAGGAGTGGTCCAGGTCTTTATTCTGCACCACTCCAAGGCTCCTTTTCCAGATGTAATAAACAGCTCCAGCTCTGAGGTGTCCTGCAAATTCTATAAGGCTTTTGTAGCAAGGGTCCCAGTGGACCACCCTAGGGTGCTCCTCATATCCTGCTCCCTCCCACTGGGACCTCCAGCCCTCCTGCGCTCTCAATATCTTCTCTGTTACCGCCATTTTCTTCCAATTAAGCAGGTCTCGGCGATTCTCGTGGCTCTCGCTAACAACGCCAAACAACGAGGCCACGAGGTCACGTGCCCCGAGACTTGGGCCAGATCCTTTTCATTCTCTCCTCCTGGTGGTCAAAATTAGGTTCATCTATTACCTCTCATCTCTTACTGCCTTTAAACTGACTCAGAGCCTCTTTGAAACTTCAGGTCATAAGCTAACTAGCAGTTTTATCTACATCTATCAGCCATATTGTTTCATCCTTCTTATTTCCCAAACAGGTGAAGATACGAATGTCTTGTCATGTGTCAGGCTAGTTACAGCAGAACTCAGCAAGAATTATATTGCATTACAACATAAAGGACACATTAAAGGCCACCTGATATTTGGTGTTTGTGTTCTTTGTCACGTTTAATCTATTGAGATACTTTGTTCATGATACAACACGAATAAAACCAGTTTGCATAACATTCAAACACAAGTACCAACAACTCTATTAATATAAAAGACAATATCTGTGTTGCTGTGTTGTTTGTTGCATTGTTTATAACAACAGTAGAGTTGTTTATAACTACTGTAATAGGCAGTTGCAGTCTAGCTCAGTCTAGCTCAGTCTATCTCAGTCTAGCTCACTATAGCTCAGTCTAGCTCAGTCTAGCTCAGTCTATCTCAGTCTAGCTCACTATAGCTCAGTCTAGCTCAGTCTAGCTCACTATAGCTCAGTCTATCTCAGTCTGGCTCAGTCTATCTCATTCTAGTTCAGTCTATCTCAGTCTAGCTCAGTCCAGCTCAGTCTAGCTCAGTCTGGCTCAGTCTATCTCATTCTAGTTCAGTCTATCTCAGTCTAGCTCAGTCCAGCTCAGTCTGGCTCAGCCTCGCTTGCAAACGACTGAGCATTTTATATGAGTTGTATTAAAATTTTCATTTTGATGTAACTGTATTTAAGGCAAGATAAAGTTCACATTATCTGAAACTAATCAACATTAAGAAATGAGAATCGCAGTGATTACTAAAAAAAAGGTTGTAAAATCACCATTATGGTGATACTGGTTAGTGATAACTACTGTAACTCATAGCTGCAAGATAGCTATGTGCTTTTTAATTACGAAGGAAGACCGAAGAGTCTCAAGCAACATAGTGGAGTGGCTTGATTGCTGCTATCTTCATTGGCCCGCTTAAGGCATCAAGCAACCCAAGAGCTGCTCTCCTGTCTGGCAATAAAAGCACTTAGTTTGAAACCTTGGAAGAATGGCACATGGAGTTAAACACCCCAATTCCATTTGGCAATGTGGGACTGAGCAGTCTCGGACAGCAGTTAAACGTCTTGACACACGAAAGACGGTCGTTTGATTAACAGCATGAAATGAGCAGCAATAGGAAAAAGTGGTGGGCCCAACGCTGCTCCTTGTATCTGTCTGATAATGCCAGTTCTGGTTCTCTTCATTTCAGTTGACTCAGTCAAATCCATCCATTTACTCTTTACAATCAGTTGGATGCTTTGAGACTGCTGATGCTGCTGCTGATGCTGCTGCTGCTGCTGCTGCTGCTTTAATAACACAGCCCTTCATTAGTCAAGGTTCTCTGATTCCGGTCCCTGAGCTTGCAGCCCATGTTTGTGAAATGGCCAACTTAGAGACCCATGCAAGCTGTGGATTTGTGACAATTTAGTTGCATGTCGCTGATGTTATTACAGCGAAAACTTTAACATGAAAAGTTGTGAACGCGTAATGGTTTGCGCTATGTATAATAGCTCGTTCACATCTCATGAGGTTTGTGTATCAATGTATCGAGCTTCGTGGAAGGCGAAAAAAAAACGAAAAAAAAACAAAAAAAACAGATTCGCTTTGGAAGGCTTCTGAAGAATTGCACTAGAGTGTACCAGCCGACTAAGGCGGAGACAAAGGGGTGATTAAATAAGCACTGTATCACACAAACGCTTCTGTCTGGCTGGTAGGGACTGCTGAGATTGGATTACGGACAGTCATCGAACAGCCAAGCGGAAGTTCTCCTTCGCCGAGGTCATTGTAAGTTCACAAGCGCACGGTCGAAGTCCCGAGATCAGAGACTCGCAGTCGCTATTGCTGTCCCATGAACTTTGCTTAAACCAGTGTCGCTTCCAGAGTCAATTAAGTAGGCTTTTGCTCAATGCTGGTTCAATATTTGAGCTGATTTGTGCAAACCGTTCAGAACCAACATGTACGGAGAACGAGGACCAGTCGCCTTTGGAAAAAAAGCTTTATCAGTCCTGCGAGCTTTCCACTGGCTTTTCATGGTGATGTGATTTATCTGGCTGAAGAATTTGCCCATCCTACACTTCGTTTGATGCTGATCTATTTTATAAAAGCACTGCAAATTGGAAGTACGGCTAGCCGTGTAGTCACTGACGAGTCAGATTCAAATACAGCCGCCATTACCAGAACCTCCCTGGTCGCCATTGCGTTTCACCGGAAGTGTCCCTCAAGTTGCCACTTCCGGTAGTGCCCATAGGTGTGCAATGGAAGGTCAGTCCAAAAAGAAAGGAATCTGTTTGTGTGTTTTATAGTCTGTCTAAGGTTAGCTAGACTGCTATCGGATGTATAACGGTGAGCAGAGAATAGGCGGATAAACATTATCCGTCATAGTCAACCATGACCGTTGCGAAAGCGGACCTCTCCCGCAATTGCTTGGCTATACCGTGGTGTCTATATTAGATTGTCCAGAACCAGCAATACAAAGTACCAGGGAGGGCAGGGCGTTTAATATGGAGCAGGCTGCGAGATCAGACAGGGCAAAGCTGGAATTATTGAGTCATTAATAAGATTTTACTTTGCGGAGGCGATGGCTGGTGAACTGCTAGGCACTACAATACCACCATAATCCGACACCTACGTAAATTTGCACTGCAAGACCAATACTGAATAGAAAAAGTGTGGAAAATGTGGTATTAATATTTAAAAAATGCCACCAATACCATAGAGCAAAAAATAAAAATTTGTTTGAGTTGGTGAAGTTAAAGAGCCACTGGCAACAGGAATCGATACATGATCCACCAAAAAATCAGCAACAGGGAGGCAAAAATACTGATGCGTGTGTGTGTGCAACAAGCATCCCTCGTGGAGAATAAGAAAGGCTCTGTTAGTGCATTTGAGCGGCAGGCCATCGATGCAGCAGGCCTTTGTGCAAACCAACACAGCCAAGTGTCCCGATTGCTACGAAATGAAAGCCAGTCAATCGTGCCTAATCTGGATAATTCAATTACGTTTCTGTTTTCCAGAATGGTAATTAGGTCTTAAGGAATCAGACACTGAGTTGGCAGGGTTAATGATTTGTCGCTCAAACAAAAGAGGCCCACTGCACTGGCTCGTTGCTTGCCTCCACAGCAGTCCTGTCATCTTTGATGTGTTCCCATCATATTAGATGCACGCGTTAATGGCTTCGTCGGTACCTTGCATTTGTGCCCTTTGTAGTCCTATGCTGGCAGCTCATATTCCTATTGCACAGGTTTCGTATTGGGGCAGTTTATCTTTGGCACCTTTTGCTAATATATGAGGTTGTTGTGGCGATTCAGCTGCTGATGCTGCTGCTGTCTGCATTCAATATTGCAATGTTCGTCTCAGTTAATTCCACTGGTCCCAAGTTTAGTCAGCTTAGCTGCAAGCAGACGTAATGATGACATGATAAGGTCAGATCCACAGCATATTACACATTCACCCCATGGGTGGGCTCTTTTACTTGTCTTCGCAACTCAGCATAGACACAGAGTACAAGGCACCTCCGAGTTAACATCTCATGCGATCGACATCCCAGCTGCTGGGATGTAGCTCACAAAGAGCGCCCGCTTTTCCCTGAGAAAACTTATCTATCATCCTGACGCATTTGCCTCACAGCTTATCAATACATTGGCTGTGACTTTGGCTAATACGTTGCTTGCATGGCACACAGAAATTAGGAATGTGTGATGAGCCATAAATGCATCTTGTCTATGGGACTTGGCTGCGGTGTGGTGTTTAAGTGACGTTAAGGTGGAACGCCTGCTGTTTTTGGAATTGCAGAGAAATAGGTCAGATGGCAGGTGCATGAGAGTGGTCAGGTATTGGGTCTGGTGATTAAACCAGCCCACCAGACATAATATAAACAGACTGCGACATTAGATAGATAGATAGATAGATAGATAGATAGATAGATAGGTAGATCGCTAGATAGATATATAGATCGCTAGATAGATAGACAGATAGATAGATAGACAGATAGATAGATAGATTGTTAGATAGCTAGATGGATAGATAGACAGATAGATAGATAGATAGATAGATAGATAGAAAGCTAGATGGATAGATAGATAGACAGATAGATAGATAGATAGATAGAAAGCTAGATGGATAGATAGATAGACAGATAGATAGATAGATAGATAGAAAGCTAGATGGATAGATAGATAGACAGATAGATAGATAGATAGACAGATAGATAGATATGGAAACTGCAGTCATCTATGGCAAGTTTTTGCCGCTCACGAGGGTTGATAGAAAGACAAACTGCGGACAAAAATTCATCATGTATAGTTTTGCATACAACAGAGATTTCAGAAACAGGGCACATATATTTGATTACGGAATAATAAGAAGAAGAATCCCATTTGCTTAGAATTTGTACAATGAGAATTGCTTATTTGATGGGATGCTTAAAAAAATATTTATATAAAAAAAAAGGAAATTACAGAACGCTTGAATACTCGTCCCACCCAAAAACCTCCTCATCCGAATGTCGAAACCTCCTGAAAACCCTGATTACAATGCAAGTATTTGACAGGCTTTATGCGTATATATTCATAACACATTGTACAGAGTCACAATCACCATTGCTCTAGAAGCTCCAGTGACATCATTCATGGCTTTCATGTTTTTTTATCGGCAAGAATGATCTCAGACAGTCAGTTTATGTCTGTTTCGTCTTCAGCACCTGCTCCTTGGCAACCAGGGCATCTCTCCTCCCAAGTCCCTTCTTGGTAATCGCATCTTGCAGAAACTGCTGTTTATTCTCACTCACTGACTCTTTCGCCTGTTTGGCTGTTGATAATCCATGCTAGAAAAAAGCTAAATCGTTGCCAGTCAACTTGCATGTTGTTCAGCGTGACCAGTGGACCATTATAAAAACAGCCTTGTGTTAATAGTACACCCCTTGTGTTGGCAGTCTTCTGAGGTTTATATGTCACTGCTTGACTTGATCAAAACTTTAAGGGATTATCACACTTGAACAAGAATACTATGCTTTTCTATTGCACTTCGTTTTTGATGTGAGCTAGCGTTTGTGAATGTGTTGGCGTTCGCGCAATTCCAGTTTACACGAACCAGCGATGCGTTATTCTTAATGAAGTTGATTCTGACAGTGCACTTGATGGAGCGTAGAGCATTTTTGGCAGGTGAGTGTTGTTATGCACACACAAGTGTAAAACACAACCCGCTCCAGCCTGTAATGGCTGCCAGATCGAGGCACGCCAGTGCAACATATATGACTTCTTACTTCATTTGTACATGCGTTTGGATTAACGCATGGAAAACGCATGGTTTTTGCCTCATTATAATTAGCTAAAAACCGTGCGTTTTCCATGCGTTTATCCTTATCATGGAAAACGCACGTGGCACATTTGGCCATGTAGGTGATCTACAATCGACCCTCGGAAGCGGCAAGAACCTTGTCTTAAAAGGCTGCACTTTCTATATCTATCCATCTATCTATCCATCTATCTGACTATCTAACTATCTATCTAGTAGTTAACATTGGCAAGCTCCCCTACTGATGGTCTGCGACTCCCGGCTCACCCACTCTTCATGAGCTACATCTTAGCCGGATGTCAATCCCATGAGATGTTAAATTGGTGGTGCCTTGTACTCGGTGTCTATGCCAGACAAGTAAAAAGACCTGCTCATGGGTAAATCTGTAGCATTCTGTAAACTCTCAAGCCTTATCATCTCATTATTACATCTACCCGGAGCTGATTATGTAAACTGACTGAGCTACAGAACCAGTAGCATTGAGACATAGACATTGACAATACAAAATATCGCCTCATGTAACTCATTCGAATACTTCGAAAGCACACAAAGAAACAGAGATACATCAAACTAAAGTAATTTTTAGTTTGTGGCATCTATCATATGAAGGTTACTTGCTTTTCTCTTTCTGAAGGTGACCTCGGACATATGAGTTTTGAAACTTCATCCCGCCATACATCATTCTGACATTTGTTGGGTCCAATCAATCAGCATCGGATCTCATTACACTGTCATCCAAAAGCAGCTAATCTACATTCGCTAATAATTTGCTCTCTTGGTTATCAAAGCAAAATTGCAAAGATAAATACTTTAATAATGAGGCCGGTTGATTTATGCTGAGGGGAAAATTACGCATGCTGGGCGCGAGTCGACATTGTGGAAAGATTAGTATTTGAGAAATAATTGGAATTTTTCTTTCTGGATTTTAATTCACTTGTGCGGAATGCGGGCTGATGATTAATGGCAGTTCGAATTTATGCTTTTCCAATTGTGAATCTAGTAAGCATTGTTTGAGGTCGCTTTGTTTGCTCAGTAACCTAATGAGACCAAAAGGAAAAAATGATAATCTGCAGCTGGTTTGATAATGTCGGTTGAAATTGCCAAGAGCGGAGAGGAAAAATAAACCAATTAATGGCTGCAGATTAATGCCCACTGTTACCAATCTAATTGAAACTGTTTGGCGCTATAAATGGTTCTAGAACTTGCAAAGAAGATAACCTATTCAGTTCAATGACCCTATGGACCTGCTCAAAGCATTGAAATCACTCTTTAATTATTGATATTCATTTTTAGTTAATTTATTAATCATATTTGTTGCCATGAGACGTTGAATTGGAGATGCCTTTTACTCAATGACTTTGCTGGGACAAGTAAAAGACTCCACTAATGGGGTAAATGTGTAACATGTGTAGATCCAACATTATCATCTCATCATTGCGTCTGCCAACAGTTGGTCATATAAGCTGACTGAGCTTCAGTAGCATTGAAAGAATCTGACCTTGTTTTTTGTAATTAGAATCTGACCTTGTTTTTTCGTAATTAGAATCTGACTTTGTTTTTTTAGCATATTTAGAGAATAACACAACAATTTATATAGCTTTTCTAAGCCCATTTTCTAATAATAGAAGTCATATCAATTCCATAAATGACAATAATCTTGCAATAAGCTAAACAATGGCCATAATGTGACGTCATGTGATTCTCCAGTCCTGGAGATCATGCATGGCATGTTACACGGAAAGTCATTAAATTCGACAGATAAAACTTCCTGCAAACAGTTATATTATTCTATCTTGCATTATATTCTTTGCCTTGGAAATCGACACAAATTTAGACTATAGGGTATTCTATTTCTACACATTTCATGTCAACTGTCAATATGTTATGAAAACTTGCTTCTACACTGTCAACATCTTAATGGTGTATTTTTGTCACTGTGTACCTCAATGGCTTTTAAAGTCTTCAATAACATCTCAGGATCAAAGGATCTTTTTTTTCATTCACAAAAATCTTTACGCTATTGGATCTCACTTATCTCTGAAAAGTACTTTGAATTCATTCATAGGTAAAATTAAACTTGGGTGCTCTCCAAATGGTCTATATGTCATCTCAGTTCAAGTATTGTCATGAAACAATGATTTGCAAATATAATCTTGGCTTAAGAGGGGATAGGCTAGTTTATGAGTGCAATTTCATTTCGACATCTGTCCTCGGTGACTTTGTCAGACTACTTATAAGCATTCTTAGAAGTCCTGCAAGCAGCGTCAGTCTGCCTCAAGGTTCTGCAACAAAAACAGGTGAAATTTCACCTGCGAAGATGAAAAAGAATCTGTCATGTACAGGTAAAACCCTCACAACTCCAGAACTAGCACTAGAGCGTAAATCTTAAACTTTTTGTCCATTGGCTAGATTTCCTTTTTAGCGAAATAATGGTTAGATGACTACTTCTGACAGTCGGTCCCATGAGATGTTATATTGGCGGTGCTTTGTACTAGGTGTCTATGCTTAGGCAAGTCAAAGACCCCCACCCATGGAGTAAATGTGTAACATTGTGTGGATCCAACTTATCATCTCATCATTACGTCTACCAGAGGCAGATGGTCAAAAAAGCTCGTTGACATATACCGAAATATAATAACAATTTGGTCGCTTTGCTATTTTATAAGCTAACTTTTGAGAGATTTTTTGGCAGTTATTTCCTGAACTATAGACAATTTGTCTATGTTTGTAATGACTGCTCCCTTCATAGCTAAATTTGCTTAATGATCAAGTTTGTTGGTAATATTAGTCAGCATTAGTCAATTTCATCTTTAGTTCTAGTCATAATGACTAATTTATTAGTTAAAATAAAGCCACTTTACTTTACATCCAAAGAAGGTTATCTACCTTAGAGACCTAATTAACATTCTTGACACAGATATGGGAAGTGCAGCCCTCTTAGGCAAGCTCTTGTCGCTATTGAGGGTTGATTGATGAAACGAGGGAGAGGAGTCCACCCGTGTTACACATTTACCCCATGGGTGGGATCTTTTACCTGCGTCAGCATAGACACTGAGTACAGGGGAACGCCAATTTAACATCTCATAAGAACGACATCCAGCTGCTGGGATTTTGCTCATGAAGGATGCCCGGGCCCAGGATTTGACCTGGTACCAGTCAAAATGTATAAACTACTGCAAAATGTCTGACAAAGGTTAGTCAGAATGTTTGAAATATTAGCCGCTTTGACTAACCTTTAACTCGTGGCGTTTTCTAGTGTGTTTTTCAGGCATGGTATGCATACTCTCTTTGTAGCTCAGGTGCTCCTGGTAATATTCTAGCACCTTGTCAGCCCAAGCAAAGTATGTTTGAAGCACTTTGCATAGATATGGGTGTTTGCCCAATTTTTTTGTTCAGTTTTGATGGAAGTTTTTTCTCTTCCGTGCTGGAACTGTAAGCTTTACTTTTGTTGTTGGAACTATTTGTTTTGTTGTAGAGAACATGGTTGTGATCCTTATTGATCAAACTTGTGATGAAACTGGGTAACTTCTAAGACAAATTGATGGAGCTTACAAAAGACAATTTGATAGTATTGGATCATAATAGCAACAAAACGTGTTAATTACGAACTGCCAAAAACTGAGTTGTGTCCCTACTTGGTGGTTAATAGACTTGGTCTAATCATTACTGTCATTACAATTGTATTATGTATGTAAATGTCCATCAAGTGAATAAAAAAACTTCAAAAACTTCCATGGGAGGGAGTCATTATAGAAATTTTCAAAATAGGTAAAATTTTAGTCATTACTAGCTTGTTGATGGACTGCTAGGGGGGGGGGGGGGCATTCATTATATGCAAGTCAGTCAGAATAGTTTATTTAAGTCACCGCTAGCTTGTTTTTGACTGCTCTGGGGGTAGGGTGGGCAATATCGACATTGTCAAAATAGCTGAGATCTTAGTCATAGCTAGTTTGTTGATTGCTTTTAATATGAGGGAATTTATTGACACTGTGTGTGCTTAACTTTGTCTAGCTAAGATCTCATTCAATATTAGCAACTTGTTCATTCACTGTGATGGGGACATTCATTGTATGCAATTTCAAAATAGTTTACCTAAGTCACTGCTATCTTGGTTGTTTCACTGCTATGGTGGCCAAGGAAGTGGGGGGGGGGGTGTGTTGCAGTCATTACAGACATCAAAATAGGTAAGATTTTAGTCACTGCTAGCTTGTTGATCGACTGTTATGGGAGGCAGTTATTATTAACATTGTCAAAATAGCTAGGATCTCAATCATAGTGTGTTAATTTACTGCTATAACCTAGGGGTCGCTCATTACAGACATTGTCAAATCGCTTACAATTTTAGTCAAAAAGATCTTAAGCGCTCACATTGAATGGAACTGGTCAAACAACATGTAAGGACAAAACGCTGATGGGCTTCGGCCGCCGAATGCGTCTTATCATTGATAGATAGCAAAGTCCCATAAAGACAGCTGATAACTCAGCCAAACACGACGCAACACAAAGGGTCCCTGTGGAGCAAATGGCCCTTTCAAAGTAGAAACATTGGCCCTGACATGGTGGCCTTTTAGAAGCTCATGAAATGTTGACGAGGCTTTGCAGTTAACAACACTTATCATTGGTAGACGGAGGGAAGGACAGCCGGACAGGCAAGGAGCTACTCTCGACCGCTAACGTCTCTCGTGAGACTCTGAGACTTACACTGGCATTTATGTGGGCTTAAATGAAGGAAGAGATGACCCCTCCGGACTATGCAAGGACACACCTACACACGCAATACAAAAGATGCCATGGCAAGGTGCTCATCTGCTGACTGAAATGTTGTGGGTTCAAGCTGCCGCCCTGGCGTGGATGAACTGAGCAGATCTTCTGTAAATCTTTGCTCCACTCCACCCAGGTGTAAATGAGGAGCTGGCTATGCACAGTGATGGCGATTGTAGAGCATTTAGCCCCTGTTGGTAATTTTGGTTAACAGGTTCTATAAGGGGGTTGAGAAAGACTCATGCAGCAACAGGTCTAATAGTTCAATTAGTCTGCAGTTTAGATGGATGGCCGCATTATAGGCCTACCTTAATTGAGTTAACATCCCCTACCTTTACCTTTGTGTTAAGATTAATTCTTAACATCAAAGTTATTTTGATATTGAATGTAATAATTTTTTGGTACTAATACCTCCTACAAAGATAGAACGACATCTCATTCTGAAAATATCAATGCATGCCCCGAATTACTATTTGATTGATCAAATATGATCGTGCGTCCATGTTTATGCCATGTACATGTAGCGTGCATGATCAAGTATGGCAGACATGTGGGGTAGTATGCCTCTTGACCACAGTGGCACCACCCTGTAGTACCCCCCAACCACCCATTAAGGCTGTCCTGCCCTCTCTAATCACAGGTTGTCGTGGGCATGAATAACATGGGCTAGACAGTTTGACGTGCACAGCATATGCTCATATTGTAGGCCCTTGAGTGACTCCTTCAAATGTGATGTCCAACCTATCTGACTTCTGTGACCTCCAATTTGGGCATTTCCACATGAATCTGTCTTCCGCTGTAACCAGTGCAGAATACACAATTGTCTCCAGGGGTTCATTAAGAAGTGTGCTGTCATTGTCATGGACTTCAAATATAATTATGTGTATAACCAATGAGACTCACAATTCAGACAGGACAACATCAATTTCAATACCACTTGGGAAGACCTAAAATCCTTATTATTATGTAAGGAGGATCCCGAATTACATTATATAAGACCACCTTGATATTAAGAGCACTGTGAATGTTAATTATGGTCTTAATTTTGGAATTCCACTGTAGATCTCATATTTACAATATTTGTAACAGATGTGTCACTTCACAGATATGTCCAGTTTTCTTAAGTTTTTGCTTGAACACTGATTTAACTATATTCTTTTAAGTTGATCACAAATAGAATAGAAAATAATTTTTTCTCTTCATATCAGTGCAGCTAATGCAACCCCAGAAAAGAATACAACACAATACGATTCAATAAAATACAATACCATAAAATACAATACAATACAACACAATACAATTCAATTCAATTCAGTACAATACAAAACAGTGCTTTTTTGTTTGACCAATGATATTTATCAATATCTGTACAACTAATACATCTCGATAATTCCAAGCAGGAATAGAATATAATAGATTAGGATAGGATAGAATAGAATAGAATAGAATAGAATAGAATTGAATAGGTGAGTTCTTATAAACGGTCTTTGGGGATGGGTGGGATCTTATTTACTAGTTAGTATGCAGAGTTAGTTGACTGATGGGGAGGCTGGGGTGTACAGACAATGGATGCGAAGCTTCAAAGAGGGCACCAAACAGATGCTGACCGCCAGGATCTCGTCCATCTCCCCTGCACTGGACAGTGGTCAGTCCCTTGGGAAATAAGCAATGAAAGGCTGCCTCACAGGGAGTGTTTGAGGGGCCCAACTGCTCATTTAAACGGGCTCTGGTCTTTGACTCAGATGGAGCGATGATTTGGTCCCAAGCTTTGATGTTTTTTATTGCAAAACAAGAGAGTGGTCAGTGTGTAGTGGTCACTTGACGTACTTTATGCGGTCATTTGGTCAAAAGGATGGTCATCCCAAAGTGTCTCTTTGCCTTGTTTTGGCTGTGGGCGGTTTGACCATTCAACAAAAGAGGAGGGATTCTCACAAAAGGCCAAAGAGCCATAGCATCATAGGATCTGGTTGCTGCTGCAACAACAAAAACCAAAACTTTGCTTTGATACAATCCATAGTTTCTTTAAGACAGTTCTCCAGTACAATAGAACCCCACAAAATAGGACTATATTTTCATGGTCCTGAAACTGCTTTTATTACAGTGGTGGACAAATGTTTCTGCACACCCGTTAAATCAGTAAGATTTTAGTGTAAATATGGTTTCCTTATTTAAGTTTTTGGTGTCCTATGCATGGAGTATTTTTACAGTGTACTTAATAAGATCAATGGAAACTTTTCCACCTAGACTGCTCTTGATTATCTCAGCATAGTTATTAAATTTTTTACAATTAGGAGGATACCAAAGTTTCCTGTAGAAAACATAAGTATCAAATTCCATTTAAAGTCAAAACAACAATTTATTTTATTTTTTTAAACACATTATGATGACTTGTTACAAGCAAAGACGATTTTATCACCAAGGCTGATGTTAACTTTGAGGTTATATAATGCTTTACAAAATCATATTATCCTTTAAATATAACTCAACGTCTCAAATGCATGTGAAACCCAGCTCTTTATAATTCATCTCAGTGCTCAGAGAACAAGCAATGTTTTTGCCTGCAATTATTCGCTGACTAATTTTCATCATAACTTTGCAGCAACATGACGCATTACAATAATTTCTGTCATTTTCTGATCCTGCCAATGCACAGCTTTTTCCTACGCCGAATTAACTAGTTGATGTTACACCCAACACACTAACAAGTTGCAAGCTCTGGCAATTATCAAACGAAAAAGATCGTCTGTCAAATGTCAGCCATGTTGGCTTTCCAGTTATTTGGAGAAACCCACCTAACATGAGACCAATTTGGGGTTAATAGATGTTAAAATATGCACTAATTTGAACCCTGGTTGTTTTATCTTAGCCTGGCATTTAACTTCGGAGCTCTTGCTTGATTGAGTGCTTGCTTGTTTTGCGGGATGCTAGCTTGCTTGGTGGGATTATTTGGTTGCATACTCGCTTGCCTTGCTTGGTTGTATGTTTGTTTGTTACATACTTGATTGTCTTGCTTGTTTGTCCATTCTTGGCTTGTTTGTTGCATATTCGCCTGCCTAGCATGATTGTCCATTTCTTTGTAAATCAATTTGTCTCCGTGAGGCATTCATCATATCTTCTTCATGTGGATTGCAACCCTACTTGTTGCAAAATGTGCCTATTTTTTGTTGTTGTTATTCCATTCACATAGAACCTCGTTCGATTTTTAGGAGAGGAATTATAGTTCTTAATTGGCTGTAAACATGAAAGCTTTTTAAAGGCAGACAACAATAGGCCTGGCAGCTTATTAAATAGGTGCCAATGATCAAAGGGTTTCCTACAGACAGGGCCTCTTTGAGGGGGTAAAAGACTGATGAGGGTGGGTGAAAGACCCTCCCCAACACAGTGAACACACACAGAGCAAATTTCAGCCCCCACAATTGGCAGGAATTCCACAACATGCCACAATGAGCTTTCATTTTGCTCTCAGAGTTTGTGCAGTTCAAATTAAGTGAACTGCAAAGAGGTTGCAATTTAAATCCTGAACATTGACTAACTCTTGTGATAATCATTAGGGTAATAATACCATGGCTGAATGGCTATATAACAGTGTGTTTCTGTTTAACTAATGTTTAAGGCTTTACCCAACTCCCTCTGGAAGTCCTGGATTCGAATCCCAGCCGATGTCATTCGCTTGAGAGGTTAAATTGAAGGTGCCTTTTTGCACTGAGTGTTTGCATGATAGGGCAAGTAAAATACTCCATCCATGGGTAAATGTGTAACATGGTGTGGAAGCTTATCCTTATCATCTCATCACTACATCTGCATGAAGCTGTAAAACGAATGATGTAATAGGGCAAAGTCATGAGGAGTGTAAACATGACAGATTAAAAAATTGTAGAACCTTTTATTGTAGTGTATTGTATTGTATTGTATTGTATTGTATTGTATTGTCGCAATGTTACTGGTTAGAAACTTAATCAGCTTATTACCAACTACAGAAGCAGACGTAATGATGAGATGATAAGGATTGGATTTCACACCATGCTATACATTTACCCCATAGGTGGGGTCTTTCACTTGCCCCCGCATAGACACCGAGCACAAGGCGCCACCAGTTTAACGTCTCATGCGATGGACGTCCGGCTGAGATGTAGCTCATCATGAGTGCCTGTGCCGGGGGATCGAATTCTGACTCTTTTCACATCTTCTCAGCTCTCACAGATGTTGGCATATTGACCAGGGAAGCATTGCAGGAGAGATTGAACCACCCTGGAGAAGACCAGTGAATCTCACGTAGCTTCTGAGAAAGCATTTGCACAAGATAATTAATTCTCGCCCTTTTATTATATTCCAATATTTGACTTCCAACAACCGAAAGCTGGTTTTATGCAGTCACATTGAAGATGACTTTTTGTGGCTCTAGTAGTCTCATTGAATGTTTGCAACAAGGGGTTAAGTCTGCCAAGGGTTGCATGTCATTCATAACAATGAATCACAACTACTTTTGCAGTTTTGCTCGTAATAGTGGCGTAATACAAAGACTCACGCGAATCTGGTCTTTGCGAGTAGTGGGGAGCAAATGGTAGGTACAGCAGCGCCAAGTTATGGAACAACCACTATGAATCATAAATGCACTAATTTCCTGAAAAACACATGTTTACCGCGGGGCTGCTTCTGTGTGCCCAACGTGGCGGGCCACAGAAAGCAATATGGCGCGACCTCTCGCTCCTCTCGTGACTCCCCGAGAATTCGTCAACGCCGTTACCATGGTAACAATCCGGGATTGGGGCAGCTTTGTGCGTTTCAATACAAACACTCTAATCATTTCGCCATCTCGTCCAAATCGTTACAGCCTAATACTAACCAATCAGCGCAGTTGATACAGAAGCAGAACCAAGTCACGCCAAAGTCTCGCCTCTTTCTTAGAGACCCGAGAGCGCAGGTTAATCGCTTTTTCGTGCTTTTTGCCTCGCGCGGAAATTACTTGACCCGAAGATTCAATCTGTCGTGCTTTTGACCACGAAATACAGGAAACAATACTCCTAAAAACCCCTACCAGCTGCTCCGTATCAAAATGAGGTGCCGGTTTGACCAACAGCCGTATTTATTCTGTGGCCGTTTCTGTTTGGGGGCGATTTGACTCTTGCCTCCCCTGCAGTCACTCATAACATTTCTCCATTGCCTCAAGACAATCCGTCCTCCAGCGAGTCACTAATATCGAGTTATCCTTGTGCTTCGTTGCTTTGTATCTACACGTGAGGCTAGTTTGTGATCAATGTCGATCACTTTAGCACTTACTTCTTCTGTTAGTCAATGTGTACAAAGTGCATTTGCAACGATGTCAATCTCTTTAAGTAATCGCATTGACAACTTGTGTAGTCATTTTGACAAGCATAGAAGAAATTGCTTGCTAATAATATAGACCTTTGACTACCTCGAATGACTGACCTTTCATAACCAATTATGACTAACAGGTTAGTCAGCTTTGTCTACCGAGTTAGTCAGAGTTTGTCAGAATTAGTCAGAGTTAGTCAAAGTCATGCATGTCTTTAGTCACCATGACTAAATAACTATAAACTAATGCTATGAGAGATAGTCAGTTTCGTCTTAAACAATGTCATGTAAGTCATTAGTCATATGACTAATTAATTTGTCAAAACACTTGCCAATCAGAAACCTCAATGTGACGTTTATCAATGACTAAAATCCTTACGCATAAAAGCCCTTCATAGGAACTGCTGAACACTCTGTGGGTATCAGTTGCGGCGCTGAGATTAGGTGATTCGAATAGGGCATGAGCACTTGGTATGCCGGTTTTGTAACACTTGAGAAATATGTCTGTCATGAGCCTTTGTACTAGGCACCTCATCAACTTAACAATAGGCCTAATATCCTGCACTGGCCATTCAGTCTCCCCTGCCTAATGAACATTGAAGAAAATGATGAAATCCGTAACGGTCCGTGCACTTTGTGCAAAGCAGACTCATCCAGGGAACAAGAGATCAACTCAAGAGATTATCAACTAGAGTGTTGTGTAATATGAACCTAAGAGAAACATCATATAAAAATATTGGATTACCAGCATGACCTCATTTGAGACATTTCACACTGGTTAGCTTGCATTGTCAGGTAGTTGGCTGGCTGACTCTTATATAAATAGATGGATAGCTAGATAGGTAGATAGATAGATAGGTAGATAGATGGATAAATTGATAGATGGATAGCTAGATAGATGGATAGATAGATAGACAGATAGATAGACAGATAGATAGATGGATGGATAGATAGATAGATACACTGTAGATAGTAAGATAGATGGAAAGATAGGTAGATATATAGGTAGATAGGTAGATATATTGATTGATTGATTGATTGATTGATTGATTGATTGATTGATTGATTGCTAAAGAAAAAGACAAACTAACTGACCCACTGCCTCTCAGTTCGGCTGACCTATCAATCAACCAATCAATCAGTAGTCATACTATCTGGTAAGTTGGTTGTCTGCGCAATTTACAATTCTGCACTCAGATAAATTTTTCTAAGACGGACCTTATTTTAATGACCAAAAATGCCAAGTTACTCTCCACCAAGTTGAATGGATGTGAACAAAGACCAAGCGGGAGACTAGCACAGAGAGCAGATTAGTCGACCCCTGTCTAAGAGATAACTGCTTTTACCCCTCAGTTTCTTCGTTCCAAGTCGTTCTACCCCCCAACCGGAAATTTGATGACGAATACTTCAGCCCAAGAAAGAGAGTGAAGAAAAATCCCAAGTCTCGCAGCGCTCGAGACTTCGCGTGATGTCGGACGTGATCGCGGTGGCCATTTTGTTGCCAGATGAAAACTTGAAGCAAAATTGCCTTTTCTTCTTTTTTTCAAAAGTGGTTGCAGTGGCAGTGAGCCATTATTCAAAAGATCGAAGACATTGGTCTTGCGTTTCATGCGACAGGAAAGTGACGGAAGTGGGTGCCTCGAAAGGCAGTGGGCTGAGCAAGCGACTAGACGCGACTCGACTTTGACAAATCTTGCATAAAGCTCCCGCTTGTGCAGTTTGTACAGCAGTTCATAAAGGCCATATTCGTGTTTGCCCTTTGCATAAAATATCCATTGAAACTATTTATCATGTACAGCGAGTGATAAATTCCATGCGTTCACAGATAAAACTTTCTCCACTAAAATCTTAGCTATTTCGATGGTGATAGAATGGAGTGATAGCAGGTTTTTTTATTCAAAAAGTTAGTAAGTTGCTATTAATAACAGGGGGTGGGGGGGGGGGGGTCACAGTTACTAGTTTTATTTGCATTCCAGACACTGTTAAAAAAGGTCACTATTTTTACTTTCATTCTGGAATCTAGTTGAAAAGACTTTCGGAGTACCAGGTGCAAGTCCACTACACCTCATAAAGAAGCAGTAGAATTCGACTGAAAAAAACTGTATGAGCATAAATTACTGGACACTACCCCTGCAGATGCCTTTTCTGGTCCCATGACTGCATGCCCGCATTCTCCCGTGACTGGCTTGGCCAACTGCCCACTCTCTCCAATGCAATTTGCTCTGTAACGGTTCATTCGTCTCCTTGCCCATTTTGTTACATGGGCAGCACAGATTCTGTTGCCAAGTTGTCCCAGTCGTCATTCTCCTGCCAAGACACTGGTGGCTAAGATGCCTATGGCCAGGATCCAACGACATTCAGTATGGCTCTCTTTGCTCTCTTCATTGCGAAAATCTGGTGTAATAAAAGGTGCTTCTACAGGAGACCAGAAGGTTTAGTTTTAAAATGAAAGATGTCTAATATACAGGAAAAGGCATGGTTTAGACTTTGAAAGTGGTGTAAGGTAAGATAAGATAAGGTCAGATAAGATAAGATAAGATCAGATAAGATAGATAAGATAAGATAAGATAAGATAAGATAAGATAAGATAAGATAAGATAAGGTCAGATAAGATAAGATAAGATAAGAAGATAAGATAAGATAAGATAAGGTCAGATAAGATAAGATAAGATAAGATAAGGTCAGATAAGATAAGATAAGATAAGATAAGATAAGATAAGATAAGATAAGATAAGATAAGATAAGATGAGAAAGATAAAAAGACAAGACATGACAAGATATGACATGACATGACATAATAGTTTTTGTATTACTATTATTTTTTGGGCATAAGATGGAAAACTGGAACATGAAAAATAGCATCTTCAGTACTGTATACTAAGAAACCAGACAACTTAACAAGGTCAGCAAAATGCTGCAGTTACAAGTCGCTGCCAAATATAGACAATTAAATTAAAACAATTTCTAACAATTTTTTTTTGCAAAATTGATTATAACAAATGTTTATTGTAGCTGAAACCTAGTTTATTTCACTACTTTTCTCTTATGTTTTCATCGTTACTGTATGTCATTTACTTTGTATTTTCTGTTTACATTGTGACACATATGTCATGAATGACATGAAGCTGTCAAATAAAAGTATATGTTATTTCTCAAAGAACTGTTGTACGAGCTCAGAAGATTAATATTTTGCCAAAAGTATTGAATCTTTCAAAGCGTTGCCAATATTTTCCATGCATTAACCACCTAGAAATGTGGGAAACGATAAAAAAAAACGGGAAAATGCAATTTAAGGCTGTAAATGAAGGTCTCTGTAACTTTTTCTGGGCAATTGGCCAAATTGCTTTCCCCATTTTACTTTCGAGTTGTAATTCTAATGGGTTTATTTACAAGCGTTGCCGTGCCACGCAGATATTGCAAATTTGAAATGAAATTGAATTTACCTGTTGTTTGAATTGAACGTTAAATCCCACATATTAATCCCACGAATGAGGGCAGTTGCATGAGAAAGTGGGCGGTCGAAATGAAACGTGCCCATTTCATCTTGTGACCGAAGTTTATTAACATAAATGCTCTGAATTATGGAACTGCTCCACTTCAATGAGAATGTAATTTGTGTTTAATGATAGTTTTAACTGCTTGCATGTCGAGCTAGAAACTGTTTGAAAACCGCAAGCGTGGAAGAGAGTTGCTGGAAAGGAACATGGCAGTTTGCGGAATACATGTAGTGAGTTTTGTCTTTTCCAGGTGACTAGTTTTATCTAGCTCTGAAAGTCGCTTTCGACTAGAATGTTGGTAAATTTGGGCATTGTCTCAATTTCCAATGTCTCACTGCTACTGGGTCTGTAGCTTAGTCAGCTTAGATGACCAGCTGCCAGAGGCAGACGTAATGATTAGATGATAAGTGGAGTCCACACCATCGTTCATGGGTGGTGTATTTTACTCGCCTCAGCATAGACACCGCTTACAAGGCAGTTTCTATAATGACTGCCCACATATCCGGTTTTAACCCACATGGCCAAATGTGCCACGTGCGTTTTCCATAAAAAGGATAAACGCATGGAAAAGCATGGTTTTTAGCTAATTATAATGAGGCAAAAACCATGCGTTTATCCAAACGCATGGAAAACGCACTTGGCACATTTGGCCATGTATGTCTCAGCCATAATGACTTAAAGCTGGCAAGCTTGTTAATCAAAGCTCATTATGGGGGCAGTAATTTTAAGCATCCTCAGTGTAGCTAAGATTTGAGTCAAATATAGTTTCAGTATAGCCAGAATCTGTGTTTGGTTAGAGTTGACTTTATTGACCAGAGGGGGGCGCTGTGATGGGTGGTAGACTGTTTACATGGTTACCATAGATTCTAGTCAGAGTCTTGAATCACAGAATCAGTGGGTTTCTTGACATTTAGCCACATTCGTCTTGGCTATTTCTTTGGTTTGTTGATTGCGAATTCTACAGTCGACACCCCTCCGCCTGGTGGCGCCACGTGACCAAACAATGGACCATGTTTCCCGGCATGCAACAGTGTTGCTGTGCAACTCAGGAACACAGGTGGCCCCTCTATCATGGCTGGTATTTGGCTGTCGTGCAGGTGAAACACACAACTGGCAACCATCTATCCAATGGCTGTCTGCTTTTACATGGTTGTTGGACACTAGCTGAATGGTCATTTGAATGGTCAAACTAAATAGCCAGGGCAACCAAAAATACAACAGCGGCTGTAGCCAGTTTAACATGTGCAGACAAATCAGCCACCAATTGCAATTATACACTAATCTATGAAGATGTCTCAATGCTACTGGGTCTGAAACTTAATCAGATTATATGACCAGCTGCAGGCAGACGTAATGATGAGATGATAAGGTTGGATCCACACCATGTTATATATTTAGTTTAACTACCCCATATGTGGGGTCTTTTACTTGCCTCAGCTGCTGAAACGACAGACTGCTGGCAGGCGTAATGATGAGAGTATAGGCTTGAATTCACGCTATGTTAAGATAATAAATTATTGTCAAGTGCTCCCACTAAACTACCACTAAACTACCATTAAACTACAACTAAACGACCAACTAAACTACCACTAAACTACCACTAAACTACCACTAAACGACCACTAAACTACCATTAAACTACCACTAAACGACCACTAAACTACCATTAAACTACCACTAAACGACCAACTAGGTAACACAATTACAAAACATTGCAAGTCAGTACTACATGTATATAAAACTTCCATGCTTCATGAAAATCCTCTCAAAAATGAACAAAATATGTGTTCATGAAATTCTCATGAATCAGCACTTTTTGGACTCATCAACTGAACTGAAATGAAACCTATTCCTCGTCTACACATATTAATAATAGAACATGAAACGACAGAACTTATAATTTAACAGCATGGGAGATTTCCCAGTGGCACGTTAGCGTGTAGCTGTTATGATGTGATGATGATAAGATAAATATGGATATGATTATATGATTAATATGATTTCAGCAGATCTAGCTATTCATTATGGTATCATGCTTTTTCTCAGATCATATTGTCATGTATTTTTATTGCAATTTTAACATAAATTCAAATTCACAATTCACAATTATTATGAATACAATTCATATTTATTCATCATATACAAAAGTAAACTTACTGCATGTATAAGGTATTACTTGCATGTTATTATGCCACATAGGCTAATCATATGTGTTATATATTACTTATATTACTTATGGTATTTATGAGTACTTAACATTACTTATGTGTTAAATATAGCACTTCTAATTATATAAATATTTGAAATACTTCATATACTTATATTACTTATTTTATTAATGTCATGTAATTCATTTGATATATTTATGTATAAAAGCTTTAACACTATATTCATATATACTTTGCAATAAAAATACATGACAATATAACAGATGGGTCTATTAATGAAGGCAGGGACTTGGACTACTTTTAGACAATCTGACTAACTGTAGACATTATGACTGTCTGTAATGGCTGATTTTCTATTTGACTAAGAAATTGGTTTATGTAACGAATTAGTATTGGTCATATTGATTTCTTTCTTTATTTATTTATTAATTTATTAATATTTTGTGTCTGTCTTTATTTCTGTTTTTCTTTTTGGCCGTCTTTCTTCATTTCTTATCTCATCATAACGTCTGCCTGCATCTGCCATCTAAGCCTAGTTCTGAATTATATTCCAAACTTAGAAACTAACTAATAGCATCACCATAATATGTGATATGTGATGAGGTTGCTGCTGCAGAGCAGCTGGCAACTGGTACGGTAAACGCACACATTGTGGCCCCCAGCAGTTGGCCAGGACCCAGCAGCCTCATCACTCGGCATCCTGCTCCCTCGCATCATTGATTTGCATCTCAGGATGACAGCTGACCCCCCCCCCCCCTCCGCCCCCCATGCATCATGCTTATGTCTTCAGTGATCTATCTTACAGGTGACTTAGATTCTGCCCAGCATGTTTCCTGTCCTCCTCACACCTTGTCATGCCCGTTGCAACGCAGACATTAGTTAGGAAAGATGGCGCTTTTAGTGCCGACCGTTGTCACCAGGTGGCTACGAGCATATGCTTTGAGTAAGTGGTACTGGTCATGTCAATGTATCTCAATGCTGCTGGCCTGAAGCTTAGTCAGCTTATAATGACTAGCTGCACATAGATATAATGATGAGATGATAAGGCTGATTTGATCCACACCATGTTACACATTTACCCCATGAGTGGGGTGTTTTACTTGCCTCAACATAGACACCCAGTACAAGGTACATCCTCATGCGGTCGACATCCAGCTGCTGGGATGTAGCTCATGAAGAGCACCCAGGCAGGTGTTCGAACCTAGGACCTTCAACAGAAGCTGGCCCAATATGGAATTGTAGATGCATATTAACCATTAGACCACCCAGCAGTTGGCAAAATGCTATACACATAACATATGGAATGCAATGACATATCTCATCATTACATCTGCCGGTAGTTGTTACATAACAATGGATCGTCAAATCAATAGCGTTGAGACAGAAACTCTATGTAAATGATATCTTTGTCCTTTGTATTGCTAAGACTTTAGCAATGCATCAGTTTCACCTATACTGCCATTGCACCTTTGATTGCATATCATGTATACTTCTTTGGTTCAATTGCAATAGTACATGATGTGTCATTCTTGGTAACATTACATGTACAGTCACTACAGTGGACCCCTATATTAAGACCACCCAAAATAACGACCACCTAGATATTAAGACCACTTCGCTGTGTCCAAATTGTGGTTACACTGTAAGTTTTAGAATTAAGACCACCTCAATGTAAACATTTCTATTGACGATCCAAACTAATACAGTACAGACCAAAATTAAGCATAACACATTTCAGTGAGTTTATTTATTTATCTTTATTATACATTTATTTATTTTACAATGTTTCCAACAACCTTATCTTCTGCTCTTCAATTCTCCTCATTACAACTTTTGAATCACTTTCGCAATTTAACCCCTACCCCAGCCTAGCCTGCCCTCCGTTGGTCAAATTCTGCAACATGAATATAATCAACCATTAGCCTTGAAAACCATACTGTGTCATATTACTATCACACTATCATGTGCCGTAATTCCACCTTTTGTTGTGGCGTAACATCACCTTCATTGCATGTGTAAAGGTGCTTGAACAACACCTCCTTGCTGTATGCCATGGGGGCAGAGCAGGTGCGGAGTTTGGCCCATGTTCAAGTCATTAATTGAAAACTCGCGATGTCCTGTTTTGTCTGGGCTATTTATTAGGATCGAACAATCAACAATGGGCTTCTCTTGCCTATAATTGGTTCTTTGTAGGCCTTCTGTCTCACACAATGCCATTATTAAGACAAATCGAATCTCTGACAATGACATGGAGATGTGTAAATGATTCGCGGATACATCAATTGATTTGGGTTGGTTCCCATTTTCCTGTCTATCTAATCTTTACTTGTTTGTCAGTCTGTCTTTCTGTTTGTAGTTTCAATACCCCTGTTCTATTGTAGTCCACAGATGATCACTTTTCTGTGTAGCAGCAACTGAAAAACACAAAACATAAAAATTTGTTTGTAGAAAGTGTTCCTGTAGGTCTTGGAGAGTTTGGGATAGTATGTTTTCAAAATCCAACATTGACTGTGAGAACTAGTTGTAATTTATACCCTCTGAAGGTCAAGGGTACAATAGCAATCAATATCTGTTTCACTTTCCGATAGATTCCACCACCATGGTCTGACGGAATGCAGTTCACAAATTTCTGCTCTAGAATTCCATCACTGACTTCCATTGTCTCTATGTTTCATTGCTACTGGGTCTGAAGCTTAGCCAACTGATGTGACCAGCTGCAGGCAGACATTATGATGAGATGATAGGGATAGATCCACATCATTTTCCACTTTAACCCAATCGGTGAGGTATTTTAGTTGCCTCAGCATAGACACCGAGTACAAAGCACCTCCGAGTTAACCTCTAATGCGATCGACATCCCAGCTGCTGGAAGATATAGCTCATGAAGAGCGCCCAGGCCAGGGATCGAACCTTGGACCTTCAGCAGAGCTGAACAATGTGGAATTTGCGATACCTTAACCATTAGGCCAACCAGCTGATATTTTATTTAAATAATATGCTTTTATTGCATGTCAATCAACGATTTTTTACTAAACATGTCTGTAGTTTATTTGGATGAATGCAAAACTGTTGAACAGATGACTATGCAGTCAACTTTTACTGAAGATCTTAAGATTATTATCTCAAGCACCGAACTATCCTACATTCTTCTGTACTGAACTTCAAAAGACAGAGTTGAAATAAACATCAATTCATGCAGAAGGTTCGTTGTTCATTATGACTGAAAACAGATGTGCAAGTCATATTTTGATCATTCAGCTATGCGTGTGCTGCCATGGAAATATTAAATAGGTTAAACAAATAGTTATTTGAAATATCACGAAATAATTTTGCTTTTTGAACTCATGAAAGGTCATGCCATGTAGCTTCTTGCATCATTGAATGAAGTTCTGGATTGTATGAATATTTTGACTGATGCAGATGAAACCTTATTCTGTGTGGTAATACTATTTTGATAAAACCATGTTTTTGTAACAATCCTATATTTGTATTATTATAAAGGCTTAGGAATTAAATGACAGTTTTGACAATTATCTTATATATTTTGCTTTCCTTGAACGTACTATGATACCAAACATTCTTTGAAATTATTTATCAAAAAGCCGTTTTTTTTTATCCATCAAGCATTTATTTATTTATTTTTTGTGTGTTCTATGCACCAACACCTTCCTCCCTAGTTATAATATATGTCCAGTAGATGGGTATGTCACTGAACTCTATCAAACATTTAATAGTTTTTGGGTCAGCTGGTCCTAATACAGCTAGCTCTGCCGTTTGAATAGAGTTCTCTATTGCCCTGCACATATTTGCCCACATTATTCATCTCAGCAAAATACCACTGACGTTCTAGGCTTATAACTCAAGCTCTTCATACAATCCATCTTGCATTTCAAAGCCCTGGCATGGTTGATGGTATGAGCCAAGGATCCTCAATACCGCCTTGCATTTTCTCTATGAAAAAAAACTCATTAAATTTCAATCAATTAACCTTATTACCTTATTGCAGTCTGGGTTAATTTAATATTTACGGACGCATGACACATTTAAAATGAGAATTTTAAATTGAAAACTAAATTCGGGTGACAATCCTAAATTATCGTGGTATCAAACTTAATTTGTCTTTGAAATGGTAAAAAATAGAATAGAATAAAATAGAATAGAATAGAATATGGAAAAGAGTTATAGAATATGGAAAATGGTATAGATCAGAAACAGTATTCCAGAATAGAATAGAATAGAATATAATAGAATAGAATAGAATAGAATAGTAACAGGAGTCATGATAATACTATTACGCAGCAGTAAAATCACAGGGTAAAGCAAAAAGTAAAATGAAACATAAGATAAAATAAATTCAATTTGAAATAGTGAAGAGAGAGAGGAAAAATGACAAGGTGTACTTGAGTGTTTGATGTGAAGTGAGTTCAAGTATTTTGATGTCTGTTTTCAAGACAGGGCGTTCCCCAGTAGCACTGGTGTCACAGTCGGCAAAAAAATATATTAGCTGAAAAGGTCTTTTCTTATGCAGTCTGTCTTGACATTCACTGGAAAAAATCTGCAAATTCTGCAACTGATTCACTGGGTCTGAAGCTTTTATTGTAGCTGGCCTGCAGCTTAGTCAGCTTAGACGAGCATTTTCCATAGGCAGACGTAATGGTTGATGAAGGTATGAACGTCTGTTTCTGAATAGCACTAAGCGGTAAACGTCATGACGTCATGATTCTTGTGCACTGCACGTGATGAGCACGTGATTGTCATGTGGCACATGTCGCTAATCCCTGGGACTGACTGGTACCGGGCACCAGTAAATCTTAACGTCGTTTCGCATAAGACGGGAAGACTCTCCAGTGTTGGAGGCTGTCAGGGGGATTCCGGCTATCGGTCTTCTCTAGTAGCACGTGCCCCCCCCCTCTGCACCCCCCCCCCAACCCCCCGGTCTGCTGCATGCCTAGAGCTACAGATTGATAACAGTCTTTCAGCAAACTGCGAGTATGGTCGATGTTACTGATGCTGTTGGAAAATTGCACAATACGCCCCCAGATGGGGTAGATGTCCCAGATAATCCTTTAACTACTGTTCTACCCCCTACAACCTAGGGTATAATGAAGCACAAGGGGTAATACAGAACATTTGTCAGGTAATGGTCGACTCCAATCGGGTATCAAGTCCAAACCTGCAACTGACATTGGTGACATGATTGTAGGTTTTCATGTTGAATTGGTTTTTTCCTGTGGCAGGTACTTGAATTCATTATAATTTTACAATGATAGATAAATAGATAGATAGGTAGATATATAGATAGATAGATAGATAGATAGATAGATGGGTTTTTTTCTGAAGTTATCTATTAATGACAGCTGCCCGGTGCAATGTTTATGATTTCAAATGTTTTTCCACTCTGGATCAATTGGTCGATTCTACCCAAGTTCATTAACAAATAATTATCTAATTGAGAGAGTCTACTGCCATCGTGATTGTAATTATGGCCACCATTTCAATGATTTGATTGTGCAAAGAAGACATGTCTGGTTTCTTAACAACATTAAACACAACCATAGAAGAGCTTGATTCAAAATATTTTCACTCTCATTTTTCTTTGTTATGGTCTCTAGATGTTGTGACCTTAAGCATATTCATCTTTCCATTTACTCAGGCTGTTTCCTGCAGACTTAAGTGAACGAAACAGACTTCCCATATTCCCTTATATTTAAGTAATTGCTTAGGAACTAAAAACCTTTTCGGCCAATCGCTTTAAGTTGAAATCGTCTGCTCAAAAGCTTCGATTTGATAACGAGCCTGACCTAGCGTCTGTATTTCCGGTGCAGAGATGCGGAAATGAGGCTGGGGTCAAGGGTCATGGCACATGCGCAATCTGCTACTCATAATGACTGTTCTAATGAAGTATAGAGGGCGCTGCCTGCCAGGGGCTTGAACCCCAAAAGTGATTAGGGACACCCCCTGTTATGTAATGTTACGCTGATTTTGGGAATGTTGTAGAAAACATGAGTTAATACAAAAATAATAATATGTCGATATTTTTACAACCCTTAGAATAAGAATAAGTTTGATTTACAAATGAGGTTTTATATCAATAAGTGAAATGTTTATTACAGCACATAAGCATGGTTATTGCAGTTTTGTTTATTTTATTTGTCTGTAACAATCAATGAGAGTGTTTTATAACTTGTTTAACAGCTGGCTGTCACAGTTCAATACAGATATTACATGAAGTTATATTATATTATGTCATGTTATCACATGTTATCTCATTCTGTCTTATCTTATGTGTATGTGTTATCTTATCTCATCACATCTTATCTCATCTCCCCTCATCTTATCTGGTCTTATCTTATCTCACTTATCTCATCTCACCTCATCTCACCTCATCTTATCTCATCTCATCTTATCTCAGCTCATCTTATCTCAGCTCATCTTATCTCATCTCATCTCACCTTATCTTATCTTATCTCATCTCATCTTATCTCATCTTAATTGTCACCTGTTTATGGATGAGTGCAGTTCTGATGAACAGTGCCATAAAAATGGGCGATAATACCAGAATCACAGAAGAACAGATAACAATAGTCATAGAGACTACAGAGACGACACCTGGCAAGAGATCAGAGGGGACATAGGGGGCGCTGCATGTTCATTGGACAGTGTTACCAGTCCTTTGTTATGATATGACCCGTCTGATTAACAATAGAGTGTAACGGGAATAATAGCGCAATCAGAGAGATTGTTATTCTCTTGTTTATTGATTACCTCATGCAATGGCCACTCCTGAGCTGTGTCCTTTGTACGTGGTCTGTTGTAGTGGGCCCCTTGTGCGTCTTTTGAGTCTGACAGGTAAAAACATCAATAGTTTCCAGCAGAATGCATTCCCTTTTTTCTTTTTTTCTTCCTCCACGAAGGGACTCTGCAAGAGCCCGCTAAACGCGCAGAGATCGCAATACAATTATCTTCCATAGATTAGCTTGCACTAGAGATGCTACACTTGCTGCTGGATCGTCTTGTTTCTATTATTTTTTACTTTTTTTTCTTACAATCCTTTATTTTTCTTATTTCATTCTTTCTTATTTTTATTTCTTTCCCGTTTCTTGCTTTCTCTTCATTCTTGCTTCTTTTTTTTTCCTTTCTTTCAATCTTTCTTCTTTATTTATTCATTATTTCTTTCTTACTTTTGTTTTTCTTTCTTTTTTTTTCTTTTTTTTTTCTTTTTCTCAATCTTTCTTTCTTTCCTATTCGTTCTTTCTTTGTTTGTTTCTTTGTTTCTTATTCTCCTTTGTTAAGTTGTTCTTTTCTTTCTCTCTTTTTTCTTCCTTCCTTCCTTCTTAATCTTCTCTTCTTTAATTCCTTGTTTCTTTCTTAGTTATTTCTTCTTTCTTAATTAAATAATTAATTATTTCTTCCTTCCTTTCTTTCCTTTATTCTCTTTTATTTTCTTTCTTTCTTTCGTTCTTTCTTTCTTCTCAATTTTTTTTTCATATTTTGGTACAAAAATATCGTCTGCCTATATTAGACAACTTAGGTATGCAGACCACGTGGTTAGTGACCCGGAAGTAAATATAAAAAGGGGAGGTCACAGAGGGCGCACTTGTCGATGCTCTTTCATGTTGGAATGCTGGGAGCACACAGCGCCATCTACGTCCTGTTTCATCAAACAATAACCATAGAGTATGGAAACTCAAAGGTACATGTGCATTTATAAGCTCTAGGCTTCTGCATCAGACTGCTGAAAACGACCAAAAAAGAATTTTAAATATCACTCCTAATAGCATATATGAAAAATAAAGAAGTTTTGTTTGAATCAGTGATACTAATGGACAATGTATATTTGAGATACATTTGACACCTATAGCATGTATTAAGCTTGTCTTGTATTACAGTAGAATCCCACTTTGACACCACCTCACTATTAAGACCACAAAATATTGGACCTTGCTGTATTCCTATTTCGATTTACCTCCATATTGGGATAAACTCACTAGAAAGGCATAATTTGCCTGAGGAGATCTTCATGGCGATTTTATGAATGGTTAAAAATTGTGAGGTGGTCTTAAAAGAGAGGTGGTCTTAATAGTGAGTTGGCCTTAATAGTGAGGTGGTCTTCATAGTGAGGTAGTCATAATAGTGAGGTAGTCGCAACAGTGAGGTCGTCTTACCGACTGTAGTGCCTTAAGTAGCAATATGGACTCTTCGTGTCCGGATGACTAATTTCAGATCTCTACTCATAACCAATTACGAACAACGGAGAGATGGAAAAAAAGGGAATTCTGGCGCTCACCTGAGCAAAATCGATCTTAGATCAAATGACCTCTAACAGGTAGACCACATTGTCTCTCTGAGCCACACAATTATCTGTTGTTTCTTGCATAATCAGGCCTTTTTTCCTCATTTTCCCCCTTTTAATTCTATTATTTCATTGTTTTGTAGCGCCCTGAGTAACTCCTTTGTGTAATGCACATGGTTCAACAGTTGTTGTGACAAATTGGGAATAAACATCATATATCACTAAGATGTTTTTATCTTCATATAAAATACACTCTAACCCTGATTTAAGACCACCTAACTATTAAGACCATCTCACTAATAAGACCACCTCAAAATCAAGAATAATATTTAGACCCTACCATATATCTTAAAATAGCATTTTACATCATTATTAAGATCACCTCACAATTAAGACCACCTCACAATTAAGTAAAGTTCACACCAAGGGTGGTGTTAATGGCGAGGGTTCCACTATATAGTCTATTGTATATTGAGGTCAGGAATATCACAAATAAATAATGATAGCACAAAATAATATTCCTTTGTCTATGGTGAATTTCTTGATATCTACTGCATACAATAGATATTTATCTATTTATTATTCATTTAATCTGGCTAATACTGGGAAAGTCAAATATATAAGCATACACCTACATGAAAATAGCAGCAATTAAATAAAGTATACAATGATTTTTAGAGCATACTGGTTAAAAACATTCATATATACCCCAGTAACCATAAAAAAAAAACAAGTAATTTATTTACATTTCAGTGCATAGCATCTTTTGTTCGGTTAGTGTATAATAAACTCGTTTTTATTGCTGTGGGTGTAGTCTATGGCTCCATTTATATCATCCCAAGAAAAACAAATGTAGCATATATATTGGAAATCCCTTATTTAGGGCCTGGGGTGTAGTATTTGACCACTAGAGGGCGTGTGGTAGGTGACCCGGAAGTAAATATAAAAGGAAGGTCAAAGGTCACCTGCCTTATGAATCCGCTTCCTTGTACAGTGTTTAGAAGCAGCTGGTTTGCTGACTGCACATAACAGGTTTTATATATATCCTGTGTTTTTCTGGATTAAATAATCTTTTTATTATTATATTCATTTTGAACTAAGGGAAAATATGTTAATTCTGTGAGGTTGGGTGGATGGATTAGGGCTTTACGTCCTGTATTTCTGGTTAGGACAGGCAGATCAGTTCTGTGAGTTTTCCATCTAGTTCTACTTAGTGCTGCAGTAGTTTTATGCTACATATGACCTTTTTGGTTTTACTTCGACCCGTAAGTCGTGTAACTGAAAGGGCGTCCCCAAACACGGTAAAAATGGACGTATGTTTCCTTGTTCCATTTCCTTCATGTTTTTGTCATTAAGGGAGCAAGAGGGGTTTTTCTTGTGTTTTTTATTTCACCTTTTCTAAATCTTTCTAGCGGACTTTTGTTCTCTTTCGTTTCTTTTTTCTTCTTTTTTTTCAGGGCAGCCCCCGGGGGGGAGGGGGGAGGGGGGAGGGGGGGAGGGGGGGAGGGGGGGCAGGGACAATCACCACCGTGTTATACATCACGATCCGTCAAGCGCATCCTGCCCACCCACCCCGCGCCGGAAGTCCTCCAGTCGCCATCTTCCTGTCACGTGACCTGTCAAAACAATCACCAGGGGGTGTGTTTGGTCAGTGTCAAGTAGCGTGTGGTGGCAGCACTGTTTAGGACGAGGGGGGTGATTGGCAATTCTTACCAACAGTAACTCCTCTGACAGATTCTTTGTTCATAAAAGAATTTCTAACAACCCCCTCCTCCCAAACACACACACCCCCCCCCCCCCTCCCCCTTCTGCCATTTGTAATTCTAGCCTCAGCAAATTTATCGTTGGCAGGACTTTTCCGTTACTTATATCTTTTTCATCGGAGGTGCCCGGCTGCTGATTCAAAGTCTCTCTGAATTGACATCTCTTAGCCCTAGGGTGACGCCATCTTTCACAGAACGGAAGGTTTTTGTAGCTCTTTGCCCCCAAAAAAGAAAGCAATATGCTTGCTAATTAGGTATGACCAGCACAGAGCAGTTATTTGTAGTTAGATGGAGTGCAACAGAAATTAAGACAAGACAAGACAAGACAAGACAAGACAAGACAAGATAAGATACGATAATATAAGACCCCAATGCTAGCTACTGGGTCTGAAGTTAGGTCAGATTAATCTAACAACTGCAGGCAAACGTAATGATGAGATGATAGGTTGGATCCACACCATCATCCAGCAGCTGAGATGTAGCTCAAGAGTGCTTTGGTCAAAACATTCAGCAAAATCAATCGTAGATAGATAGATAGATAGATAGATAGATAGATAGATGGATATAGAAAGTGCAACCCTCTACGGCAAGTTTTTGCCACTGACAAGGGTTGATTGATGAAGTGCGAGAGAGAGAGAGAGAGAGAGAGAGAGAGAGAGGAGGAGGAGGAGGAGGAGTCCACCCATGTTACACATTTACCCCATAGGATGTTACTAATGACCAGAAATATTAGTAAAAGCAAAATGGCTGCCTGGTTCCTTGCAATGTTCTCCAGTAAGAATTACCGTCATTTTCTCGGATGAAAATAGACTGTCAGTCTTTCTTAATATACAGGATGAGCTAGTCTACATAACAATGGATGTTGGCCCAGTATACGATTCCTTCCAAACAAAGAGATCACATGACATTTGAGGGTGTATCACTCATTGTGACGTCATAATGATCGATACAATCAGAAGTTATTTATGCATTCATACCTTTGAATGAATGACAGGTAAATTTATGACAGTCTATATCTATACAATGGATGCAGTGGAGTAATGTGAACTCACAGAAATTTCGAATGACGAAAATAGTAACTTTTATCAAGTCCATTTTTACTAAAAGAAACTCACAATATTAAAAAAAGCCTTTTATAAGAAATTTGCGGGGAATTGAACACGCTAGCTCTTATGAAGTCTGTTTTATAAGAAACTCATAAATTGCAATAAAACTTTTAAAAATAAAATAAAAAAAGACAATATTACAGGAATTTGTAGAAAGTGTTAAAACTTCAAAAAAATAAAAAGGATCTGAAATTTGAAAATTTCCGGATGTTTTATGTTTAACTGACTGAGCATGCGCAAGAGTTCTGTTAGTCGCACTTCCTTTTCAATGCCTCATTTTGGTATTTGTCAATGATTTTTCAATGCTTCATTGTGACGCCCTAGTATCAGTTTCTAAACTTTGATTCCTATGGAGAATTTGTTGTTCAAATGTTTTGCTTGAATCCACGGCTTCTCTGTGAAACACTAATAGGCAGAGAAGAAAAAATGGCAGATAAAAGTGGCCCCACTGTGGAAAAGTGCGCTCTTCAAAGGATGTCAATTTCGGTGACAAAATTGGTGCTGCCAGGAGTCCGACCACGTGGAAACATTGTTCATTTTATTCATTTTGGTCTCTGCCGCAATTCACGGGGGTAGTCAAGAGAGGGGCTAGGGGGTCAGTTCAGAACCCCCCCCCCCCTCCCCCACATTTGAATATTTGCTTATAATGAAGATTACCTAAAAAGCTGTATTCATGTATTCTTCACATGCAATTCATATAGGATGTCATATACATTACTATCATAAGTAACTTTCAAGTACAGCTTTCCAAGCTACAACAAGCTAAACCAAACCAGACCAAGCTATACTTGAACACATGCTTTTGCAATAATTATATGAAGACGTGTAGAAGAACTTTTACGAATTGAAACAATTAATCCCAATTTATCTACAGTTTCTAATGGACAGTCATGGCTAGATCACTTTGTTAAGATACAGGCAGTGGGGTGTTTGATTGTGGTCTAGCTCAATCTAGCTTAGTCTAGCTAGGAAACGACTCAACAAATAATCATAATATATAAGTTATACTATAACATATTAATTGATATAAACATTACATTTATTGTCTGTTTGTTTTTATCTTTGCAGCAGCAAGGGAATATTGCCAGTTCGAAGCCTTCAATGTGACATGCCCCAGAGATCATGTGATCATGATGCGCAGCGCCCTCTACGGAAGAATGAGGGTGGGCAAGTGTGTGAGAGGGGAGTACGGGGTCATTGGGTGCAAGGCTGATGTCTTAAGGTGAGGAAAATGTTTGAAATTGAGCTTAATCACTTCATCTATTCCATTTGACATTATTGTTATCAGCGGGATTCCAACCATTCATTCCCGGGTTCGAATTCCCGGTCGAGCCTAAGTTGGATGGCTGTTTCATCCTTCATCTCATTGCCATGGTCTCTGCCTGTCCTAATTAGCCCACCAGGTGCAGAAATACTGGACGTAACGCCCAAATCCACCACCACCATCATCAAGGGGAATTGTAAAGCAGTTTTTATCTGAATTGCCATCTTCAATAAATATATTTTATCAATCAATCTATCTACCTGTCTATCTATCTAGTATGTTACAAGCATTTCAGACATTTTGACCAAATTTAGACAATTTGACCATGTCGTTCACTGGCAAAGCGTCACCTGTTACTAGTTTTGACTAACAAATTAGTCAGGTTTGTTAACCTTAGTCAATATTAGTCAATGACATGTAAGTTATTAGTCATAATGACTAAACTCTCAGTTGAAAACATGTCACTTCATATATAAGTTTGAAGTCTCAGTGCTACGAGGTCTGAAGCTTAGTCAGCCAGCCACCAGAGGCAGACGTTATGATGAGATGGTGAATATTGCTATGAAGGTTAATCACCTCACATAATCAACTTTAGCCAGACGTAATGATGAGACGATAAGGCCTCCTTGGAGTCCACACCATGTTACACACACATACCATTGTTTGGGGCCTTTATTCCCCGATTTCAGCCATATCACTTGGAAAAGCGGGTGATATTGGCCGGGTGATCTGCATTTCATATCACACAGAATAAGGAAGCTCTCGCATACAGCCAAAAAAGGAAAATGAATTAATTGGGGCCTCAGAGGATGATTCACACCCACCTCGTCTGATCTGTCAAAACAGATGACTTGTGTGGTTTTTTGCTATATATCTTGCCTCTGCATAGAAATACAGAACTCTGCCTGAATGAGCTGTGTAAACATGTGCAGTAAATTTTAGCCAACTGAACTTTGGAACTGGTCCCAAATGGTCTCATAATAACCATATGATGACTTTCTTAAATGGTTTTCTGAAGTATGACACCATATCAAATGCCTTCATCACATGCATAATGTAGAATTTTCATGGTGTATTACGAGTTTAGATTTTTCATTATGAGTTGCTAATATTGTCATCCAGTCGGTGTTATTAATTCTCTAACAATACATGGGCGTAGCCTTCAGATTATAGCAAAACTAAATTACTTCCTACATGGTGTGGACTCCAAGCAGCCTTATCATCTCTTCATTACGTCTGCATGCAGCTGGTCATATAAGCTGATTAAGCTTCAGACCCAGTAGCATTGAGACAGTGAACATATAAAGTGATATCGTTTTCAACTGAGATGTCAGTCAGTGACTCTGTGTGACTAATGACTTACATTTTATGCCATTGACTAATTTATTAAACAAACCTGACTAATTTGTTAGTCTAAAATAGCTATAGATGAATCTTTACAGTCCATTTCAGTAGTTATAGATACAGCAATATTGTCTAAATGTTCCTTTTCTTTTTTTTACAGTTATTTAATATACATTTTTTCACTAGGGCAATTGCAATGTAGACATCAAGTCTCTGCAATTTTCCCCAAGCAAAAGCACTCCAAGCCATACACATAAATTACTGTTATGTCTTTTGTTTGCTTGAAAATAAACAATCTCTCTGATGTAGGTCACAATGTCTGAATTGTTTGTCACCCCAATGGAATGTATTCATCTGAGATAATGAGAGATCATTAATATCAACAGTAAATGCCTGTGTGTAGTTTCATCATATATTTGTATAATTAGTTAGTTATAATACTAAGTAAAACTTCATCATTGAATTTGGAGACTAGATTAATTAATGATCTTATTAAGCGGGCTGCTTGTGGCAGAGCTTTAGAAAAACAAAGTAGGCAGAAAAGTCTAATGAAAAAAGGAAATGATAAATAATTAATACAAGTATGCAACAGTTAAACTTAATTTCATAAAGGTTAATGCTTTTTAAAGAAAGATATTGAAATCCACCCATTTCCGCAAGCGAGTTGCGTATTTTCGGAGCCCGCGGAGGTGCGTTTGACAATTTTCTCATTTTCATTTTACTCTATCAGAAAATCTTTAGCAACAGATGCCTTTAAACCTCATGAAATGATAACCTTTGAGATTGTGGTAAAAATTACCAATAAACCTAGTATCACGCAGGGAAGTGCTTCATCTTGAAATGTCAAGAGAGTTGGTCCTAGATTTTCTGCCAATATCTTGTCTTTTTATCATTTGCAGGCCTTTGATGATATTGGTGTTTTTCAAATGTTTGCTTAAAGGAAGATCCGTGGAGCTAAGAAAGAGGGTGGGGGGAGCAGAATTCCCCTTAACTGCTGTGGGGGCTTCCCTACCCCCTCCCTCTTAAAGAAAACAAAAATGGCGTGGCAGCAACCTTTTATTAATTGTCATCATGAAGCAAAACCTGCATGCAAACTGACATTGATTCTTCTTTGGTTGCTAAGTTACTTCTGGTAGTACTACCTTGCTTGTTTTCTTGTGTATATTAAATCCTTGGTGTATTTCTAATCTAAAGTATGGACCCTACAAAACTTCGCAATATTAGAATTATTATTCTAACTTACATCATTTCAAAATTATGTAGAATTTTTGTCTTCATCACAATATATAAGTGAGAACCCTAGAAAGGCAGAAAAATTATATATTACCAAACAAAATTTTCAAAATAATTTCACCATGTGAATTACATTACAATATATAGCAGTTACAATTCTACGATATTTTTTTGGTACTAATTTCGATAAATATTTTACCAACATGTTCAAGCCATGTATAATATGTTGAAAGCTGTGTTTGCATTTTGAGCATACACAAAGTGCTCAAAATTATCTCATATTTTTGGAAGATGGTGTATACATGTACACAAACGTGTGCATCTCAGCAACATTATTATGCCCCATATCAATGTGTCTTATTATGGGACGTTTATTATTAGGCAGAAAGCAATGGAGCATTTGTGAGATGGGCCTACGATATTTGCACAAAATGAGCCTAAAATGCAATATTCACAATGTGCTCAGCTATTGGACATATACCTTCATTAGTTACATTATTGATAATGGTTGCTATGTTGATAATGGTTGCTATGATATATTGGTCTAGGATTACCCATGTCTTTTATTGTCGTTTTATTATGAACTTATTCCGTTATTTATTTGTTATATAAACAATAATAAATGCATTTTATAACGTTGTGGTTTTCAGGATCATGGACAGTGCCTGCTCAGGCAGACAACATTGTATTGTGACAGTTCCAGAGTTAGAATCCAAGGCTAAACCATGCCCTAATGACCTAAAGTCCTACCTACAGGCTAGCTACCAATGTGTCCCTGGTAAGTAAAACTGTTTATTTATTAACTAATTAATTTGTTTATTTATTTAATGTTTACACCAGATTTCAGTACACTTTGAAACTGAACTCCAGAGGGTGTCACGTGCTAAAGGGAACTTAAATATATGCGTTTTGAGTCAGTTCATTTATCCTCATGGTCGAGCTCAACCGACTTTTACAATTACACCCTTGGCAGGCCTGTTCAAGCATGAATCTTTCTCAAATCCCTGTAGAGTATACAGCCCGTAACACAGAATATCCTGCAGGGGCTAAGGGCTCTACAATTGCCATCTCTGCCTATAGCCAAGTACCCATTTACACCTGGGTGGAGTGGAGCATAGAGTTACAAAGGATCTGCTCATTCCTCCATGCCATGGTGGAGCTCAAGCCCACAACCTTTGTGTTTTGCAGGCAAGCCCCTTGACTGCCAGACCACGGCATCTCTTTTCATCTTAGTGTATCACGATTTAGAGCACCTCAAAATGAGGTGGTCTTAATATTAAGGTGGTCTTAATAATGGGGTCCCACTAGCTTGGCCACCGAACACTGAATCATATAATGTGGGTATTCTTATCAGCAAACTATTCCCACATTCCCAAGTCCCATTTTATTAAGGTTTTGCTGAATAATCCACTGTCACAGCTGTGGACCATATGAGCTGGGACTTTTTGAATTGGAGTCAGTCTCAAGAGTATATGAAAATAGTTGTGCAGAGCCAGTGTGATTTATTATGATTGAGGAGTTTCAAGCAGACTTCTGTTTGAGTAATGTGTATGAGTGAGGTCCAGTGGAAGGATTCTCATTCAATCCATCAGAGTTAATTGCATACCACCTGGGATAGGAAAGGGGGATTACCCCCAACCAAGGGTGAAAATCCACAAATTCATTAGCTTGCTCAGAATATTGGGACTTCAAATGGAAAAGAACAACATTGGCCAAATATGTGTTGCAGTCTCCTGCAGAATGGTTTAGGCAGTATATTAGACCCCTCTGAATGATCATTTTTGGTCATTCCTCTATTTTTAACGTCTTGTGTCATCTTGTGTCATCTCGTGTCATCTCGTGTCATCTTGTGTCATCTCGTGTAATCTTGTGTCATCTCGTGTCCTCTCCCCTCCTCTCCTCTCCTTTCCTCTTGTCTCCTCTCGTCTCCTCTCTTCTCTATAATAACATTTAAAATGTTTAATAACCTCTCTTCCCTTGTAATTTACTGTTTCAATTATATTGGTCTTAAGTCAATCACCCTAGATGACCAGTTGTCAGAGGTAGACATAATGATGAGATGATACTGTTTGATCCACACCCTGTAAAACATTTAACCAATGTGTGGGGGTCTTTAACTTACCTTAGCATAGACACCGAGTACAAGGCACCTCCGATTTAACATCTCATGCGATCGACATCTAGCAGCTGAGATGTAGCTCATGAAGAGTGCCTGGGCTAGGATTTGAATTCAGGACCTTTATTAGAGGAGCTTGCCAATGACTTAACCACTAGGCACCAGCTCCTCTTTTGTGAGATTAGTATCCCACTCCAATCCATTTCAGCTCATTTCTTTTCATAATCACTTTCAAGAATCTCATTTCCCTCAAGCGTTTCCCCTGCAGTTTGTCTTTTCATGACATTAAATTCCTTTTTTTTTAATGTTTTTCTATTTCTATCATTACCATCGGCAATTTGTATTACATTAATCAGACATGCAAATTATTCTATCACACAATTTGAGTTTTGGAAAAATATGATAATAATTAACAAATTTGAGTACATCATTCACTCATAACAATAAATTCGAATATTTTTATCTAATAATCTGATGTTAGATAATGAAATCAACATGACAAGCTGTTTCCTTTTTAATCCTTGACCTTCAATGACCTTTGGGGTCAATGGCCTTATGCCTTGATGGCTATCAAGTGTGAGGACAGCAATGTTATCTTCAACTGTAAATGTTACACACAACTGTAAATGTCAAAGCTATTCCACAATTCTGAACAATGCAGATTGGCAGTTTTTATTGGCAGATTTGGTTTTCACAGACTGGACATGAGATTCATGACCTTTTTCACTAGACTTGTGACAAAGCCACTAGAAATGTCTAACAATAGACACAAAGGCTGATTGTTCATTCTGTGGGCCCTGTCTGTTGATTTGCCTTATAAAGACATCGCTAGGATTACAAGATGACTGTAAGCACAATTCTGCTATGTGTGTGCCAAAAGTGACTGAAATAGCAAAACCAGTAGACTTTGTCTAAAACACAAACTGGTCAATATGCAGCGAGCAACAGTTTTATTGAGCCTTTCTGCTTTGTTTTGTTGCTATAAAAACTAAAAAATTCCGCCAAAAAAAAAAAAAAAAAGCAACAAGACAAGCAAAGGTACACAATTTTTAAAAGGTTTATTGACAAATTTAGTGCACAAATGAACCTGCCATTACAAATGAGTATTAAAAAGATGTGATCATTTTCTGACAATTTAATTCACGCCTTCAGCAGGCCAATCAAGAGCCTTTCTCAACTTCTGGGTAGTATCTTGCATTACCTATTGAGTTAACCAAATCCACAGGGGGCTCAAGTGGCAGACATAATGATGAGATGATGAGGCTTGAGAGTCCACACTAATCATGTCACACATTTACCCCATGGGTGGGGTCTTTTACTTGCCTGGCATAGACACTGAGTACAAGGCACCTGCAATTTAACATCTCATGCGATTGTCATCCAGCAGCTGGGATGTAGCTTACACCATATGTATTATAATGGAAGGTAGATGTACCCTCTTTCTCAGAATTTGTGCTTTTATTGGTTGAGGTACTGCGAAGCCTATCATGCCTTGTTACATCAACTTTCATAAAATATAGTTTCATATTCTCTATGAAAACTGATAATATGTTCAAACTCAGATATATTTGAATCATTTTCTCTTTGAGATATGGCTGCCTTAAAGATGCCAATTGCCTTAAATCTGTATTTTCATAATATGAGCATCATTTGAATCGGTAGTGTAAACTCTCTGCCCTGAATATATTTTTTACCAGAAAGTTAATAAAAGTAGTTCAATGTAACTTTTAAGATAAGTTTTAAAAGTTTTAAACGTGTCAGAAAAAACAAAATGTTTTTATTTGAGGAATTGTAGTATTTTTAGTCAATTTCGTCTTGTACTCTGTGTCTATGCTAAACCCCTACCATGAGCTTCAGACCCAGTAGCTTTGAGACATTTAACACGAAATGTACCCCAGTCACAAATAATTTTAGTCTATAATTGTTATTAGTCCTCTGTTTATAGATATAAAGCCCAGTGACATCATCATCACCATATATTGTATTGACTTACAGGGTGTGGATTATACAATGTCACTTGATGCCTGATTTTTCAACTTTGATGACTAGCTATTGAATGACAAGTGAAAACTTTTTGACACCCAAGATGATTGCGTCACCAAAGCCTTTGTCTCAGGGTGTGGCTTTAGGCGTCTCAACATCAATATCTGAATTTCACACCAGGGACAATTCAATTTCTCAAGATAATTATATGTATTTACCCTGCACTGAGTGTTACAACATCGTGCTAAAAGTCTTATTTTTCTTTGTTTAATCTGAAAGTTAGTTGAAGTAGTGCTTCAAAATAAATTGATGGTATATACAGTCTAACCTCTGTTAAGCGACCACCCAAGGGGATGGATGAAATGTGGCCGTTAAAGACAGTGATTCGATTTCGGGTTAAAACAATTCAATCAAGGGGAGTTTGAATATAGTGATCTCTTGCAACAGATGGTCACTCTATTTTTATATTTTCTAAAAAGCCAGTTGGTAATTTCATATATATTTTGCAGACAAAACAACTTGATATTTTATTTTATTTTATAAATGTTATGTATTAATAATACGTGTAAGTTGCGTGTCACAATTTGTCATCTCAGCTGAATTTGTCAAATGACTGCGTTATGTTTCAGTTGCCATGGGAACGGATGAAGAATGTCGAGAGAGCCACTACCTTCGACTGACAGAGAGTTCTGGATATCTAGCTACCTTCGTCACAGAGAACTCGCCCTTTGGGTCAGTCAGCTGCCCATGGGTCATTCAGGTGAGACTAGATAGATAGATAGATAGATAGATAGATAGATAGATAGATAAAGCACAGCCCTCTAAGACAAGTTCTTGCCTCTATTGAGGGTTGATTGATGAGGTGAGGGAGAGGAGAAGTTCACCCATGTTACACATTTACTCCATGGGTGGGGTATTTTACTTGCCTCAGCATAGACACCGATTATAAGGGACCTCTATTTTAACGTCTCATTCGAATGACATCCAGCATCTGTTAGGATATCACTGATGAAGCTCATGGGACCCGGGATTGAACATGGGTCCTTTAGCTTGAGCAGGCGAGGGTCTTACCACTAGACCACCCAGCTTGGGGTGAAATATTGTGGAAGCAAAGGTTGTGACCTAATTGCATGACCAGATTTCACTGCTGAAAGAAGTTCAATATGGTCATGATCCCTAGATAAAAGGGTATTCAGCAAAATTCTTTAGATATTCTAATTCAATACTGAGATGAGAATTGATTTGAACTGGCTGGCAGTCTCCCAATTCACAGTTTAAGGATGAATTTATTTATGCTAGATAAGGTAACAGCTCCGATTCAAAGTGGGTGCTTTACATGGCAGTCGCTCAACTGTTAAGTTATTGAAACTAAGGCTACGTTATAGATAAGGGAGTGGCGATTTAAGATCACCCCACAATTAAAACCACACTGCTCAGTGGTTGACTTAACAGTATTTATCGTGTATTAATTCTACCTCTCTGTTAAGTCCTTCACCATTAAGGCCAAATTTGCACTGATAGTGCACTATTAATGTACTTGGTGCAAAGTTTTCATCGTGTACGAAAAAGCTGTGCTCTTCACTCAAAAAATAGTAAGCTTGTTTATGTTAGGAACTTCAAAGTCTGTGGTATATTCCCATCTTAGGCCACTCATATACTATGTGTATGGCAGTATGCAGCCTAGTGGGCCACAGCCTAGTGGGCCACAGCCTAGTGGGCCACAGCCTAGTGGGCCACAGCCTAGTGGGCCACAGCCTAGTGGGCCACAGCCTAGTGGGCCACAGCCTAGTGGGCCACAGCCTAGTGGGCCACAGCCTAGTGAGCCACAGTCAACATTGGGCCGACGTACAGTAGCATGTTATCAGGGAGTGGGCCCTAGTGAGTTAGAATGAAAGCATATTTTGTCTTTAGAAGCTCTGAATCTCACAAAATCTTGTTATATTTTCGGATATAAGGTCTTGCTATATTGAGCCGCAGTGAGCCGCAGTGAGCCGCAGTGAGTCATAGCAAGCCACAGTGAGTCATAGCAAGCCACAGTGAGCCCTAGTGAGCCAGAATGACAGCATATTTTGTCTTTAGAAGGTCTGACTTACGCAAAAATCTTGTTATATTTGGCGGATATTGGGTCTGGCAATGTATGCGTGGTAACATGCAAACTAACATTTCTGGCTTTTGATCCTGGAGTGACCTGAGCAAAGGCTTTTTGCGCTCTTAAAATGCAACTCCCTACAGCCCCCCTCCCCCCCCCCCCTCCCAGCATTTGGCTTGTCAATAAACGGAGTGATTTCTTGGCTTCTTGGGTGATTTTTAGACATCAATCACACCTAATGCAAGCTGAGTGACTGAAGTCTGCATGAATATGCTGATCAACAGGACAAAAAAAAAGATAAAATAGAAGAAAAAAACAAATGCACATAAAAAATAAAATAGCTCGCATTAGCCATATTTATAAGGAGAGGTTTAGAAATTTGGGAAACAGAATAATCTGATATCGTGACAATATCTTTTTCGGTGATATGGTCACAAGGGAGAGTATCTGCTCAAGATATTTTATCATCGCTGAAGCCTGTTATCTCCTGTTTAATGGTATGTTGATCTCATTTTCCATGCACTCTCATTGGTCTAAAGTAACAGATTTTCAGGCCCCATGTTCCTAATTGGCTTTTGAAAAGGTTTGAGGAAAATTCTTTAGATGTCTGTTCGTGAGTAATCGGATTATGTTATGAATTAAATCCTCAGATTTAATTAGGGCTGAAAACAACAACACAAATGTCATTGTGGATTACTGAGTAGCAACGAGAGCCTGGGGTCGTATGCAGTTGCATGGAGCCCAACAAGAATTTTAGGTCATTGAGTGCTGCTTACCATTGCTTGAATATAACAATAAGCTAATACAGTACAGGAGAAAAGGTTGTGGAGACGTATTAAAATGAGTAAGATTTTAGGTGCTAAAAATGTCACTTGAGTTGTATAGCTTATTTTACTGAATAAACCATACTGTAGGCTAATTACATTGGACACCTAGCAAATGAGCAAGATTTGGATGTAAACGATCTCAAATTGAGGGTGCCTTGTACTATGTGTCTTTGAAGAGGCAAGTAAAAGACTCCACCCATGGGGTACATGTGTAACATGGTATGGACCTAATAACTGTCATGAGAAGTGACGTGTCTTGACTAAAAAATTAGTCATTCATGATATTGACTAAGATTGGCTAATGTGTTAGTCAAAAACAATTTTATGTTAGTCAGTCCTTATAGATATAGTCAAAATGTTTAAAAGTTACTCGAAATGCCTTGAAGGTTAGCTCTTCTGACTAATAGACTATTCTATAATATTTTGAATGAGCTTTTGCGGATTAGGTGCATTCTAATTCCATCAAGAAACTTGTTGACTCTATTGATTTGTTTACTTTACCAGGTGTCTCCGGGGCAACGTATCGAACTTCTGGTGTACAACTTCCGGTCGCTAGGTGGCGCGCACAGCCCGTCTACGGCGGAAACTGACCCGAACGCCGGATGTCCTCTCTACGCAGTCGTCAGGGAAGATGACGTTACCAGGGATCTAAACTTGTGTGATTACGCAAACAAAGAATCGCACCTGTTGACCTCCGTCTCCAGCGAAATAGAGGTCTACTTCGCCAGCCACACTCCCGTCGTCTCGATGCCCAAATTCATCATTTATTACCGAGGTACGCTCCGTCCCGCAGCTCTGGTCCGGAAATTAACATCAATTATTTACTTTCATCCGCTAACCAATGAATGGCATCCACTGAGCGCAGCTCTTTCAGATGTTTGTTTGAGATCTATGGTTCCTCCCAGATATTACCCCAGTCCGCTCTTTAAGCTAGCTCCGCTTTTTATAGTCTCCAAATTAATGAAAATTCCGAATCGTCTGGAGAGTCTAGACCAAACTAGACAGGGCATTCCCTTGTGTCATCCGTTTGTGACGTCATTTTGATGTCCCCCAGACCTTGGGCTTGCCTTTAAGTCTTTTAGAGTCTTGAGCTCATATAGATGTGCAGAAGTCTAGTTTACCAAATCAACTTCTCTTACCAATGAAAGCAAAGGTTTTCAAATTAGACACACCCAATGATTTCGGAATACATTGTGTTGGGTTTCTTTCTATTTAGAACTAAGTACATTTAATTAGCAGAAATACCGAGTAACCTGCATTGTTGAATAATTCAACTCTTTTATAGACATTAAAATTGTTGCACATTCAGGCATTTCATTTTAGCAAAAGTTGAAGTTATAGACAGTAGGTCAGGTAGCTAGCTGGCTGGCAAATCATTAACTTGAGTTATGATATCGTCATGACTCATAAGAAATGATGATATCGTGAAGGCACGAATATGAAGTTATGCAGTCTGATATTAAATTTGAAAAACGTGTAAATGTCTGGCAAGATTTCGGGAGATTTGGCAAGAAAATCCACAATAATGAACTTATATTCAAGTATTTAAGTTCCCTCAAAGTTTCCATACTAAACCTGTTAAACTGTTACAAAAAAAAAAAAAATTTCAAGAGCCAATCAGTGCAGAAAAGTTTCAATGTCAAGATTGACAAGCTGAATTCCTGATTACACCCCCCGCCCCCTCATCCACCCTCCCCCCTCTTGCATCAATGCACCAGTATGAATTCCAGTTTTCCTTGACAACTCCACCAAAAACTCTTTGACGGGCACAATGAAGGATTCTTGAGAAATTAATCTGATCACTTGTTGATAGCATTACGCTCTTAATTAAAGCACATCCTCTGTCCTCCACCCCCCCCCCCCTCGCAGCAACCCCCCCCCCCCCCTTGGCTGTCCTTAAGCAGGCATGAGGCCAATCACTACTTAAAGCCCTCTCCTGTTAATTAAATGGGGGCTATCTCTTTACCCCCTGTCCTTCCATGCACCACAGGGGTCTACATCTAGTGCAATTAAACATTGTTCTGTCTATCTGTCTATCTGTCTATCTGTTTATCTGTCTATCTGTCTATCTGTCTATCTATCTATCTACCTACCTCAGTAATCTGACTTATATGAAAAAGCCAGCCAGCATAAAAAGAAAAGTTTACTTCGTGTTTTATATCTTTCAATCCCATTTTCAACATTTTTTTCTTCCGTATATTTAATGCTCATATCATGCTGCAATGTTACTGAATAGGTCATAATATAATTCGAATTTTCTAAGTTACCTGTCTATTCACAAATAGAGCATAAAACACGAAGTTTAGCAATTTTATGCATGAGGAAATGGAGCTCAGATGAGTTGGCTCTGTTCTGCAGTTGGCCACAGGTGTCTCTGGGGTATTTCTACACCTGCCATAGGGCCCACTCTTTGAAGTCGGGTTGTTTTTATGCTGGGATCACATTCTATGCTTTGAGAATTCTAACATTGTGTTGCTAAAATGGTATATGTCATGATTTGATGTCTTTTTTAACTTCGAGATCATGTTGCATGTGCATGTTGCCGACCACAAAATCAAATGGTCAATTAGCCAGCTACCTGTTAGGTATAGTACAGTGTCATTTCACCATTAAGACCCCCCCCCTAGTGGTCTTAGTAGTGAGGTGGTCTTAATAGTGAGGTGGTCTTAATAGTGAGGTGGTCTTAATAGTGAGGTGGTCTTAATAGTGAGGTGGTCTTATTAGTTAGGTGGTCTTAATAGTGAGGTGGTCTTAATAGTGAGGTGGTCTTAATAGTGAGGTGGTCTTAATAGTGAGGTGGTCTTAATAGTGAGGTGGTCTTATTAGTTAGGTGGTCTTAATAGTGAGGTGGTCTTAATAGTGAGATGGTCTTAATAGTGTGGTGGTCTTAATAGTGAGGTGGTCTTAATAGTGAGGTGGTCTTAATAGTGAGGTGGTCTTAATAGTGAGGTGGTCTTAATAGTTAGGTGGTCTTAATAGTGTGGTGGTCTTAATAGTGAGGTGGTCTTAATAGTGAGGTGGTCTTATTAGTTAGGTGGTCTTAATAGTGAGGTGGTCTTAATAGTGAGATGGTCTTAATAGTTAGTTGGTCTTAATAGTGAGGTGGTCTTAATAGTTAGGTGGTCTTAATAGTGAGATGGTCTTAATAGTGAGGTGGTCTTAATAGTGAGGTGGTCTGAATAGTGAGATGGTCACAATTTATTATGGTGGGTATCGACTGTATATTCGGAATAGAATTACGATCACTTTTTTTTATGGTTATTTTTAGATCAAATACCGGAAAGCATTAGAAGATATAGAAAATTGAGACCATTGATGATCTCCAATTAGCAGAAACAGCCATACTTACGCAGTGGATAGGTTGCACATATTGATTGGTGATAGTGTTACGATAGTGCAGAAGTAGCTATTAATTTATTTCAGTCAATATAAGGCCTTATACCGTGGCCACTTTGATTTTATGAGCACTTTGAGGATCCAAAATATGTAATTAATATCAATAGCACACTGGGTGGCCTAGTGGTTACGACATTGGCCAGCTCCTCTGAAGGTCCTGGGTTCGAATTCTAGCCTAGACACTCTTCATGAGCTACATCTCAGCTGCTGGATGTCAGTCACATGAGATGTTAAATTGGAGGTGCCTTTTATTCTGGGTAAATGCTGAGGCAAGTAAAATACCCCTACCATAAATTTGTAACATGATGTGGATCAAACCTTATCATTTCATCATTACGTCTACCTGAAGTGGGTCATATAAGCTGACTAAGCTTCAGACCCAGTAGCATCTGCAAATTACCATTGATGCAGAGCCCTGCAGCGTCATCATTAGGAAGTAAAAACCTTGGCATGCAT